>QJPP01001995.1:0-97795 GCA_003996215.1 Jaltomata sinuosa | reverse complement strand
ATACCATTTTGTAAGATTCTACTAGATACATTCTTATATGACAAGATCAATGAACTCGGGCTCTGATACCAACTTTATCACGACCCAACTGGGCCGTGAGTGACACTCACACTAATCCTCTGGTGGGATAACCAACTAACCCAAACCCAATTCTCAAACTTAACCAATTTTAGAAGAGATAGATAAAACCCAACAATTAAGTCAGTCAACAGATAATCATCTTACGTCAGTTTAACCAAAACAATATCAAGCTTATAGAATTCACTAAATACCAACATGAAATATAGGAATCTACTCTCAAGTCATATCACATGTACTTCTGCATATCAATCTCTCTTCAATAATTCTAGTCTCTTTTAGTCTCATTCAGCTTATCACATCAACTTACTATGAACAAACATATAACTATGCAATACTAAGCAAAGAGTGTACACACATGCTAAAGAGACTTATTTCTACCCAACTAACCATGATCTGCATAGGACCCTAGGTGTCCATGTACCATACATGTGTGGTATCCAATCCATAATAACTCTATCAACATCAGTATCTATATAATCAGGCTCTCAAACCTATTCCTCATGAATATACATGGTGCCCAAGGCATGATTATACTTAGTCATTTCAGCTTACTTAATACTTCCTGTTCATCTGGACTATTTATTCAAGCATAACAGAAAAACACATACAATTCAACCATGTTCGAAGATCAATCACAAGTTACACAGTTCTACCATCTAACATGTAATAAAATGAGTCTCAACTCCAATTAAACCATAACCTACCCCGAGTAAAGAATACCACGTGCAAGACAACTCACAATAGCCTTGCCTTTTCTCAACTCTTTGGAAAGCTCAAGGTCTATAAACAAGAATTATATAAGAGTAATTAACCGCTTATAATTCTTTTTAGGTCTTAGGAATTTAACCTATCTATTCTAATATTAAACAAGGTTCCTAGCATTCCATAAGGGTTAACTAATATATAATTATGCTCATGACATTTATAGAATCATTATCCAAAGGGTGTTCTAACCAATTTCATCCCTTTTAGCCATTTTTATGCCTAAATGTTACATTTTTATGGAACTCAAGGTTCCCCATTAGCCTTAAACCTGCTAAAACAATTAATTTCATGCTAGGAGTCAAAAATATACATCCTAGAATCAATTCTAGGTGAAATTACACCTACCCATAAGGTTCTTCCCAAAGTTCATGCTTCTAGGGCTCAATTACAAGAATTCTACCATTAATCCCTAACTTAGGTCTTATGAAGATTAATAATCAATAAACAAAGAGGTTTACGAATTACTTATCTCAAACAATGAAGAATGCCCTAGTTTTCTTGGAGAAACCATTTCTTAGAGCTCTAAAATAAAGTTGGAGTTGTGGGGAAACAACTCTAAAAACTGAAAAACATACAGGTATACATTCCCGTCTCTTTGACATGATGGACAGTTTTGATGAGGATCGGCTCATTGCGCCGGATTGTCGCGATGAAACATTCTATTATCACGGCAAACGTCAAATTCTAGAATGCTGATTTCTCACCTCAGGCCCTCATTTCACAATACACTTTATTTTAGGGAAATCACGGGTTAATCCTGATGTGTCAACTATCACACTCAGAGTTTTATAAACCCGAATTCAGTCTCAAAACATTCTACGAGACCCTACAACAGTTGGATACCCAAAAATGAACACCTCACTACCATACAAAAACATATGAATCATGAACCATCTCTAAGGTGCAGCACATTATATTTTCGTATAAGTTCACCCTAGCCTGAGATTTTAGCAATTCACAACCTAGGAACTTTTCTAATCGGGTACTTACGCCCTTACTTTTCAATAATGACACAATAGGTCATTATATTTACTTGGGGAAATTGAAGGGGTATCATGCGGGCCACAATGAGAAAGGTTGATTTGCAACTCCTCTGAAGTTTGGTGACAAATGTTGTGCATGACACAATGAGGGGATCCTTTGGCGATTTCCTATGCCCAGAACTCCCCTTCAAGTACCAAAACTCATCCGAGATGATTTCTAACCAACCTATGGGTTAAACAACTTTATTCTGAGTTGTAAAAAAATTAAAATGACTTAAATATGTCGAGGAAATTATGTGAGATGTTACATGACTATTTGATCTTTGTTTAAGGCAAGTTGAGGCTTTCTTTGACTCTTTTTCAAAGTGTTAATAATTAGATGATTGTTTAATTAGAGAATGGGTGATGATGGGCCCGTGTAGGTGAGATGATATGAGCATCTATGTAGGTATCGGTGTCATAATATGGGTAAATTGAGATTGTAACTCTATTTTGTTGACTTATCTGACTGCATGAGCCAGTTGATAGTTCTAGCATTAATGGAAATGCTTGTGTTGCTCACCGATACTTGTACATTCTTTGATATTTAAAAGTTAGCATATGATTTGCCTATTTGATTATACTTTCACTATTCTCATTGTATTATTAATTGTTCTGGGTTGTTATTTATGTTTGTTCTAAGACTATGATACGACAAAGGATCAATGTATATTTGTGTGACATTTGAATCGCATGCATACAAACATGGACATTGAGAAAGTGAAAAAATAAATCCTAGTAAAAGGTTAGCTAGGATACTTCTGGTATAAGGTTATCTGGTACAAGATGTTTATCACTGATGGAATTTCTAGGTATATTGTTTGTCCTGTAGAAGGTGGCATTTGTACCTTGTGAGTCCCCCATGGGTTCTATCTAGCCAAGGTATTGGGTATATACAGGTTTTCTGACCAGGTAGGAGGCATATGTATTCCATTATATCATTTCTACTTGACTTGCACTATTTTGGGTTGGAAATTTTATTGATTGGCGGTGATAGTGGCTTTACTTCTCATATATGTGATTTCGAGACTTCTAAATCGATTTATATATTATTGTCGACATTAGTTGCTTATTTGGGTTATCTTTTATTTGAATTAGTAAGGTATATATTGAACGTACCAAATTTTAGTGTTTAGGATTGTTCCTTGCCATCGCTTCAGATTAGAATCAATCAATGATGTTGTTGAGTACTTGTGGATTCGTACTCATGCTTGTTTATTTTTTCCCTTTGTTGTGCAGGTTCAGGGCCTAGTAACTGTCACGACCCAACTACCGAGCTGTGCGGGCACCTATTCTAGTCCACCTAGATAGGAAAACTCTTACCACCCGATCCAACAGGTAATGCAGAAAATAAAGTAAAACCATAAAGTAACCTTCTTTTCAAATCAGGAAAACATTTAAAACTCTTATTTCGGGAAAATCCTTTACAACATTTGAATACAACCCTCCCTAGGAACTAGTCTAAAATAGATACAAGAGCTACTGCAGGAGAACTACAAATACGAAATAAACAAAGACACAACTCCCATCATGGAGACGAAGAGTAGAAGTTGCTGGAGATCATCGTCGTCCTGTACCTAAGAAACATCACTAATACTGAAAACCAGACTATACCCAAAAAGGTATAGCAAGAGTAGTATCAGTGCAAATAACACATACTGGTAGGCATCATCGGTAGACCCGAATCCACCGTATACCATCATATAAAAAATCAAAAGAAAACATGCAATAAGTTACAAGAATCCAGTTTTTCATAATCCACCTTTACCCTCCATGATATTAACCCTAAGAACTTATACGTTCCATCCCAAGCCTCCCTACCTCATTCCGCTACCAACTCCATCATTAGCAGGCATTTCCCCTTCTATCCTGGTCAAGCCAAATGGTCACACATAACACTAGGACTTTCCAAGTCTCACTTAACACTAGGACTTTCCAAGTCACACTTAACACTAGGACTACCTTACCAGTTAAATCCCCTAGTTTACATTACTAACTAACCCTGTTAGTAGGTCTGTCACCCTGTCTTAAGATCCCAAGTCAACAACCTTGACCATTATCCCTTATCCCACAATAATGGACTACCTGTGAGTTTCTGCGTATTCAACCCCCCAAGGTTCCTTACCCTTGACATCCCTTCGGTTCAAGCACTCATAGAATACTAGGCTAATTTCACTAACCAGTCAAACCCGAATCCCTAGGACCTCAATCCCTCCAATCTCACCCATCTTAGACCCATCAAGCCATGCGCCTCAACACCTCTATTCCTGTGCCAAACTAGCCCAGACATCACCGCTTGCCGGCCTGTCACTCTTATCAAATTGGAATTGCAAATGTACGATATTGACAGAATATTACCAGACCATATGAACAGCCGAGTCTATATGACTATCAATAAGACCCCTAGTAAACAACCGGACTCAACAACCATACAAGTTATGCCCCGCTACGCAAGTAACTAGACCACCTAATATTGTGTCAGCACTTGCAATTTACCCGGACCTCCCAAGAATACCTAAGACATCATCTATGCCGCTTAACATTTGGCCCCAGTTACAGAAGAAACCACCTTATCAATTAAGCATACCAACACGACCTCTCAAGGACCAACATATATGTCAAGTAATAATGAATCCTAGCCCTATCAGGAATCCAACATGTAAAGAACAATAAGTAAACTTGTACTGAGTAAAGCAGTACAACATGTAATAACAGCCAGTACTATAACACCAGACTCTCAGTCTACCTTCTAACTTATCAACCACAGGGAACAGGTTCAACAATCATTTAACAACAAACAATAAACATGACATTTACCAGTTTTTATTACCCGGACCAATCAAGGATCTCTAGACCAACATCTAAGTGTTTACATGTGATGCCCAGTCCACCCCAGGACCACCCCCATAATTAAGTGTAGCAATCCAGCCTCTCAAGGACCAATATAATCAATCACAGATTCAATAATCAACCTGGTCCACTCATGGAACCATTGGCAAACACAGTCAACAATGCATAATTAAACCCGTACCAGGAGTGGTACCCGAGACAACCGATATAGAACATGTACCAGGTGTGATACCCGATTCAATCATTAGTATCCCATATCAGGCGTGGTACTCGAGCCAACCATCAGTGTCCCATACCAAGCGTGGTACCCGAGCCAACCGTTAGTATCCCGTACCAGGCGTGGTACCCGAGCCAACCGAATATCACACAAAGCCAATAGTCAATACTTAAATGAACAGAAAACACCCTTGTAAACCAATAAGCAACAATCAAGTCCATTTCACATAATTGACACCCCAAACACTTGGATATTCTTAACTTCCTTTCCTAAGCATGAAAGAACATACAATACTAAGCTATAGTTACATGTATATACATTGCATTTGGCAAGACATTAACAATCACCTACCCGGCAACATAGTTCATAACCTCAACCTTGTTAACTCGTCCTAAGACTAATTCTTGGTTTTACCATATTGACACATATAATCATTTACAACAACTCCAGACCCTTATTTAAAGACAACATAGTTTCAGGAAAACATCCCCTAACATTTAGCCTCCAACTCTTCCCGTTCATCCCATTCCCTTTAATTGAATTATTTCCAAAAATCCACTATAATCAGCCACTTATTTGATTCACAACATTTCCGTTTCCCTAAACCTACCCAACAATCTATTTCCCTAGAATTTAGCATTAAGCAATACGATACACAAGAATTGAATTGAAATCCCACAACATTATCATTCCTTCATAAATCAGGCAGCCTAAACACCACATTATTCCTCCAGACTCTATGCCCGAAGGCCTAGGCATGAATTCTCCTGTCATTCTACACAATAATATACCAGAAAATACGGGTCTAGCTACTCAATTAAACCTAGCCTACCTGGACGTCAAGCAGCTGCACAAAAAGATTTGAATGCCACATTCTGGATCCGTGAAGATGATTCCTGATGGATAACGAGTCTGGAATCCATGGTTAACGGTTTATCCAGTAAGAAAATTGAGTAATCCACCCCACACCAATAAGCCATTAACTATAAAATTTTAATCCGTTCACCAACCGTTAATCCGATAACCCATTACCAATAAACCAATAAGCTAATTTTACAATTGGGTTATCGATTATGGTTCGAATTTAAACAACAATGACATAAATATAGCATAAAGAATTCACCTCCTGGAGAGCAATCAATATCCATAAAATAAAGCATAGAGATATTGATGGACGTGTTAAACTCTCTTTAAAGGACTAAATACTACTTAATAAGTTTCCTACTTATTTCTTTTTTCCTTTTGAACCTAAGCCAATTTGATTTCTTCTTTAGTAGAGATATTAAATAAAATTAATAAGTAGGCGTTTGGCCATGAGAAGTTTTCACTATTTTTTGGAAAATTATTTTACTTTTTTTCGGAAATGATGTTTGGCCATAAAAATTCCAAATACAACTCCGAGGAGTTGGGGTGTTTTCACTTTTTTCCATCTCACTTTTTTTCACTTTTTTTTGAAAAAATCCTAATTTTTTTATTTTCATAAAATAGCCCTATTTAAATTATATTTCATTTTCAAATCATATTTTATGTTTTTTTAAAAAAATATATTTAAAATCTAGATAATTATTGCAAAAGTTATGGCCAAACACAACTCCAACTTTGAAAATTCCTAAAAAGTAAAAAAAAAAAAATTGGTTTTCATGGCCAAACGGGCACTAAGTTTCCTATTTATTCTCCTTTTAATTTTTTTCCTTATTATTTTAACCTACGATATAATTTTATTGACTATTAACCTACTTGTTCTTCTTCTTTTATTTATTTTTTGCCATGTGCAATTTTATTTTTGCTAAATATAATTAAATAATAATCTTCAAAAAATAGTAAATGATAATTTTATCTAATGTTGAGTTTAGACCAACTATGTTATAGAATGGAGTGTTGGACAGTCAAAAACTTTCACGTTCAGAAGATGAATGTTGCGGAGATGAGGATACTGAGATGGATGTGTGGGCATATTAGAAGAGATAAGATTTGAAATGAACATATATAGGACAACATAGGTGTGGGCATACATGGATGTCTATTGCAACGTTTTTTTTAATGAAGGACAAAAAGTTCAATTAACATTTCTAAGGACCTTCATGCTTCTAATATAACTAGTTTAGTGGTGTACATGCTTTGCATATGTGTCTTACATAATTAATCAATAAAATTATATATAAAAACAAATTTATTAAAACAAATAGCAATTGATATTAAATAAATGTTATATCTATTTAAATGACATAAATAAATTATATCTCAAATATACTATTATTTGTTGTATCACACCTTATCTTCTTTTACAAATGATTGTTGGGTTCATATTCTTTTCATCGCTTTATTGTCGACATTGATAATATTCTTTAATGCACAACATATATTTATTCATGTGAAACATAATATTGTAAAAATATGATTCAACTTTTAGTGTATTTTGACACTATGATTTATTTATTATTATTATGTTACAAATCACAAATCTGAATTAATGAATAATTCCTCTAAATTATGATTAGAAAATAATGTTAAGTTGCATATCATAATTTTCTTATTTTATTTTTATATAAGTATGATTTCGATAAAAAAAAAATATTAACTTAAAAATATTATATGTATAGATATATCATAATAACATCTTAACAACATAAATAGTATCAATATGAAAAATTTATTTCCCAAACTAAACTTTATGAAAAAATTGTTAATAAAAAAATAGAGCCGATTGTCAATCGGCATTGGTGCTGCCTGTAAAGCAATTTATGGACTTTTTCATAATTTTCTATTGAAAAATTAAATCCCAATTTGAAAACAATGCATGAACGTGTAAGGCAAGTCCAAGTCCCTTTTGGACTTTTGAAAGTTGCACGTCACTAAATATGAACCTTTTTCTTTAAATTTTTTTAATTTTTTTGATCATAAGATATAATAAATCGATATGAACGTCATGAATTATTTCGTAATTTTCCCTTTTTGTCTTTAATTACATCAGAAAATGTCTTTTAAATTTTATTAGGACCGTCCCTCATTGATTGTCTCCGGATTTCATTATCAAGAAGTGTATCCACGACTTTTTGTACAATTTTGTCTAATGTTGAGTTTAGACCGACTATGTTATAGAATGGAGTGTTGGCCAGTTAAGAACTTTCACGTTCAGAAGATGAAAGTTGCAGAGATGAGGATGCTGAGATAGATGTGTGGGCATATTAGAAGAGATAAGATTAGTAATGAACATATCCAAGACAACATAGGTGTGGGCATACATGGATGTCTATTGCAGAGTTTTTTAATAAAGGACAAAAACTTCAATTAACATTTTTAAGGACCTTCATTTTCTAATATAACTAGTTTAGTGGTGTACATGCTTTGCATATGTGTCTTACATAATTAATCAATAAAATTGTATATAAAAACAAATTTATTAAAATAAATAGCAATTGATATTAAATAAATGTTATATCTATTTAAATGATATAAATAAATTATATCTCAAATATACTATTGTTTGTTGTATCATACTTTATCTTCTTTTACAAATGATTAGTTGGGTTCATATTCTTTTCGTCGCTTTATTGTCGACATTGATAATATTCTTTAATGCGTAACATATATTTATCCATGTGAAACATAATATTGTGAAAATATAATTCAACTTTTAGTATAGTTTGACACTATGATTTATTTATTATTATTACGTTACAAATCACAAATCTGAATTAATGAATAATTTCTCTAAATTATGATTAGAAAACAATGTTAAGTTGCATATAATAATTTCTTATTTTATTTTTATATAAGTATAATTTCGATTAACTTGAAAATATTATATGTACAAATATGTCATAATAACATCTTAACAACATAAATAGTACCAATATGAAAAATTTATTTCCCAAACTAAACTTTATGAAAAATTTGTTAATAAAAAAATAGAGCCGATTGCCAATCGGCATTAGTGCTGCCTGTAAAGCAATTTATGGACTTTTCATAATTTTCTGCTGAAAAATTAAATCTCAATTTGAAAACAATGCAGGGACGTGTGATGCAAGTCCAAGACCTTATTTATTTGCACTTAATGAAGATCTGAATATGAATCATTCAGACTATAGCCTATTAAGTGCATTTTTTTTTTTAAATTCTACCACTTAATGGGTCTTAAGAGCTCTGATTCGATCAGAACTAAAATAAAGTCTTAAGACTGTTCAGTGCTGATTTACATCAAATGACATTTCTTTCACAAATAATTGCTCTTTAATTAAATTCATTGATACACCATCTCATATTTGCTTGAATATACATGTTGTTTAATTTATTTTAGATACATTAAATTGTTATCTACTATATATTTTATATTTTATTAGTTCAGTGTTCTTATTATATTATATTATATTAATATTTTCCCAAACATATTATTAATGTAATATTTGATTATTATATTATTTAAATTTTATTTCAAGATTTGACGCAGTTGCGGCTTACCGAGGACATGACCTTAGATAGGAAGGTGTGGAGGGCTCGGATTAGGGTAGACGGTTAGTAGGTAGGTCTGCTTCATACTAGTAGGTAGGATTGTGCACTAGTTAGTAGTTGTAGGTCTGCTCTTGTAGTTTCATGTTCTTCAGTTTTGCTGCTTTCGTAGGGTTTCATGTGGTTCGGGTATAGTACTATTTTGTTATAGTATACTTCTGTGATTGCTTGTTGTCCTTTTACTGTGTATATCTCTTGTACTTTTATTTCGACCTCTTATGGTCCTTTTTGATCTTGAGCCGGGGGTCTATCGGAAACAACCTCTTTACTTCATCTGAGGTAAAGATACGGTCTGCGTACATTCTACCCTCCCCAAACCCCACTTGGTGGGAATACACTGGGTATGTTGTTGTTGTTGCTGTTATATTGATGGTGTTGATGTATTGTTTAAATTTTATTCTTTATAATTTTTAATTCAACATATTCAGGTGTCAAATTTATATTATTCTAGTATTTAATTACTATTTTATTTAAATGATATAATTATTATATTTATAAATAAATAAATTATGCACGTTTAGATTTTGAAAAACAAACAGTCTTACTCATTCAGTATATAGATCTAGAGACGACATCTTTAATCGTTAAGATGTACATTCAAATTCAGACGTCTTAATCTTAATGAAAACAAATGAGACCCAAGTCTTTTATGGACTTTCAAAGTTGCGCGTCACTAAATATGAACCTTTTTCTTTAATAATTTTAATTTTTTTACCATAAGATATAATAAATCGATATAATATCATGAATTATCTCGTAATTTTTTCTCTTTGTCTTCAATTACATCAGGAAATTACTTATAAATTTTATTAAGACCTCATTGATTGTCTCCGAATTCCATTATCAAGAAGTGTACCCACAACTCCTTGTACTAATTTCTCCTGGCACATTACTAGTTCTCGTGACGTAGATCTACTTGTTGTTAATAAATCGGTAAGAATATTATTCCGATAGATAACTCTTCTATAGAGCTCATTAATATTTGAACCAGTTGTTGCTGATAACTTCTTCTCGGTTCTTTCTTCCATAACCAGAGCTCAGAGAAGGAAGAGATAAGAGGGCCTTATGATAAGGTCAAAATATTAATTTAAAAGTTTTAAACGTCAGAACTTTTAATATAGCTCAAATAAGGAATAATTTAATAAATAAAATTTTAGTCAATTTTAAAGTACTAAATGTTAGAATAATAAATGATAATTATTTGAGAAAAATACTAAATGACAATTTTATCTATTATAGAGTCTTTTAACAAAGGATAAAAAGTTTAATCAATATTTCTAAGAACCTTCGTGCTTTTAAAGTAGATATAGTCTAGTTAAGTGTAGTAGAATCACTTATTTTCTCTCAAAAGTTTGACCAAACACTGATTATCAATATTTAGAAATAGTCATTTAATTATTTTCTTAATTAGGAGCCTCAAAAGTTTGACCAAACACTAATTATCAATATTTAGAAATAATCATTTAATTATTTTCTTAATTAGGAGTCTGAAAAATTTGATCAGACAAGTAGACACTGATTATCAATATTTAGAGATAGTCATCTAATTATTTTCCTAATTAGGAGTCTCAAAAGTTTGACCAAACACTGATTATCAATATTTAGAAATAGTCATTTACTAATTATTTTCCTAATTAGGAGTCTCAAAAGTTTGACCAAAGGGCCATTTTTGTCCACTTGCTCATTAGGGTGGTACATATATATAGGCCGTCATCGTCGGTGAAGTGACCTTAGATTAACTCAAATTTCAAACAACATGAGTCCAAAGCACCGTCAACTTCAAAAAACTGCAATCGAAGGTCGTATTATTCCCATGGAAGATCGACTCAGTGATTTGCCTGAACCCATCTTACTTCACATCCTCTCTATGGTGCGCAACAGTAAACAAGTTGTGCGTACCAGTGTACTGGCTAAGCCATGGAGGTCTCTATGGAAGTTCGTTCCAATGTCACTCGATTTCACCTTCCCCGATATTGAAAATCAAAATGATTACTTGCTTTCCACCTTAAGACAACTTCGTTACTGGAAGTCTTGCGAGAAAATTCAGAATTTTCGTGTGTGGCGATTTAGATACGATAATCGTTATGCTAAACATGTTGATTTATGGGTATTTTTTGTTACTAAAATTGGTAAGGTTGAAGATTTTACTCTTGGACTATTCCCTATTAATAACCAAACGTATAAGTTTCCTCAATTTGCATATACAAATTTGGTGTTGAAGGATTTGGAATTAAGGTATTGCCAACTGAATCCTTCTGGTAGTGTTAATTGGAGTAGTCTCGTTATTCTTAAAATTGGGTACGTGGAATTAACAGATGCTGCAATGGGAAATGTATTGTCTGGTTGCCCTAACTTGGAAACCTTGGCACTAGATAGCGTATCAGGCCTACAACGTCTGGAAATCAGCTCTGTGAAGCTGAGAGAATTGATGATAGAAGATTACTACAATTATAATCATGATGTTTGGCTCGAAATAATAGCCCCACATGTTCAGCATTTGGAAATTTTGGGATTGTGCAGTGAGATACGCATCGGGCAGAGAAATGTGGCTTCACTTGCCCTAACTTGGAAACCTTGGCACTAGATAGCGTATCAGGCCTACAACGTCTGGAAATCAGCTCTGTGAAGCTGAGAGAATTGATGATAGAAGATTACTACAATTATAATCATGATGTTTGGCTCGAAATAATAGCCCCACATGTTCAGCATTTGGAAATTTTGGGATTGTGCAGTGAGATACGCATCGGGCAGAGAAATGTGGCTTCACTTGCTACTGTAGTCATCCGTTTAAATTTTGATTTTGATGATGAAGAAGACAACTTGGAGAACGAGCTTAGCTATTTGAAGGAAATTCTTCATAGTGTTGCCCATGTCGAGGATCTTGAATTGGGTTCCTGGTGCATCGAGGTTTTTTTCATACTCTTCACTATCCAATATTCAGAATCTTCTTTTAGGGAATTTTTATTTACTATTGAATCATCAGTATAGTAACATTAACAGTGCACTACTTATAATCTGATAACTAAGTTGGTCAGTACTAAAGAGTTTGCAATGGATAGAACAACATGTAAAATTTGGTTTTGATTTGCACATATCATACTTTTAAGTTATGTTGATAGGTTTTTCTAAGTGTTTAAAGATTCGTCTTTGGATTTTCAAACCAACCATGAACACTTTGATATGTGACAAACCACAATCATAAAGTCCAAGTTCTTTTTATGAATTATTGAACAATGTGTGCATTTCATTGATTAAGTATTTCATACTGGTTTGTTTTGACATGATTTGGTTTGTCTACTTTTTTTGTTTATAAGTGCCTGACAATCCTAGAGTTGAAAGGGTGGCGGTTTCCATCATCAAGCCGGAAATTCTTAGAACTGAACTTAGCTGTAGTACCATTGGACTTTCCTGGAATTTACAGCTTTCTACAGAGCTCATCAGATCTTGAGGCATTGGTCATTGGCTGCTGGTACAATATCACTGAAAGAGTAAGTTTGTTTTGGACATTTATTTTTGTTACTTCATGTTATTCATATCAAACAACTATTAGTGGGGGAAGAAGATGATATATATCAACATAATTCTGATCTTTAGTACTTCAAGAAGAAAATTTATAGTAAAGTTTTATTTTTAAAATTCAAACCACCTTAATAGTATATTTTATAGATAATATAAAATGTTACAAAGAGGTGGATAGACTGGCTTACCTATTCAAAAAAGGTAAGACTTGAACCGGCTCAATTCTCAAGTATAGAAATGATCAAGGGTTCAATCTTTGACCAAAAAAGTAGGAGATAAACCTCTATATGTGTAAGCCAAACACAATTAGCTGCTAACTTGTGGAGACTGCTCCAATGTATGTGCATCTAAAAGATCTTTCATATTGTGTTCAGTCCTGAAATTAGTTCTATACATATGACCAACAACGAGAAAAATAAATGCGAAAGCTAAATGGTGATAGGCAATATCAGTCATCCATAAACTTTGCGTTTGTGGTGTTGTTTCCATAAGAACTAAAAAAGAGAAAAACTGAGTCAAGTAACATGTGAGCTGACAGAAGGTTCAGACCCGAAAGTTCTTGTTGTATTATTAGAGGTAATCTTTGTGCTTTCTTTCGAATTCTGAAGGAAAGGAGCTTCCACTTGTTAACCCTTAAGTTCCCTCTAGCCTCTCTTTTTTTTTAAAAGGCAAATCCACTAGGTGAGGTGCTTTGGTTGGTTTTATTTATTTTCAGAAAGCAAAATTCATCATATTTGTAGTTGTTGGGAAAATATGTTTAACTAGGGATAGTACTTACCTTCATGCGAAGGGATAAATGCTCAGATGCTTTGAAACATTCTTTTGTTGTTTGCATGTACCGCATTGTAACATTTGCTGAGCACTTGAGATGTTCCTTGAGTTTAAAAATTCATCACTATTTTATTTTATCCACAATCAACTCCTTGGCTTCATGCTTCCATCTAAGGAGAATAAGTGGTTAATATAGCTTATTCTTTCCTACAGGACGTGTTGTCAAGGTACTTAAGTGAGGATGAACAGATGAGGAGGTCTGAGATGCATAATTATGAGTGCTCATTTTCACATCTGAAGACCATCACGATCGATAACTTTCATGGATCATCAGGTGAAAATAAGTTTGTGTTGCAATTGGTAAAATATTTGCTCAAGCATGCAGCCGTGCTAGAAGAGTTTGTCATTACTGCCACATTCCAAGGGATGTCTCCGGATTATGTTAATATGGCACAGGAGTTCCTAAGCTTTCCAATATCCTCTCCGTATGCTTCAGTTGTCTTTTCTGATTGATAACCTTTGGCCCCTATCATTTGGATCGATTGCAACATACCTTACTAACAATGTGTTTATTCTCTGAACTTCAAGTAAGAAAGCTTGCTGTAAATGTTTTCTGATTTCTACTCTTATTGTTGTGAGAATAGTTTTTCAAGATTCAGTTACGTGTCCAAGGACTTGTTTTTGTTGGCCCATGTTATTTTTGTTAGGTGGAAAGGATATTTCTTGACTTGGACAGTGAATGACCTTACGAAGGAAACAAAGCAGTGGAACCTTGTCCCAGCATGTTTTCTGGGGGTATTATAAGAGGAAAGAAATAGCATGTGTTTCGAAGGAAAAGCAGAAGCACCCATGACTGAAAAATAAGTGTTTTAAGTTTACTTGATTTTTGTAGTGAACTGAGAAGTTCATCTACAGAGTTTATATTTTTGGTGCAACTGTAGTAATATTAGATAGCTTGGATCAGTATAATTGTTATGTTATTGATGACTTGATAATAATCTATGTATGGTAAATTGTTAGAGTCCTGTATCTGCAGTTATGCAAATGGATTTAATGAGAATATTTTCATTGTTACTCCTCTTTTTCTCTCTAAATTTTACATCCAATCCTCTGTTAAATTGTGAAACGTAAATGATAAAGCTGGTTACTTCAATATCTTGCCCGGATTTGTTTCCCTTTCCAACGGACATGGTTGGGTGAAGAATGCACCTTCTTTGTCAAGTCACATAAACTATCCAAAAGCTTCTAGATTTGGAGTTCTTGTGGCTTTACAAGAATGTATGTACTTCAGCCAGCCATGTTCGTTGGAAAATGAAAACAAATTAGGGCACTTTATCTAGCTTATAACTAGCATGGACAATTCTGTTTTACAAATTAATCTAGACAATCAACATGGACAATTCAATTGAAGGATTCATTCATGTTACAAATTATTACTCCCTCCGTCCCATTTTATGTGACATACTTTCCTTTTTAGTCCGTCCCAAAAAGAATGTCACATTTCTATAATTAGAATAATTTTAGCTTTAAAATTCCCCTTTTACCCTTAATGAAATGATTTACAACCACACAAATGTTCAAAGATTATTTTGGACCACAAGTTTTAAAAGTCTTCTTTTTTTCTTAAACACCGTGCCAAGTCAAAGTATGCCAAATAAAATGGGACGGAGGGAGTACCATTATACCACTTCCGACTTCGCTAACAACCGTCATTTATGCAACTTCATAAATACTGGCAATTAATACACAATAACTCATCTGTTTGTTCACGGTAAGTTTAACTATAAATGAAAGGTTGTTGCTCGCTTTCCTATGTACAGTCCTATTCGTCTTCCTTGAAACGCAAAGTCTTCTTCTCCTACAATCGAGGTGTTCCATTTCTAAAAAATTATCCAAAAGTTTAGTGTGTCAGAACCCTCTCTTTCAGGACTTCCCGCAGAAATAATAGAAATGATTTTCAAGAAGGTTCTTGTGCAAAGTGTATCAAGAACGAATTTATGCAACATTTCCTTAGTGTAAGACTTTTTTTTTTTCAAGTATGTTATGGTTAACTTGTTTACGTAGCAAAATATTTAAGTACAACTACTTAACATGCTTTCTACTCCTCCTATAAGATGCATTATTTATGTATTTATGTGCAGGTGCAAGCATTTGAAATGCATAATATTTTCAAGGCGTTTCCAGTATTTCTTCGAACAAGGAATTATCTATGCAACTAGGCACATATAAATCTTTTTACGTGAATAGACTAGGCGAGGGGTTAAACCTACTAGAACAAGCTGTTGATGCAATGAATGACATGACTACCTACAGTTATGAAATTGCATTATATTGCTAAGAATGGGGCAGTACATGAGAGCAAGAACTGTGTTGTGCAATACATGGTGTGAACGCAATGGTAGAGTATTACGGATAAGAAACAGAGAAGAATTCCAACAGATGCTTGGCCCAGTAAACATCGAAAAAGTTCCATTGACCAACCTTTGTAAAAGAAATGGAAATGGTCACTGGTCTCACAAAATAACATACGCCATTTATGGATTAAATAAACCAAATGTACCTTGTTAAAAAATGTAATCTAGAAGTAGATGTTCAGAAAATTAAATTGCCAGAGGGTTCTGTATAAACATTCTAGTTTCTTGACTAACGAATGTTCAATTGCATTAAGTGGGAGCCCTATATGCTTTGTAATGAACATCATGTGATTAAGTTGTAATACTATTATAATCTCTTTTTTCCCTTTTACTAAATCACTAATGTCTTTGCGCACCCCTTAATAAACTTATTACTAAGCATTTTATTTTACTAAATTGCCCTTACTATTTACCTTCCATGACACCATGATACAAAGTTGTTTGATTTATACAATGTCTTAACATCAATAACATCTTGTATGCGTTAAGTAAGCTTAACTAGAGATACCATACATCATACGTACTTTTTCAAATAACTTGAGTAGCAATACTTGCCTTTTTGAAAAGCATACCGGAAACTTATATGGGGAAAAGGTGTAAATGTAGTATTAATTGCTTAGGAAAGGTAGATGTATATTTGCTCGTTTGTGTTTTTATGAGTAGGGCCAAATTTCTTGTGTACATGCTTAGTGTAAACGTCTAAGATTAGGGCATTATTTTGCAAATCTCCCTCGTACTTGATAAAATCTAAAACAACTGGTTATGAGCTATGTATAGGGCCAACTGCTTAGCACTTTTAATTTCCCCCCTTGTGATTAATTTCCCCCCTTGTGTTATTACTCATTTACTGCTATATGGTACTGATTTTATAGGTGCTGTATGAAATTCCGAATTGGTTAATGCATCTTCTACAGAATGAAATATACAATGCCCTTTGCACAGAAGTGTCATATACATTTGTGATGATATGACTAACGATGAAGGCACTCTCATTCTAGTAGTTTGTTTCTGCGTGGAACTTCATTGATCGGCATTGTTTTAACTGTCCTATTAAGAATATTGACGATAGCTCTAATGACGAGACATAAAAACTAGAATAGATGTGTAATAAAACACTTCAAACAGTTTGTCGCTACAATGGTTTGTATTTCTGGACTAAGTTCCTCGAATGAAAATTGAGGACGAGACCATTCAGTGGTATTTTTACTGTACTACATATTATTCATTGCTATCTTTGCAGTGCCTTATTTGGGCATTCTAATTTTACTGAAACTTTTTTTTCCTCGAAATTTACTGAAAACTCAGATGTGTTAATTTTAACATGTTATCTCTATTGCTGAAACTCATGTGTTCCTGGTGATCCCCATGAGTTTTGGATGATAATTAGGATTAATTTGATCCATAAGGCAGTGTTTAAAACTTTACCTCGAAGACTCTATGGAATTTCACGGTTTTAATTTGTGTGAACAACAAAATTCAAGTCAAGGGAGTGTTTGTATCAGGCGCCAATTTAGGTTCAGCAACTAATGTAAAGAATATGCAGGGTGCCAAAACAAAAAAGAGTGAAAAAGTTTCTTTGACGATAAAATTGAGCCTTTTCATATGGTACTAGACGATAATCGAAGTTTGTTAAATATTCAACGGACACCAAAATTGCTCGTTCTGGACAAATTTAAAAGGCCAAAACTACTTGTACGTGAATATATTTAAGAGATTACTTTAAACCTACCCAAAACATAAGGCCACCATTTTAGTCATTTTCTTATCAAAGAATACATCTCTTAGTTGAACTCAAAATGGCACTGTAAATTACTCATGTAGTTTGGATACCTCTTGGGGGTAAATTTTTAAGCACTCCCTTACTGATCAAATTAATCGTCCAAAATTCTCTGGCATTTCACGGGTATAATCATGCTCTCAACACATATCAGTTTCACGGATCTTCTTGGCTGACCAAACGAAACTTCAACACTAATTAAAATACCCAAATAGAAAATAGAATGACCCACTCAAAATGGAGTCTCAAATAGCGTTTCTAAGACATTGATGAATGATAACTATTGATAATTTAAAAATAAGAAGAGTTGAAAAGAATTCTATATCTCTTTATTTACAATTGATAAACCAGAGACTATTTATATATAAAAACCTATAGTTACAACCATGATTCTGCATAGTTAAAGCAAAATATTCTATCCGATCCTCTGAATCATATTTGATATTTCAAATCATATCTGATATGATCAAATCATATTTGATATTTCAAATCATATATGATATGATCAAATCCTATCTGATATTATCAAATCATATCTGATATTATCAAATCATATCTGATATGATCAAATCATATCTAATACTCATATATGATATGGTCAACATCCCCCCTCAAATTGATGCTACTTATCAAGAAGCATTAATTTGGATAATAGAAATTGATGACGGTTCCTAGTCATTGCTTTTATAAACAGGTCTGCCAATTGATCATGAGATGTGATATGTCGAAGACTGATGACTTGGTCAACAACAAGTTCATGAATATAATGATAGTCCACTTCGATGTGCTTTGTGTTCTCATATTGGACCGGATTTGTTGCTATCTGTATAGCACTGGTATTGTCAGCATGTAACGTAGTAGCACCATCGACAGAGACATGAAGTTCTGCCAACAACCGATGTATCCGCACAATTTCAGAGCAAGCAACTGACATTGATCTATATTCTGCCTCTGTTGATGATTTTGAAATTCTTGGCTGCTTCTTGCACTTCCATGAGACAAGTGATGATCCTATTAACATACACCTTCCTGTCGTAGACTTTCGAGAGTTTGGGCATCCTGCCCAATCTACATCTGCATATCCTTCGAGGTTTAGAGATGATGATGAATGAAAGAATAGACCCCGATTCATTGTACTCCGAACATAGCGAATGATCCTAAGGAGGGCAGAAAAGTGATGCTGACATAGATTCGTAACAAATTGGCTCAAGACTTGAAACAAATAAGAGATGTCCGGTCTTGTTATTGTCAAATAAATTAGACAACCAATGAGCCTCCAGTACAATGTTGGTTCTGCAAGAGGATCACCATCATCATTTTTGTACTTCACATTGATCTCCATGAGTTTGTGTGCTATCTTCTGATCACTTAAACATGCTTGTGTAACAAGATCTTCCGCATACTTCCTTTGGCTTAGCATGATACCATTGTGCAAATATTCAACCTCCAACCCCAAAAAATATGTTAACCTACCAAGGTCCTTCATTTTGAAGGTTGCATTAAGAAGATTCTTGAGCTGTTTAATTTCATTCTCGTCATTGCCAGTTATTATCATATCATTCACATAAAGTAATAAAATTGTCATACCACTGTTGGAATGCCGGATGGATAATGAATAATCAGAAACTGACTTAGAAAATCCAGCATTAATGATGGTAGATCGAAACTTCTCAAACCATGCACGTGGTGCTTGTTTAAGACCGTAAAGAGACTTTCAAAGATGACACACCATGTCAGGTTGGGTTTGATTGTATCCTGGAGGAGGCTACATGTATATAACCTCACGTAGTTCGCCATGCAAAAATGCATTTTTCACATCCATTTGATGAAGTTTCCACCATTTGACAAAAGCAATAGTGAGCAACACACGAGTTGTCGTCATCTTTGCAACAGGGGTAAAAGTCTCCTCATAGTCCAACCCGTATTCTTATTTAAATCCTTGATCTACTAGTCTAGCTTTATACCTCTCCAGTGTGCCATCAGACTTCATCTTCACAGAGTAAATCCATTTACTCCCAATAACAAAAGCTTCAGCTGGCTTAGATATCAAATCCCATGTATGATTTTCTTCTAAAGCTGAAAGTTCCTCTTCCATTGCCGTTTTTCAGCAGTCATGATCCGATGCCTGTTGGTAAGTAGTTGGGACAAAAATAGAATTCAAAGTAGCAAGTAAGGCATAAGACCGACCATATCTACCTGGAGAGTATCCATATCGATCTGGAGTAGATGCTCTCCGTTCAGAGTAACGGGGAACAAAAATTGGAGGATTTATTTGATCATTTGTTACAGGTTCACCATTAGAATCATCATTACTGTCAGATGAGTGAGTGAAAGAGGTATGCAATGAATCAGGTGAGGAAGTACTATTACCTGCATCATCCATAGTGAATGTATCAGATTGGCCAGGATCATCAGTAATGCCATTAGGGTCTTCGTTGGGAGCTGCAGTAGTTTGTACCTGTTGATTCTCAAACTTGTACAAAAAGGAGACATAATCGAATGTTTTTGAAGAGGTTGTAGGGTAAGAAAACAGATGTTCAAAGAAAATTACATGTCTGGAAACCCTCAACTGTCGTCTAGATGAATCATAACAAAGATAGCACTTTTGAACATATTATAACCCATAAAAGCACACCTCACAACTTTAGCAGATAATTTATGGCGTTCATGTCTAGGTAAATGGACAAAACACATTCAACCAAAAACTTTTAGATGAGAATAATCAGGGAGTTTACCGAAAGAACGGAGTATGGACTATCATCTTTATTAATGGTGGTGGTGTGTCTGTTTATTAAATAGACAGAAGTTTGGATAGCTTCAACCCAAAATATTTTTGGAACATTTGATGTATCTAGAAGAGCTAGCGTGGTATCCAAAACATGCCTATTTTTCCTTTCTACAACCCCATTTTGCTCAGGTGTGTATGGACAAGAGTGTTGCAAAATAATGCCTCTCTCTTTGAAAAAATCTATGAGTTCAGACTTCATGTATTCCCCACCTGAATCAGATCGATTTTTTTTTATTCGCTTATTGAACTGAGTCTCAACATAGGTGACAAATTGTTTTATGAGTTTAGGAACTTCACTTTTGTTTCTAAAAAAGAACACCCAAGTATACCGTGAGACATGGTCAATAAACAAAAGAAAATATCGATAGCTCAATCTAGATGAAATAGGTGAAGGACCCCATACATCACTATGAATCAAATCAAAAGTAGAGTTGTATGAAGTAGTACTACAAGGAAAAGGCAGTTTATGACTTTTGGATTTAGCACAATTTTCACAAGGTAATTTTGATGACAAAACCCATGATTTCTTATTCAAATGAAGACAATATTGTAACATGGAGAAAATCTTTTGAGCATGTGGATGCCCAGGATGATGATGCCACAAGTACCACAATTTATTTGAGTTAGTGATGTCTTATTTTGAGGCAGACAAGAAATATGCATGATGAGGTGTTTCAGGCATGCACAACTGGAACATTCTCCCAACTTTACGACCCTTGGCGATCACCTTCCCTGTCTCCATATTCTGAACAACACAACCAAGACATGATAAAAAAATAAGGTAATTTTGTTCCACAAATTGTCCAACCGAAATAAGATTAGCAGTGAGTTTAGGAACAAAAAGGACATTAGTGAAGCAAGATGCATTTCCAATGCCAAAGGCAGATAATGTGTCACCATTGGTTGTGACAATAAGATGATTATCTGGTGGAGTTGATAAAGAGTTTAAATTATGGATATCTCCTGTCATATGGTTAGTAGCACCCGAATCTATATGCCAAACTTTTGAATTCTTATTTAATTTCTTACCAGGATAGGCAACAGTGAGAGCACTGGAAATAGCCCCCGGGAGAGTAGCCGCAACTGACTCTTGTATCATCTTTTGGAGTGCTTTTGGATCCAAGGCAGATGGTGGTGTGATCTCTTCTTGAATCCCATAAGCTTCGAATGCTTGATAAGCTTTGTGCCTAGTTTGACTCGTGTTTGGGCATCGATTGCACTCCAGAATTATATGGCCAGGCTTTTTGCAATAATTGCAAATATTTCTCTTCTTGCAATGTGACACAATATGGCCATACTCTTTGCACTCAAAGCATTGTGGTCCAGACTTTTGAGATGAACTTTGAGTGTAGGATTTATGAGTAGCTTTTGATGTATACATAGCTACGTCAATTGTAAGGATGAATCCATGGCTGCTTGAGTATTGATGCGCGTCTCCTCACGAATGAGTTCTCCAAAAACTACATCGATGTCTGGTAGAGTTTCTCTGTTAAGAATGTTAGCTCTAATGGGATCAAAATCATGCCTCAATTTCATAAGAAATTGGATTACTCGAGTCTTCTTTCTCTCCAGTATAACTTCTTTGAAACCTGTGGAAGAAATATTTCCTCCAAAACTTTGGTCCTGTTCTGACCAAATTGCCATAAGTCCCGAATAATAACTCCGAATGTCTTTATCTCCCTTCTTGTATTCTCATAGAGTATGTTCTAATTCAAAATCACGAGCATGGTTACATTGTGAATATACCTTTTTGAGGTGCTTTCACATCTCCGATGCCAAGTTGAACGGACGCAGACTTAGTGCAATATTTGTGTGTACAGAATTGAGGATCCACGAAACGACACGAGCATTGTTAGCATGCCAAACTTGTTTTTCCTTGTCTTCATTTTGCTCAGTTGTTGACCCATCCAAGATTTCAAACAATCTTTTCCCTTGAATAAAGATTCGGAAATGAAATTCCCACATTGGATAATTTTTTTCATCAAATTTGGTGGACAAAATATCATGAGAATGTGACTCCATTAGAAAGACAGAGAAGATAATTTTATGACAGAAATCAAATCTCAACCAAGATTAAGGAGTAAAGCAATTTCGGGAAAAATTTGGCTCTTGATACCATGATAACTATTGATAATTTAAAAATAAGAAGAGTTGAAAAGAATTCTATGTCTCTTTATTTACAATTGATAAACCAGAGACTATTTATATATAAAAAACCTATAGTTACAACCATGATTCTGCATAGTTAAAGAAAAATATTCTATCCGATCCGCTGAATCATATCTGATATTTCATATCATATTTGATATGATCAAATCATATCTGATATTTCAAATCATATCTGATATGATCAAATCATATCTGATATGATCAAATCATATATGATATTATCAAATCATATCTGATATGATCAAATCATATCTGATACTCATATATGATATGGTCAACAATGAATATATAATATGTTAGTACAGTACAAGACGGAAGTCGGGGTGGCTGCACTGCGCTTTATATCTTAAGCAGTGTGCTTCTTCCCTTCAGAATGGATCGGTCAAGCTCTTCTTATCTTTCCCAACTCGAAAGCCAGCCAAGCCACTATTCAAAAAGTCTTAGTTAAAGCAAGGAGGCACGGATCAGGGAATGGAAAAGTCTTTGGATGAAGATTGGTAAGATATCTATGATTGCTATTCATATTTTTTCTTTGTAAAGAGATCCCGATTGTCAAGCAAAGTTATCTCAACTCTAATAAATACTTGTATAAAATGAATTGAAAAAAAAAGAAATACAAAAAGAAATGGTAATGGGAGCATTTGTCCTATATGTACAAATCCAAATCGGGCGGATCTTTAAGTAGTAAAAAGAGTCTCAATTGACTGGCATCGCCCTTCACTCCAAAATTCCTCAAAGAAAGCAAGCAGCAAGTCAGTCTGCGCATAGCATACTCTCTCAGTTCTTCTCCTAAACGTGGGACTCATATTCGTGAGCCGTCAATGGGGGAGGAAGCTCCTCCGTCAACAAAGGCGGAAAACAATTGTACTAAAAATATCAAAATGAAAAAGATAAACAAGGGAGAGTGCACCTCAGAAGTCTCTAGTTATTACCTGTAATTATTTCAATTTTAATGTTTTGTTTTTTTCATCTTCTATGATAGTAATAGTCTCTTCATATTCTTTATAGTATTCTATAAATTTGCACATAAATATATATATATATATATATATATATATATATATATATATATATATATATATATATTCAATCACATTATCACATGGTCTATGAAACTCAAAGTAAAAAAAATTCATCAATTCTATATTCCCAGCTTATGTAACTCTTCAAAGCTTATGCATTCATCACCTATTTTCTCCTTTTGGGTTTCAGTTACAGATCGTTATTGAATTTCGAGTTCAAGAATTATATTGCTACATGATGGGAACGTTGGGGGAAAATACACTATGGTTTTTTTGGGTTTTGATAATGGTATGAGTCTTTATTTGGGTATTAGAAATACGTCAATAGTAATCACATAATTTCTGCATTGATATTCTTGATTATTTTTGAGGTTATATGATCATACTTATTTTAGGGTAAGTTGTACTATTCTTTTTGTGTTTTAGACACTTTTCACTAATATTTCTTACAGTTATCTTGCTGAAAAGTTTTTTTTTTTTTATATATATACTAGTTATCAACCGCCCATGCTATGTTACTTTCTCTATCCCAATTTATGTAACACATTAAATTTAGAGAGTCGAATAATTATTTCTTTTACAATTTTTAAATATCTTAAGTTGTTAATTATTGTGAATTATAAGACTTTCTTTTACAATTTTTTAAAGAATATATGTTACTCTCTCTGTCCCAATTTATGTGGCACTGATAGAATTTAAAGAGTCACTCCAATTTGTTTATATAGTTTAGATATTTTAAGTTGTTAGTTATTGTGATTTATTGTAGTTTCTGTGTAATTTTCAAATAATATATATTACTCTCTCTACTCCAATTTATGTGACATTGACAAAATTTGGAGTCAATTAAATTTTTTATGTCTTTTAAATATTTTAAATTATTAATTATTATGATTTAAAACACTTTTTACATTATTTTTAAATAATATATGTTACTTTTTTTATTCCAATTTATGTGGCATTGATAAAATTTGGAGAGACAATTAATTTTTTTATATGTTTTAAATATTTTAAATTATTAGTTATTGCGATTTATATTTTTGCGTATTTTTTTAAATATATAATAGACTTAAAAAAAGATAAATAAATTAAAACGAAGTTTGAGCCCACAAATGAAGAAGCAGGCAGCAGAAGCAGACATGTTGATGCTCTGCTGCTTGCTTCTTTCATTCTTATTAGATAGTAATTCACGCTTTATTTTATGGCTTTGTATTTGTACATGTTTGTTTGGTTGCAATTGTTTTTGTTTTTTGATAGGATTTTAATGATTATCTTTTGAATTATTTGTTTTCCCACAAATAGGGCTGGCTGAAGAACGCACCTTCTTTGTCAAGTCACAGAAACTCCAAATTCAAAAGCTCTAGATATGAAGAATGTGTATACTTCAGCCACCCACGTTCATTGGAAAATACAAACAAAATTGGGCATTTTATCTAACTAACTAGAATGGACAATTCTATTTTAGAACATTATCTAGCTAACCAACATGGACAATTCATTTTCTATTTTAGATCTCTAATTGAAGGACTCATTCATGTTACGAATTACTGAAGGATGCATTATGATGGTCTTTCTTTAATAAATGTGTACATGTACTCTAGTGACGCCGCGAACCTCATGTAGTTTGGATACCTCTTCGAGGTAAATTTTTAAGCACTCCCTTACTGATCAAATCAATCCCAATAATCGTCCAAAACTCTTTGCACGATCAAATGTAGGTCGCTGCGCTGGAGCCGACGAAGTAAGATACTCATTAAAATCTGATGAAGGTTGACTGGTCCCTGATGGACCCCTAGTAGAAACCTGCACTGATGGCTGAATGGGGCGCGCAGGGTACCCCTGTGGACCCTGACCTTTTTAGAACTGACCATTGTAGTTGCCCCTAGACCGGGGCTTATTCATACATATCCTTACTTGACTCTCTAGCTTCACCCCTTCAACATTCATAACAAACTCAACCACCTCCTGAAAGAACCTACAAGAAGATGCTACCTGTAATTCTGAAATCTGTAGTCCGGTGTTCAAACCTTTTATGAAACGACAGATCCGTTCCTCCTCAGTACTGATCAACTGCAAAGAATAATGAGCCTAGGCATGGAAACGTGCCTCATAAGTAGCCATAGACAAGCCCCCTTTCTCAATGTTTGCGAATTTATGTCTCTTCCCATCCCTTATAGTACGTGGGATATATTTCTCAAGAAATACTTGGTAGAATTATTTTCAAGCCATAGGAAGTGCCCCAGTAGTCCTGCATTCTACATAAGATCTCCACCACATCTTGGCATCCCCTTGTAACTGAAACAAAAAAAACTCAACCCCATACCTTTTGACAACACCCATTCTGTATAGCCGCTCATGACAGTCAATAATAAACTCATAGGCATCTTCAGACTCTAACCCATGGAATAGTGGAGGTTCAATTTTTATGAACATGAAAAACAAATCATGCTTACCCCCAGTCATTACAAAGCCTATCACTGGTTGCGAAAATATGCCTTCCTCAAAAGTAGCATCCATCCGAGGAGCCACAACTGCAACATGCTGAGCTATCAGATGGTACACCATGGGCACTTTAGAACTAGCCCCATTCCCTTCCAGCTCACTAAGGAAACTCAAGACTTGCTGGATCACATGAGATGACATAGGAACCTGTGCAACACCTCTCTGAATTTGTATCGTCCCTGTCCCCTGGACTGGCACTGCCTTATCATTCTTAACTTGAACCTCTTCTTCTACCACAACATTAGGGATATGCTCTTGTTGAGGAGGAGATGCTAACCTCTCTCGAGCCTGAGCAGCGGCTCGCTCCCCACTCCTGGCGGGTGTACCTTCCCCTCTTTCCTCTAGCTCTGTCTCTCACTCTGCCTCTGCCATGCACCACAGCCTTAACAACTGGCTCGGGCACTGTTGTTTAGCCTCAGGCTCACGAGTTCTCACCATCTGCAATAATAAGAGTAAAGAGTTAGATACCAATTTGGATCATCAGATACCAGTTGGAATAAAGTAATAGCATGAGGAATGAAAGAAATTGAAGTTTTCTAAAGTCCTGTAGCCTTCTGCAGAAAAGTACATACATCTCCATATCGTTTTGCAAGATTCTACTAGATACATTCTTATATGACAAGATCAATAAGCTCGGGCTCTGATACCAACTTTGTCACGACCTAACTGGGTTGTGTGTGGCACTCACACTAACCCTCTGGTGGGAGAATAAACTAACCCAAACCCAATTCTCAAACTTAACCAATTTTAGAAGAGATAGATAAAACCCAACAATTAAGTAAGTCAACAGATAATCATCTTACGTTCAATTCAACGGCAACAATATCAAGCTTATAGAATTCACTTAATACCATCATGAAATATAGGAATCTACTCTCAAGTCATATCACATGGACTTCTGCCCATCAATCTCTCTTCAATAATTCTAGTCTCTTTTAGTCTCATTTTGCTCATCACATCAACTTACTATGAACAAATATATAACTATGCAATACTAAGCAAAGAGTGTACACACATGCTAAAGAGACTTATTTCTGTCCAACTAGCCATGACCTGCAAGGAACCCTAGGTGTCCATGTACCATACCGACGTGGTATCCAATCCAAAATAACTATATCAACATCAGCATCTATATAACCGGGCTCTCAAACCTATTCCTTAGGAATATACACGGTGCCCAAGGCATGATTACACTTAGTCATTTCAGCTTACTTAATACTTTATGTTCATCTGGCCTATTCATTCAAGCATAACAAGAAAAACATATACAATTCAACCATGTCCGAAGATCAATCACAAGTTACACTGTTCTACCACATAGCATGTAATAAAATGAGTTTGAAATCCAATTAAACCATAACCTACCTCGAGTAAAGAATACCACTCGCAAGACAACTCACAACAGCCTTGCCTTTTCTCAACTCTTTGAAAAGCTCAAGGTCTATAAACAAGAATTATATAAGAGTAATTAGCCGCTTACTCTTCTTTTCAGGTCTTAGGAATTTAACCTATCTATTCTACCATTAAATAAGGTTCTTAGCATTCCACAAGGGTTAATAATCAATAATTATGCTCATGACATTCATAGAATCAATATCCAAAGGGTGTTCCAACTAAGTTCATCCCTTTTAGCCATTTTTATGTCTAAATGTTACATCTTTATGAAACCCAAGATTCTCCATTAGCCTTAATCCTGCTAAAACAACTAGGAGTCAAAAATACATATCCTTGGATCAATTCTAGGTAAAATTACACATACCGATAGGTTTTTTCCAAAAGTTCATGCTTCTAGGGCTCAGTTATAAGAATTCCACCATTAACCCCAACTTAAAGGTCTTATAAAGATTAATAATCAATAAATGAAGAGGTTTACGAATTACTTACCTCAAACAATAAAGAATGCCCTAGTTTTCGTGGAGAAATCACTTCTTAGAGCTCTAAAATGAAGTTGGAGTTGTGGGGAAACAACTCAGAAAACTGAAAAACATATAAGTATACATTCCCGTCTCTTTGACACGATGGACAGTTTTGATGAGGATCACCTCATTGCGCCGGATCATTGCAATGAAGCGTTCTTTTGTCACGGGAAGCGTCAAATTTGAAAACACTGATTTCTTGCCTCAGGCCCTCATTTCACAATACACTTTATTTTAGGGATATCACGGGTTAATTCTGATGCGTCAACTATCATATTCAGAGTTCTATAAACTCGAATTCAGTCTCAAAACTTTCCCCTTACAGTAGTTGGCAACCCAAAAATGGACACCTCACTACCACACAATACTTTATGAATCACGAACCATATCTAAGGTGCAACACATTATATTTTCATCTAAGTTCACCCTAGCCTGAGATTTTAGCAACTCACAACCTAGAAAGTTTTTTAGCCGGGTACTTCCGCTTCTTACTCTGCAATAATGACATAATAGGTCATTACATTTACTTGGGGAAATTGAAGGGGTATCATGCGGGCCACAATGAAAAAGGTTGATTTGCAACTCCTCTGAAGTTTGGTGATAAATGTTGTGCGAGCCACAATGAGGGGATCCTTTGGCGCACCACACAGGCCATTTCCTATGCCCAAAACTCCTGTTAAAGTCCCAAAACTCATCCGAGATGATTTCCAACCGGCCTATGGGTTAAATAACTTGATTCTGAGTTGTAAAACAATAGAAATAACTTAAATACGTCGAGGAAAACATGCAAGGTGTTACATGACTATTTGAGCTTTATTTAAGGCAAGTTGAGACTTTCTTGACTCTTTTTCAAAGTGTTAGTGAATTAGATGATTGTTTAATTAGAGAATGGGTGATGAGGGGCCCGTATAGGTGAGATAATGTGAGCATATATGTAGGTACCGGTGTCATAATATGGGTAAATTGAGATTGTAACTCTATTTTGTTGACTTATCTGACTACGTGAGCTAGTTGATAGTTGTAGCATTAATGGAAATGCTTGTGTTGCTCACCAATACTTGTCCAGCCTATGATATTTAAAAGTTAACATATGATTTTCCTATTTGATTATGTTTTCACTATTCTCATTGTATTATTAATTGTTCTGGGTTGTTATTTATGTTTGTTCTGAGACTATGATCCGACAAAGGATCAATGTATATTTGTGTGACATTTGAATCGCATGCATACAAACATGGACATTGAGGAAGTGAAGAAATAAATCCTAGTAAAAGGTTATCCAGGATACTTCTGGTATATGGTTATCCGATATAGGATGTTTATCATCGATGGAATTTCTAGGTATATTGTTTGTCCTATACAAGGTGGGTATTTGGACCTCGTGAGTCCCCCATGGGTTCCATATAGCCAAGGCAATGGGTATATACAGGTTTTATGGCCAGGTAGGAGGCATATGTATTCCATTATATCATTTCTACTTGACTTGCACTATTTTGGGTTGGAAATTTTATTGATTGGCGGTGATAGTGGCTTTACTTCTCATATATGTGATTTGTAGACTTCTAAATCGATTTATATATTATTTTCAACATTAGCTGCTTATCTGGGTTTATCTTTTATTTGAATTAGTAAGGTATATATTGAACGTATCAAATTTGAGTGTTTAGGACTGTTCCTTGCCATCACTTCAGATTAGGATCAATCAATGATATTGTTGAGTACTTATGAATTAGTACTCACGCTTGTTTATTTTTTCCCTTTGTTGTGCAGGTTCAAGGCCTACTAACCCTGAAAAGTGAATATTACCAGCGTTGGTGCTTTTCACCTGAGAGTTTTTGAGTAGCTGCTTGACTGATCTGCAGTTTTTCCTCAATCTCTTTGATCCTTACAATTGTTTGTAGTTTCACCTCACTTTGGTTGTTTTGAAATTCTTGGTGTTGTATCAGATTTTTCTAGAGGTTGTTCTACTGAGGTCAATTTCATGACCTAGACAACCGTGAGTGGCATCCACCCAACTCTCGGATGAGCGAACCAAGAACTCAACTCTTAGCATAGCCTAACATCTTTAAAATAGTGTGCAAAAAGTAAACTAGCAATCAATATCAATAAATCAACTCTATTATAATTAACCTGCGGAAAACCCTCCCTAGAATCTGAAAGTCACCGCACCAAAATACTACCAAACTAGAGTACGGGGATGCAACCCCAATAAAAGAAATAGTTTAAGCCCGAAATAAGTTGGATACAACTCAAATAGATAGAAATCAAGGCAGCTCGATCGAGCAGCTCACCCTTGATATCTTGAAGTGTCAGGCCTACAGGTAAGGTTTTGTGTCAACCGTCGAAAGATTTCTTGTACTCACAAAAAGACAAGCAAGTGCAGTATCAATACACCACCATCGTGTACTGGTTGAATCATCAGTCAGTTCCAAATAAAAAGTGTACGAACAGTACAAAAGTCAAGTAATAGTACAGGAAACATGTAAACAAGCTAATAGGTAAGTCTAGACTACAAGTCTCTCCATAACTTGTCCTCACATGTAATCCACTTTCACAACTATGATCAACAATCCACAATAAACAATAATTATACTGCATTACATATCTCGGACCCACTCTAGATCCCCTCTAGACAACACCTAAGTGTCAAACATGCAATTCGGTCTACACCAAGACCAAACTCATAGATCAATATAACAACCCGACGTCTCAAGGACCAAAACCCATATCACAATTTATAAACACAGCCCGATCCACTCACGGAACCAAATCAAATGCACAATGCAATAAGTAAACCTGTACCAGGCGTGGTAACCGAGCCAACCATTAGTATATCCCATACCAGGCGTGGTACCCGAGCCAATCGTTAGTATTCCATACCAGGCGTGGTACCCAAGCCAACTGTTAGTATTTCCGTACCAGGCGTGGTACCCAAGCCAATCGAATGTCACATAAATCCACCATCACAAACAATGAAACAATCAACACTTGTAAACCAACAAGCAATAACACCTAAGTTCATTTCAAAAGACCGAAAACAGGACTTTTGGATATTCCTAAATCATTCCCTAAGCAATGCAAACCATACAAATACTTAGACAAGAGTACACAAATATACAATGCATACATGAATCAATAACAATCACCTACCTCGAAATATCAAGCTCTATAGTGCCAGAGCTTTCCCTTTTTCAGGATCCCTTACTTGTTCTTAATCTAGAAACAAACACATAAACACTATAGTTAATTAGCTGGTTTAAATTACTCGAATTAAACAAAAATCCTAATCCCCAGGACAAACCATGATCATCCCAACCCTTTCCGGGATTTCCCACCATTAATTCACCTAAGATTATCATTTATACCGATACATTTAGAGAATTAAAGCTTGGTGATCATAACCCATTAACTATAAATAATACCCAAGAACTCTAGACCCTAGAATTCCCTTTTCCCCTGAATTCTACAATCCTAGGTTATCCCAAACCTTTCCCCAAGTCCACCCCTAGCAAATCTATAGCGTAGGAAATATATTATGGAGTTTAGAGTGTAAAATCCTTACCTTTAGGATGAAAAATGGTGAAAAATCAATGGAAATCGCCCCTTCTTCTCTCAAAATGTAATGAAGAAAAATTGAACTATTTTGGGGAAGTTTCTGCATTAAATCCCATCGTGCTCTACTATAACGGTCCGCTCCACTATAGCAGTACCACCATAGCAGAGTCATCCGATATGGCGGAGGTTGACCGACATTGACTTCTTCTATAGCGGTATTTTCTCTGCTACAGTGGAGGTCGCTATGGCAGAGTTTCAATCGCTACGGCGGTTGACACGGGTTAGAAAGTTGTAAAGTCCCCAAAATTTATCCATTTTACAACACACTTATTTTTCCAATGTCTCAGAACAATCCCTTCACGTCAACCTCAATTCTGGGAGTTCTACTCACCCAAATTTGATTCTGAAAAGTCCTCCAGACTCCTTTATGTCTTAGCTAAAAGGAAAACTAGCTAAAATCAAGATATTTAACCCAATCCTTACCTGGATTTCCCTAGACAATACCTCGCTCCAAAATCGATCGACACTAGCCTAGCCTAAAATTTCAAACTCCTAAACATGGAGTTTTCTAACTTTAAAATTTCGCACGAATGGTTCACCTGTAACGACGGACCTGGTCATTATAACAGATACCAATTTACCGATCTTTCATCCCTAAATGATAAAACCCAAAAATACGGAAAGTAAAGAGCGAAAAGAGTAGTACATGTATCCTCAAACAAGTGAAAGTACTTGTCTCGCATGTCCTTCTCAGTTTTCCAAGTGGATTCTTCAACCGAATGATGCTTCCATTGAATCTTTACCATACTGATCACCTTGGTCCTTAATTTCTGAACATCCCGATCAAGAATCAGAACCGGTTCCTCTTCATAGTGAAGAACCTTATCAAATAACATCTCATCTCATTTGATGATGTGGTACCCATCCTCATGGTATCACTTTAGCATGGATACATGAAATACCGAATGGGCACCTGATAGACTGGGCAACAATTCTAATCTGTAAGCCACTAGCCCTACGATCTCAAGAACTTCAAATGGTCCGATGAACCGAGGGCTGAGCTTGCCCTTCTTACCGAAACGCATAACTTCCTTCATTGGTGACACTTTCAACAATACCTGCTCACCAATTTGAAATTCCATGTCCCTTAACTTGCGATCTGCATATTCCTTCTGTATGCTTTGGGCAGCTAGCAACTTGGTTTGAATGCCTCTTACCTATTCTTGTGCTTCTCTTACCAAGTCTACGCCCAAAGGCTTTACATCTCCTTTTTCAAACCACCTTATAGGTGACCTACAACTCCTCCCATACAGAGCCTCAAACGGTTCCATATTGATACTAGAGTGGTAGCTATTGTTGTATGAGAACTCACACAATGGTAGAAACTGGTCCCAATGACCCCCGAAGTCAATCACACATGCTCTCAGCATGTCCTCCAATTCTTGAATAGTCCTCTCCGATTGACCATCAGTCTGAGTATGGAAGGATAAAATAAAGGTGAGTTAAGTTCCCAACTCCTCATGCAACTTACCCCAAAACTTAGAGGTAAACTATGTACCCCTGTCTGAAATAATGGACAGTGGCACCCCGTGCAATCTCACAATCTCTTTCACGTAGATCTTAGCCAATTGTTGTGAATTGTAATCCACCCTGACCAAAATGAAGTGGGCTGACTTTGTCAGTCTGTCAACAATGACCCAAATAAAATCATACTTCCCCAAATTCTTGGGAAGACCCACCATGAAATCCATGGGTATTCTCTGAAGTAGTCCTGCAGGTCTTTGGTGCTCATACTTTACCTACTGGCAATTCTTACATCTTGACACAAAATCCGCCTGTGTCCCTTTTTATCCCAGGCCACCAATAAAGTTGCCTCAAATTTCTATACATCTTGGTTACACCCGGATGAATGGAATACCATGAACTATGAGCCTCTGCCAACACCTTCTGAATCATGTCATCAACCCGAGGAACACAAATCCTTCCTCTGAAATTTAGCACACCGCCAGAATCTAATGTGACATCCCCGGACTCTCTGAATATTGCCTTGCTCTGAAGCCTGCTCAACTATGAATCCTGAAACTGTATGCCCTTTATCTCCTTTATGAATGTCGATTTGACCTTAATACTGGCCAATACCCCACCTTGTTCTGAAATACCCAAGTGCATGAACTTAGATTCCAATGCCTGAATCTCCTTAGCAAGTGGTCGTTTGGACACTCCCAAAAAAGCCAAGCTACCCATGCTAATTGTCTTCTGGCTCAATGTGTCTGCCACCACATTAGCCTTACTCGGATGGTACTGAATGGTCACATCATAGTCCTTTAACAACTCCATCCACATTATCTGCCTCATATTCAAGTCTTTTTGAGTGAAGACATGTTGCAGACTGTGATGGTCGGTGAACACCTCAGACTTGACACCATAAAGATAGTGTCTCCAAATCCTGAGTGCAAACACCACCGCTGCCAACTCCAAATCGTGAGTTGGATAGTTTCTCTCATGTACCTTCAACTGCCTAAAAGCATAGGCTATCACATTCCTATCTTGCATCAACACAACACCCAAACCAGAATGTGAAGCATCACAATAAATAGTAAAATCCTTACCTTCAAACAGCAAAGACAAAATAGGAGTCGTGGTAAGAAGTGTCTTAAGCTTTTGGAAGCTCTACTCGCACTTGTCAGACCACACAAATTGTATGTATTTCTGTGTCACCCTTGTTAGGTGAGTAGAAATAGATGCAAAATCCTTAACAAACCTCCGGTAATAACCTGCGAGCCCAACAAAACTCCTCCCCTCAGTCACAGTGCTAGGCCGGGCCTAACTCTTGACTGCCTCTATCTTCTGGGGATATACCATCACCCCTTTTTTTGACACTACATGCCCCAAGAATGCGACCGAAGTCAACCAAAACTCACACTTGGGGAACTTTGCATAAAGCTTTTGACATCTGAAAATGTCCAACACTATACGAAGATGTTTAGCATGCTCCTCCCTACTCTTGGAGTAGATCAAAATATCATCAATCAAAACAATGACGAACGAATCCAAGTAAGGTTTAAACACCCCATTCATCAGACTCATGAATGCTGCCGTTGCATTGGTCAACCCAAATGACATTACTAAGAACTAATAATGTCCATATCGAGTCTGAAAAGTAGTCTTAGGAATGTCCTCAGGCATAATCTTTAACTGATGATATCCCGACCTAAAGTCAATTTTTGAAAAGATAGATGCACCTTATAACTGGTCAAAAAGATCATCAATACGGGTTAAAGGGTACTTATTCTAGATGGTGACCTTGTTCAGTTGCTAATCTCTGCATACTACCATCTTTCTTTTTCACAAACAAGATCGGAGCACCCCAAGGCGAAGCACTGGTATGGATAAATCCCTTATCTAGGAGTTCCTGAAGCTGAGACTTAAGCTCCCTTAACTTTGTCGGAGCCATACGATAAGGAGGGATAGAAATTGGGCGAGTTCCCGGCTCTAAGTCAATACAGAAATTGATATCCCTATTCGGAGGCATACCAGGCAAATTCGTTGGAAACGCCTCTCAAAACTCTGAAACAACTGGAACTGACTCAATAGAGGGGGACTCCACACTATCATCCCGGAGATGAGCCAAAAAATCCAAACACCCTCTCCCCACTAGCTTCCCAGCCTGAACGAACAATATCACTTTGGCCGGCTTAGACCTGTACACATCTTCCCACTATAGCCTATCCTTACTCGGAATCTCTAGAGCCACAGTCTTGGTGTTACAATTCAATACAGAATGATAAGAGGATAACTAATTCATGCCCAAAATGACATCAAAGTCAACCATATCCATAATTACCAAGTCTACCCAAGTATGAAACCCCACTAACACAACAGAATAATTACGATAAACATGAGTCACAATTACAGACTCTCAAACTGGGGTAGAAACATGGATAGGGGAATCAAGGATATCACAAATCAAATCCAGAACCATAGAAAATTTCACAGACACATATGAATATGTAGAACCTGGGTCGATAAGTACCGAAGCCATCCTATCACAGACAAAAATAGTACCTGTGATCACTGCGTCTGATGCCTCAGCCTCGGACCTTCCTGGGAACGCGTAACAGTGATCTCGATCATCAATCTGGGCAACTTCCTTGGCCGACTGCACCGCACCCCTTCCCGCACCAATGTTCTCTCTGTCTCCCAGTCTCCCTGAAAGTTACCTTGCCCACCCTGTGGACGACCCCTAGCATGACCACCTCTAACTGCTGGGACCACAACCTTAGGCTGCTGCTGAACTTGATTACCAGTCTGCCTATGAGGGGACTCCCTCTTAAAGTGGCCTAGATCACCACAATAGAAGCAACCATGATCAAGTGTACGCCTACTGGCAGATGTGTAGGAAGCTCCCTGGCCTCTAAGAGCTGAAAAGTGTTGATTAGCTCCCGGACGACCACCTGTAGTAGCTGGAAGAGCTGGCTGAATAGGATGGGTTGAGTATATCTGTTGATTCTGGCCCCTGGAGTACGAACCACTGTAATTTTCCTCATTTTGGGGCTTCTTGGCTAACACTTTAGCCTACCCGCTTGCTTGACTCCCTCAAGTTTCTTTACATAATCTGTCACTTCATTAAAGTCTTTCCCCGATGAAGTCATGTGCACAAACAATACCTGAAGCTCAGTATTCAAACCCTTCACAAACAATCGAACCCTCTCCTCCTCGGAACCCAACAACCGTGTAGAAAAAAGAGACAAAGCATGAAATTTTGCCTCATAAGCAGAGACTAATATGCTACCCTGCTCCAAATTCAAAAATTCATCCTTTTTCTGGTCCTTCAAAGTACGGGGTACGTACTTCTCTAAGAAGAGAGCGTGAAACTGCTCCCAAGTCAGTAGGGGAAAAATAGACGACCGACACTCCACATGAGATCTCCACCACTGCTTGGCATCACCCTGCAGCTAAAATGTGACAAACTCAACCCCATGCTGTTGCACAATGCCTAACTTGTGCATCCTCTCATAACAATCCAGTATGAACTTATAAGCATCTTCCCTATAGTACCCTGAAACGTGGGAGGTTTCAGCTTGAGAAACTTGGTCAGCATCTCATGTTCACTTCCTTTCATTATCGGGCCTAGCATAGGCTTGAAGAAATCACCCATTCTGAAGCTGCATCCATATTAGGAGCCATAGGGTCTGCTGGTTGAGTGCTCAGAGCCTGATTTTCAACACCCGCGAGGATGGCTCCGGCACCAACCAAGCCACTCAAGAAGTTCCAAGCCTGCTAAAATGCTTTTGGCGTCATAGAGGGAAGGCCTACACCTCCAGCCGGTGTTGCCTCCGCTTGTGCCCCATCATCCTCTACAACAACTTCCACATCTTTGATAACTTGTTCCTGAGGTAGGAGAGGGGTTAATTTTCACGCTCCTGCAGCAGCTTGAGCTCCACCCCTGGCAGGGGTGGCTCTACCTCGACCTCTACCCCTACCCCTGCCTCTACATCTGACAGCCAGGCCCGCCACTGGGACTGTTGCTCTAGCTCCGCCATTTCTTGTGTTAACCATCTACGGATTAAAGTGTGAACAAAGTCAGATACCAATTTGTATCACTAGATACCAATTAGAATCAAGTTATAGCACAAAAGAAGAAAGAAGAGATAGTTTTTCCTAAAGTCCCATAGCCTCTCAAAGAAAAGTACGGACGTCTCTGCACTATTCCGCAAGACTTTACTAGACCTGTTTTGGTATAATGAGATCAATGAACCTAGGGCTCTGATACTATCTTTGTCATGACCCAGACCGTTGTGAGTGGCACCCACCCAACCCTCGGATGAGCGAATCAATAGAACTCAACCCTTAGCATAGCCTAACAGCTTAAAACTAGTGTGCAAAAAGTAAATTAGCAATCAATATCAATAAATCAACTCTATTATAATTAACCTGCAGAAAATCCCTCCCTAGAATCTGAAAGTCACCATACCAAAACACTACCAAACTAGAGTACGGGGATGCAACCCCAATAAAAGAAATAGTCTAAACCCGAAATAAGTGGGCTACAACTTAAATAGATAGAAATCAAGGCAGCTCGATCGAACAACTCACCCTTGATATCTTGAAGTGTCAGGCCAACAGGTGAGGTCGTGCGTCAACCACCGGAATATTTTCTGTACTCACAAAAAGATAAGTGCAGTATCAGTACACCATCATCGTGTACAGGTAGGATCATCAGCCAGTTCCAAATAAACAGTGTATGAACAGTACAAAAGTCAAGTAATAGTACAAGAAACATGTAAACAAGCCAACAGGTAAGTCTAGACTACAAGTCTCTCCCTAGCTTGTCCCCACATGTAATCCACTTTCACAACTATGATCAACAATCCATAATAAATAATGATTATACCGCATTACATATCCCGAACCTATCCTAGATCCCCTCTGGACAACACCTAAGTGTTAAACATGCAACCCGGTCTACATCAAGACCAAACTCACAGATCAATATAACAACCCGACCTATCAAGGACCAAAACCCATATCACAATTTATAAACACAGCCCGATCCACTCATGAAACCAAATAAAATGCACAATGCAATAAGTAAACCCGTACCAGTCTTGGTACCCGAGCCAACCATTAGTATATCCCATACCAGGCATGGTACCCGAGCCAATCGTTAGTATTCCATACCAGACGTGGTACCCAAGATAACCGTTAGTATTCCCGTACCAGGCGTGGTACCCGAGCCAACCGAATGTCACATAAATCCACAGTCACAAATAATGAACAATCAACACTTGTAAACCAACAAGCAATAACACCTAGTTCATTTCATAAGACCGAAAACAGGACTTTTAGACATTCCTAAATCATTCCCTAAGCAATGCAAACCATATAAATACTTAGACAAGAGTACACAAACATACAATGCATACATGAATCAATAACCATCACCTACCTTAAAAAATCAAGCTCTATAGTGCTTGAGTTTTCCCTTTTTCAGGATTCCTTGCTTGTTCTTGGTCTAGAAACAAACACATAAACACTATAGTTAATTAACTGGCCTAAATTACCCAGATTATACAAAAATCCTAATCCCCAGGCCAAACTATGATCATCCCAACCCTTTTCGGGCTTTCCCGCCATTAATTCACCTAAGATTATCATTTATACCGATACATTTAGAGAATTAAAGCTTGGTGATCATTACCCATTAACTATAAACAATACCCAAGAACTCTAGCACCCTAGAATTCCCCCTTTTCCTTGGATTCTACAATCCTAGGTTGTCCCAAACCTTTCCCCAAGTCCACTCTTAGAAATTCTATAGCGTAGGAAAGATAATATGGAGTTTGGGGAGTATAATCCTTACCTTTAGGATGAAAAATGGTGAAAATGGGTGGAAATCGCCCAAAATCGCCCCCTTCTTCTCCCAAAACGTAACGAAAAAAAACTGAACTATTTTGGGGAAGTTTCTGCATTAAATCCCATTGCACTCCGCTATAGCGATCCTCTCCGCTATAGCGGTACCGCCATAGTGGAGTTGTCCGCTATGGCGAAGGCTGACTCACGTTGACTTACGCTGTAGCGGTATTTTCTCCGCTACAACGGAGGTCACTATGGTGGAGTGTCAACCTCTATGGAAGTTGACACGGGATAGAAAGTCATAAAGTTCCCAAAATTGGTCCATTTTATAACACATTTATTTTTCTGACATCCCGGAATAACTCCTTCACGTCAACCTCGATTCCGGAAGTTCTACTTACCCGAATTCGATTTCGAAAAGTCCCCCGGACTCCTTTATATCTTAGCTAAAAGGAAAACTAGCTCAAATCAAGACATTTAACTCAATCCTTACCCGGATTGTCCTAGACCTTACCTCGCTCCAAAACCGACCGAGACTAGCCTAGCCTAGAATTTCAAACTCCCAAACTCGGAGTTTTCCAACTCTTAAAATTGGCACGAATGGTTCACCCGTAACGACAGACCTGGTCGTTACAGTCAAGGTTTTGGGATTGATTATGATGTCTTTCCTCTTTCTGAGATGATTTCTATGAAATGAGTACTTTATGTCTTTTACTGTTTTAAATAATTAATTCCGAGTATTTAATTCTTGTATTTTTTTTATTTGTATTTGGGTTGACTTTCTTATCAAGGAGGTGATATAGGTGCTACCACTTCTCAAAATTTTGGGTCGTGATAGGAAATTAGCCCAAATTACAAACCAGTTATCATATTCCACTAACCCAATCGATCGAGTGGTCAAAGACTCAAAATACAAAGGGTGCGGTTTGACGTTAAGAAACTAGTGCCAAGAATGGTTGTGAATTCCATTTAATATCCTTGTGAGTCCCTTATGTTTTTCTCCTTTGAAGTCAACTTTCAGCTTTTAGTCATACCATTTTTTGTCCAAAGAGGTAGATTAAAGGTTTGTTTGATTGTAGTGCATCTAGACACTCTGTTGTACTCATCAAGTCCTAGACCATACACTAGGATATTCTTGGCTTTGGCATTTTTTTTGAGAGCAATGATATCTTTAGCAGTGAACTGACTTCTTTCCTTTCTTACATCATTTCCTTCAGCATCCTTTTACATGGGAAATTTTAGGTCCATCAGTGATTCTATCCACAGCTTATAATCTTCGAATTGTAGAAAGTCTTCCATGAGAGCTTTCCACCAGATGATGTATTTTTTGTTGAATCATGGAGATCTAGTGATGTACTATCCTTCAAAATATCTAATTGGTGGTGCAAAATTCATCTTTAATCTTTTTATTGAGGTGTTAGCCTTTACAAGTTAACCTGCTCTGATACCAATTGATATTCTGCACTTTCTAGTAACTCATGTGAGTTATACCCGAATTTTGCCTATAAGATGACATGTTTCCTTGCTTGTTTCTTTAATTGGTTTGCCTAGTTATGAAAGCAGTAAAGAAAGTGACACAGTGTTTTTACATGGAAATCACCTGGCTCACAAATATGAAAAAAATCATGACCTATACATCTACAGAATTTAACCTCGATTTCACTAAATACTATGAGCCTCAACAAAATTTAGATTACAAGACTTGTAACATAGGAATTAACTCTAATCTCTAACACACAAACATCCCAAGGTTTTGTTCCCCAATTTCAAGCCAATCCCCAACTTGAAGATAAGTTTCTAAATCAGTTTTTTAACACACTGGTTCTAAGAAAGAAGGAAAGTTACAACTCAATAATCAATCCTAATACAAATTGCAAGACACTACCAAAAGCTAAGACTTCTAAGCTAGAAACAGGTTCTTCAATCTGGTTCACTGTATCAGGATGCACTCAATCTTCAATTCAAGAACTCCTCAACCAAGTTGCCACTTTGAGGCTGATTTTTGCCTTATGTTGCAATTGCGAGTGCGTAAGTACTTTTGTTGAAAAAGTTATTCATTTATACCCTTTACACATAGAGGTGTAGTTGATGACAAACTTTGCTCCAACTCAAACTCTTTCGTCACGCAGTGTTGTAGTTGAAGATGACCTCTTCATTTCTACAGGTGTGAATCTTCATGTCCATCTGAGGTTGTTCTTTGCTGGACTCCTGCATTTCCTGGACTTCTAAACTCTTAGAACTCCTCCTTTCAGTAGTCCTACTGTATTTGGACTTCTGTTGGAATAGTTGCAAATGAACCTGCTGTTCTATCTATTCCGTAGCTTGATTGTCCATCATCAAAACTTCACGAGTTTCAACACTTTACCTATCCAAAAGCAAGTCACCACATACATGAAGATTAACCGACCAAAGGAGTAATACAACGTCCACTTGAGAGATCTCACATCACGACTGTCCCATCTTATCACCTAATGGTTGAGGTAAAGCCCATTTATATAGGTGTTGATAAGTTTCTTAACTAATGAAGAAGACATGTCACAAATCAAATCAAAAGTCTTTAGTTGGAAAGTGAAAAGGTTTACGCATTTATAATTGTAATAATTTATTATTTAATAGGATTCAATTAGTCATATTTATGTAGATAAAATTCAACACTTAATAGGGATTATATATTTTTTAATGATATAAGGCAATATGATCATTCAATTTTTAAAAGGTATTTTCGTAAATTAACTTTCAATTATGAAGCTTCTCACTTATAGAATAAGTATATATAATGATATGATATATACATATTATGTGAATATAATCCATGCATGTTTATATATTAGTGTTAATGATGAAATAAATAAAATTACTTTTAATTTTCAGCAAACTTTCATGACAACAAAAGTTTATTGGAAATGTTGAAAAGTTATTATTAGAAAAAACAAATTCTTAGGTTATGTGAAAATATTAACCATAAAAACTGCTATAAATAATCCTTTTATTCTTGTATAGGGTTTCTTCCTCTTTAGCTGAAAACTTGAGCAATTAATATCAATAAGTAACATTGTTATGTCTTTATTAAATTGGTTTTGTCTCATCAATTTATTTATTTTTAAAAAGAATGAGGTAAGAAACAAATTTGACAAAAAAGATAGATAGTTAATTAGTAACATCACTTCTTCTATGCCTAATTTTGCTATATATAAATATAGTTAAGATTTGCATATATTATATATTTATTAAAGAATAAGTTAGCAAAAAAAATTGACAACTAAAATAGGACAAAGGGAGTGCAAATTTTGTTTTACCAAACTTTCTATTCCGTTAATTTATTCAGACATAAAGGACCTTTTTTGACATTTGGGTGGTACATATATAAGCTGTCATCTTGTTCTAGTTTGTAACCTAGATTAACTGAAATACACAGGTGGCAAGAGGTTGCATCAATTTTACAAAACAAACTGATATCGGAGGATGGAAACGTAGAGGAAAGTGATGGTGAGAGGAGACCAACTCAGTGATTTGTTTAACCAAACAACAATTACGTATTTCAAAATGATTCTCTCATAGAATAAATCAATTTCACTATCATTTCAAGTTTGCTTTCGCAAAGTATTATCATAATCTGACTCTAAATTCATAAAAGAGAGTAAAATTTATCAATTAGTATGTACATGAATAAAACAAGTCACAATTCAAATAAGTCATGCCCTCAAGGCCAAGAAATCATCCACATTCACTCAAGGCCACAAAAACTTCGTAAGCAGACAAAGAAACTTCATGTTATTTGTATTAAAATTTTGAAAGTAGACAAAGAAACTTTACGTTATTTGTATTAAAAAACTTCAAAAGTAGACAAAGAAAGATTCACTTTTCCTAGGCTTAAAAAGTCATAACGTAATTTGATTTATAATTTTTTAAGCCAGAACAATCCATGCTAATATTAATGGGGCCGCTACTTCTCTGGACACGTGCGTTGCACATGATCTCATGTAAATTAATTCCAACTTATTTTAAATTAGAAAAAAAATGCAATACATATGAAAAAATAATGTGAGTTTAACAAATAAAAATTACACATACAAAACATTATCTCAATTTATTCTAAAGAAAATTGATATTTTATTGAATTTTTAAATTCAAAATAATTATATATCTTCTGAACTTAGAAGTACAGCAAATTAAGTTGACTAAATAATACTATTATTCACTATATTATCTTATATATGAGGTTCTGGATAGTGTGTTGCATGTTATCCCTTGCTAATACATACAAATACATTAGAATTGCATAAATATTATTAAAATAAAGGGTGTTACACATCAGTGCATATATCAAAAAAATCATTGCAAAGCTAAATTGTATTGGAAATTCTTATCAAATGAATTTTAAAAGATATTCTTCATTTTTTGGTGAAAAAGTTCAAACAGAAAAAACTAATCCAATTAATATAGTACTTTTTTGACAAATTTAAAAAGAAAAGTCTCGATGAGCAATTCTTTCAAATCTCAATGGGGAAAAGAGAAGTTAATCTTTGTTTTATAAAAAAAAAATATTCTGTAATATAAGTCTTCCCTTTTGTTTCTTTTGGAGATTTGGCTCTGTACATTACTATAAATATTATTTTATTTATAATATTTTCTTATAATAAATAAATAAAAAATAAAAAAAAGATTGTTCAGTGCACTAAAGCTCCAGATTTTACATCAATTTTACAAAACAAACTGATATCGGAGGATGAAAACGTAGAGGAAAGTGATGGTGAGAGGAGACCAACTCAGTGATTTGTCTAAACAAACAACAATTACGTATTTCAAAATGATTCTCTCATAGAATAAATCAATTTCACTATCATTTCAAGTTTGCTTTCGCAAAGTATTATCATAATCTGACTCTGAATTCATAAAAGAGAGTAAAATTTATCAATTAGTATGTACATGAATCAAACAAGTCACAATTCAAATAAGTCATGCCCTCAAGGCCAAGAAATCATCCACATTCACTCAAGGCCACAAAAACTTCGTAAGCAGACAAAGAAACTTCATGTTATTTGTATTAAAATTTTGAAAGTAGACAAAGAAACTTTACGTTATTTGTATTAAAAAACTTCAAAAGTAGACAAAGAAAGATTCACTTTTCCTAGGCTTAAAAAGTCATAACATAATTTGATTTATAATTTTTTAAGCCAAAACATCCATGCTAATATTAATGGGGCCGCTACTTCTCTGGACACGTGCATTGCACGTGATCTCATATAAATTAGTTTCAACTTATTTTAAATTAGAAAAAAAATGCAATACATATGAAAAAATAATGTGGGTTTAACAAATAAAAATTACACATACAAAACATTATCTCAATTCATTCTAAAGAAAATTGATATTTTATTGAATTTTCAAATTCAAAATACTTACATATCCTCTGAACTTAGAAGTACAACAAATTAAGTTGACTAAATAATACTATTTTTCACTATATTATCTTATATATGAGGTTCTGGATAGTGTGTTGCATGTTATCCCTTGCTAATACATACAAATACATTAGAATTGCATAAATATTATTAAAATAAAGGGTGTTACACATCAGTGCATGTATCAAAAAAATCATTGCAAAGCTAAATTGTATTGGAAATTCTTATCAAATGAATTTTAAAAGATATTCTTCATTTTTTGGTGAAAAAGTTCAAACAGAAAAAACTAATCCAATTAATATAGTACTTTTTTGACAGATTTAAAAAGAAAAGTTTCGATGAGCAATCCTTTCAAATCTCAATGGGGAAAAGAGAAGTTAATCTTTGTTTTATAAAAAAAAATATTCTGTAATATAAATCTTTCCTTTTGTTTCTTTTTGAGATTTGGCTCTGTACATTACTATAAATATTATTTTATTTATAATATTTTCTTATAATAAATAAATAAAAATAATAAAAAAAAGGTTGTTCAGTGCACTAAAGCTCCAGATTTTACATCAATTTTACAAAACAAACTGATATCGGAGGATGAAAACGTAGAGGAGAGTGATGGTGAGAGGAGACCAACTCTGTGATTTGTTTAACCAAACAACAATTACGTATTTCAAAATGATTCTCTCATAGAATAAATCAATTTCACTATCATTTTAAGTTTGCTTTCGTAAAGTATTATCATAATCTGACTCTAAATTCATAAAAGAGAGTAAAATTTATCAATTAGTATGTACATGAATCAAACAAGTCACAATTCAAATAAGTCATGCCTTCAAGGCCAAGAAATCATCCACATTCACTCAAGGCCACAAAAACTTCGTAAGCAGACAAAGAAACTTCATGTTATTTGTATTAAAATTTTGAAAGTAGACAAAGAAACTTTACGTTATTTGTATTAAAAAACTTCAAAAGTAGACAAAGAAAGATCCACTTTTCCTAGGCTTAAAAAGTCATAGCGTAATTTGATTTATAATTTTTTAAGCCAGAACAATCCATGCTAATATTAATGGGGCCGCTACTTCTCTGGACACGTGCGTTGCACGTGATCTCATGTAAATTAATTCCAACTTATTTTAAATTAGAAAAAAAATGCAATACATATGAAAAAATAATGTGAGTTTAACAAATAAAAATTATACATACAAAACATTATCTCAATTCATTCTAAAGAAAATTGATATTTTATAAAATTTTCAAATTCAAAATACTTACATATCCTCTGAACTTAGAAGTACAACAAATTAAGTTGACTAAATAATACTATTTTTCACTATATTATCTTATATATGAGGTTCTGGATAGTGTGTTGCATGTTATCCCTTGCTAATACATACAAATACATTAGAATTGCATACATATTATTAAAATAAAGGGTGTTACACATCAGTACATGTATCAAAAAAATCATTGCAAAGCTAAATTGTATTGGAAATTCTTATCAAATGAATTTTAAAAGATATTCTTCATTTTTGGTGAAAAAGTTCAAACAGAAAAAACTAATCCAATTAATATAGTACTTTTTTGACAGATTTAAAAAGAAAAGTCTCGATGAGCAATCCTTTCAAATCTCAATAGGGGAAAAGAGAAGTTAATCTTTGTTTTATAAAAAAAAATATTCTGTAATATAAGTCTTCCCTTTTGTTTCTTTATTTATAATATTTTCTTATAATAAATAAATAAATAAAAAAAAAAAGGTTGTCCAATGCACTAAAGCTCCAGATGCTGTTTTCAAGGCTTGAACCCGTGACCTTCTGATCACATGATAATAACTTTACCAGTTATTACAAGACTCCCCTTCCAAATAAATAAAAACAATAATTTGTAAATAAACCACAATAGATCTTTGTCGGCTCATTTTTTCAACAATTGATAAAGCTGTCAAGATATTTTGTATATATACCCTTTAAATATACAAAATAACATCATTTTCTTGGCTGAAAATAACTATTTTATACATAGTATATTACCTTTGTAATTTATAAAATTGTAATCAGATTACACTACACGAATAAATTTATTGATATCAATCCTATAACCAGCTTTCTGGAGAAATCAACTCCTCCACAATCGACACATTTTTGCTAGATCAGCTATCACCAAAATCGCAGCAATACTAACGATCGAACAGAAGGAGAGATGGTGGTCTTCATGCTTTCTTAGAGAATTACACCCGAAATTTTAAGAATAGTAAAAGTTGAATATGAAAACTACTCTGATTTAAAATCAAACATTTTACATATTTCGCATCTCTCAACTTCCTTCTCTTTTTTAAGCAAACTTTTAGAGAGCATTAATTAAAAGAAAAGAATAAAATGAAAATAAAATTTTAAAGAATGTCACCTTTAAACGTGAAAAGCTACAAAGAGGGAGATGAGGAATTAGTAATCTCATCTTGCCTTTATATAATTTTATTTCCTAGTCTATTGAAATTCCCTTTCATACATGTACTTGAATTAATTTACTAATTAATTATTCAATTTAACTTTTCAACTTCTCTACACTTTCTAGTTTCTATAGCAATGAAAGGTTGACAACTGGTTCATTAATAATTAATTTGAACGGCAAGCTTTTCAAATTATTTTATGGTCCTTATCTTTATTAAATTCAAACATTTTCTTTTTATTTTATCAAATGTGTGTACTTACGTTTTTGTATTTAAAAGTTCTTGATGATGATGATTCACCCACGTATATGTAACTAAATGATACTATTAATTAGATTCTAATTTGATGCAGAAAATTCGTAATTGCCTTAATGCAATGTAAATATTTCTATTTAATAATTAGATTAGATATTTTAGTTATTAATTATGATTTAGTGTAAGAGTAAAATGGTAATCCAGCTTTGCATTTTGAAGGTTTCTACTTTTAATAATATATGAAATATGATAAATATAAGTAAATAGGAGTAGTTGTTTAACCAAAAATATACTTGAGACTTATTTGTTGAAAACAGTGGAAGCCCACCCCCACCCCCAAAACCCCAAACTATCCAATTTGGGCAGTTCAGAGATTTTTGTGTACTCTCGGTAAACAGAACAAGAACTCCAATCATCTGATCAATCTGCAATGGAGTGCATTTCCATGATTCCTAACTAATTATCTTTTTCTACTTTCTTAATGGGACTCTCATTGTAGATTTTAAATCTTGCATGATCCTTTGATATTTTATTCAAAAAGGTAAGTCCACTATCAAATGGTGAAAAATATTAAAGTAGATCTTTTGAATATCATAGATTTTCTAATGAAGTTTCTAGAATACTCTAGTATAGTAACTAAATTAATCATCTTAAAGAAATATCTAGATTTTTCTTAGATAGCTAAAAGATAAAGTTTTCTAGATTGTGCTTGTAGATATATTTGGAATAGCATCTAGAATCATCTTACACAACTATAAATAGGGGTGGTCTTAGTCATTTGTGATCAACCCAAAATAAATCCAATTCAAGTAATTTAAGAGGGTTTTCTTTCATAACAAAAAATTCTCCTATCAAAAATCCTCAATATCCTTTCAAAGCTTCCTCTTCTATAGTTGAATCTCTCGATCTTAGTGAATAATCTTGGGCTAGAAGAAGGTTTTTCCAGTTTTACTTCTGCTATTCTCTACAACAATAACCCAAGATTGAAAGCTCAGGAATCTCAAAAGTCGATGATGATGAATACTGGCCACTTTATGAGAAACCATATGTTGATATTATTCTCACAAAGTCCAGTGTCAAGCACACCTACAGTTTGGTAACTCCTAATTTTTTCCTTCTCTTTTTATAAAGCGACTCCTTTGTTAGTATTTGTTCAAAGATGAAACTTTTAATGGTGACTCTTACTCTTAATCTAAGGTATCGTGATGAGTATAGAGTCACTTTTGTTAGGAATCTCTTTACCTTAATGTGAGATATAGGTATTGGATACCAGATAGAAAACCACAAAAAAGAAAAGTTCTTTTTGTGGTGGTGAATTCAAAATTAGACATCATCGGTTCTAGGTTTAAAGTTTAGGTGTATATACTCATACATAAGGTTTGAGTTGGAAGCTTTAGTTCTTTCGGACTTGTGGCTTTTACATTACTGAATTTCTTTGAATATTTCAGTACATACCCATGAAAAAGAACAAGGAGATTCTTCTGCTGGAGCCCCTATAGTCCTTACTTATGGTAGAAAGATATTGGATATGTTTTATGGTGAAGCCAAATCAAATCACAAATTTAGCATTAATGGAGAAAATTTGCAGATGATAACAATCTGAAGGAGGGGGTGAACTTGTGTTTGAACTTTCTGAGTGCAGTGCTAGCAAAATTCACTTTGGAATTCAGATTCTCAGAGGTGATTTCCCGGATGAATTGATTCCTAAATATGAGAAGGGTGCAAACAGTGACAGTCTAATATTAATTGATTAAAAACTTAACAATTTTAGAGTGCAGTGCTAACAAAATCCATTTTATCGATAATGCCTTTTGATTTATGTGGTTTATCTAGCGGCTTATACTTGGGTCTATCTCCCTGAAACTATGGTGATGATGGTCTCATCAATTTTTATCTTAGTTTATTTGGATATTTTGTTGTTCAATTTCAAACTCATCCAACTTACCGTTTCCAACTATTATTCTAGACGCAAGATTCCAAATAATTGGGAAAATGTAAGTTGGATGAGTTTGAAATTAAACAACAAGATATCCAAATAAACTCATATGAAAATTGATGGGAACATCATCGTCAAAGTTTCAGGGAGATAGACTCAAGTATAAGTCACTAGATAAACCATAGAAACTAAAACACAATATTGATAAAATAAATTTTGCTAGCACTGCACTCTGAAATTGATAAAGTAATTTTAATCAATTAATATTGGGTTGTCACTGTTTGTAGCCTCCTCATTATTAGGAATCAATTCAGCTGGGAAATCACCTCGGAGAATCTGAACCCTGAAGTGAATGTGTAACGATCAGGTTCGTCGTTACGGGTAAACCATTCGTGCCAAGTTTTGGGTTAGAAAAATTTCAGGTTTGGGAGTTAAAATTTTTGGGTTAGGCTGGTCTCGACCGATTTTGGAGCGAGGTAGGGTCTAGGGCAATCCGGATAAAGATTTGGTTAGATGTCTTGGTTCGAGCTAGTTTTCCTTGTAGCTAATACATAGAGGAGTCCGGGGGACTTTTCGGAATCAAATTCGATTAAGTAGAGCTCTCGAAATCGAGGTTGACATGAAGGGGTTGTTTTGGAACGTCGGAAAAATAAGTGTGTTGTAAAATGGATATTTTTGGGGGACTTTATGACTTTCTCTTCCGTGTGAACCAGCGGTTGACACACCGCTATAGCAGAGAAATTACTGCTATAGCGGAAGTCAACGCGGGTCAGCACCGCTATAATAGTAGGGTCCACTATGACGGTACTGCTATAGCAGAGCGGGGACCGCTATAGCAGAGCAAAGTGACCAGAAAACCCAAAAAATGGTTTTTAATTTTATTCTCTCCCATTCAGCCCCAAAATAGACGAGAACTATTCCAAAAACCCTCCTAGGCTGCTCCACGGCTTGGGAGCCATGTGGAGGAGGAATTCTGGAAAAAAGGATGCAAAACCACGGATTTGGGCCTGCAGGACCGCTAGGAACGCCTCTACGGAGCCAGAAATGCACGGTTGTAGCTGCTTGGCGCCCAGGTAGGATAGGTTTTCATTGAGTAGATAGACCTGCTTACATTCCATATTTATTGTATAGTGGAAAAGAAGAATCCATGATTAGGCCTCCGAGCACGGAGTCTGGTGGATTCAGTGTTGGTTATGTAGGTGCTAGGAATTGGTTGGATTGAATTGTGGGTTATTGATAATTATTTGGGGTTGTTTATGTTATCCTGGTATGATAAAAATGATAGGGCTCAGGGACTGGGATGTCGGGAAGGTTCGGGGAACCGAAAATTGCAAGAATAACTAAATGGGTATGAAAATGGGAAACTCCTAGGTGAGGTTTCGGGAATACGAAGGGCATGATAAGTAGTGTTGGTTTTTCTAAGGGCTAAGGGGTGCTAATTCACATTATTATTATTTATGCAAGTTCCAAAATCAATGTGGTTGTTAAATTATGCTAAAAAGGGAAACCGTTCATTTTTCATAAATAAAGGGTGAGTGTGTTTGGCCTCCAGACGGAGGTCGAGGCTAAGTTATATACTCGGGAAGGAGGATAGGTGATGTCTTACGATTCCTGTGAACGTTGTATAGTCTTGTACTCTTATCTAAGTGTTTGTATGAGTTGCATTGCTTAGAAGAATTGTTTAGAATGTCTAAGGGTCCTGTTTTACAGTCTGTGGATTGAACGGTGTGTTGCTTGTTGGTTTTACAAGTTGTTTGTTCATTATTTAACTGTGGATTGATTGACATTCAGTTGGCTCGGGTACCACGCCTGGTACAGGATATACTAATGGTTGGCTCGGGTACCACACCTGGTATGGGTATAACAAATGGTTGGCTCGGGTACCACACTTGGTACGGGATAATACTAACGTTTGGTTTGGGTACCACGCCTGGTACGGGATAATACTAACGGTTGGTTCGGGTACCACGCCTAGTACAAGATATACTAATGGTTGGCTCGGGTACCACGCTTGGTACGGGTATAGCAAATAATTGGCTCAGGTACCATGCCTGGTTCGAAATACTAACAGTTGGTTAGGTACCACTCCTGGTACGGGTTTATTTTACTGTATTATTGCATTGATATTGTTGTATTGCATTGAGTGTTATTGGTTCCGTGAGTGGACCGGGATGTTCTATTGAAATGTGATATTTATTGATGGTTCTTGAGTGACCGAGAATCCTATTATATCTATTAAGTTTGGTCTTGGTGTAGGCCGAGTTGTTATAGTATATTATGAGTTTGGTCTTGGTATAAGCCGAGTTGCTATATTATGTTACTAGTTTGGTCTTGGTGTAGGCCGGGTTGTTGTAGTATATTGTGAGTTGGTCTTGGTGTAGGCCGGGTTGCTATATTATGTTATTAGTTGGTCTTGGTGTAGACTGGGTTATTATGTTGGTTATTAGTTGGTCTTGATGTAGACCGGGTTTGTCATGTTAACACTAGATGTGTGAGGGGGATCCGGACTATTTAAAAGAGGTTATGTGCTCATAATTTGATGTCATTAAGTGTAATAATAGTGGTCATGAATTATCATGGTTAATAAGCTAAGGGTGTTTCTTGGTGTAGACCGAGGTAGTCTGTTAAACACTTAGGTGTGGATGGAGGACCCTTGGAGGGTCCGGGTTATGTGATCCAAGAAGGGATTTAGATGTAGCTCTATGATGGTCATTGGAGGTGTCAATGGTTGTTAGGTGTATTTCATGTGGTTGGTAAATATAGAGGAAGACTGAGAGTCTGAGTATGGTTATTGGTTAATATAACCAGGTGGTAAAACTGTCCTAGAGGTCCTGAAAATGGTAGGTAATACTTGGGTAGAAGTGGTTTGGTTGGGCAGTAGACCGGATTTAGTCTGGTATTTAGTCAAGGTAGTTGACTGGGGTAAAGGTTAAAGGTGACTTGGGAAGTCTAGGTGATAAGGTGACTTGGGAAGTCTGGGTGACAAGGCGACCTTGAGAAGTATAGTTATGAGTGAGACTTGGGAAGTCCTAGATGTCAGGGTCAAGGCTAAAGGTGAATGAGGGATCTATAATGTTTATTTTCATATTTTTCCCTATTTTTCTATATGATTGTATGTGTGGATTCGGGTCGACCGATGATGCCTACCAGTACGTGTGGTTGTACTGACTCTACTCTTGCTATACCTTTTTGGTATAGTCTGATTGCAGGGTTGGTGATGTTTCATAAGTACATGATGATGGTGATCTCCAGCAGCTTCTGTCCTTCGATTCCATGACGGAAGTTGTGTCTCTTTTACATGTTCTGTATAAATGTATTGGTAGCTCTTGCACCTGTTTAGACTACGTCCTAGGGAGGGTAATTTACATTTCAGAACTGTTTTTCTGTTTTCAAATATTGTAATAACAAGGTTTTCATAATAAAGGAAGTTTATTTTGCTACTTTCTATTTTCCGCATGTCACCTGTTGGACGGGTGGTGAGGGTTCGTCTATCTAGGTGGTTAGAGTAGGCGCCCACACGGCCCAATGGCTTGGGTCGTGATAGATGGTATCAGAGCCTAGGTTACCTATCTCCCAGTACAAGAGCAAAGTGTCGAATAGTGTCATACTGATTGGTGTGTTGACATCCACATCTAATCTTTAGGGAGCTATGAGGCATTCTAGAAAACATCTCCCCCCCTTTCATTTCTTCTCGTGCGGTTTCGTTACTTTCTTGTATGGGTTGAGTCCAATTGATATCTCTCGATTCCAATTGGTATCTCAACAAGGTAAAGGATGAGTTGGGTCGTGATAAATGGTATCAGAGCCTAGGTTACCAATCTCCCAGTACAAGAGCATAATGTCAAATAGAGTCATGCGGATGAGTGTGTTTACGTCCACATCTAATCTTTAAAAAGCTATGAAACATTTTAGGAAACATTTCTCTTCTTTCATTCCTTTCGTGTGGTTTGTTACCTGCTTGTATGGGTTGATTCCAATTGGTATCTCGCGATTCCAATTGGTATCTCGATAAGAAAAAAGGATATTGTTAACTCCGATTGAGATGACACAAGCAAGAGAAATTGGAACCAGGAAGGTTCCAATTTGTATCTGGCCTGGGAGGCTATGTAAAAGTATGGATGAATCGGCTAACGGTTATCCATGTGGTGAATAAAAGGTAATAAAACTAATTTAATTGAGTGTTGAAGCTTGAGACTTGTGATTGTATGCATTGCATTGTTTAAATGACTTTGAATGTGTGGTATGTAATTGCTTGAGTTACTTTGAAATTTATGGTTAGTGAAGAGTCTTAACTTGGTTATGTGTTAATGATTGAAGGAACTCTTGTTTTGTGATTTCAAGTGGAAAACAGTATGCTAAATGTTGGGCATGTCTTATCATTGGTAAAATGATAAGGGAAAATGATATATATATACTTGTGGAAACTTATGTTTCAAGCAGTTGATATGTGAATAAGTACCAGGGACAAGGGCTATTATTTCTTAATAGCGGAAATTGTGGTAAGAAAGTCTTTGTGGTAACTCATGATTGTGACTTAAGGAAAATTTATTCTGGCTTGAAAGTTTGTGATTGCTTTAGTGATAAATTACGGTATGCCTTAATTGGAATGGTTTGCATATGGTTTGCATTACATTCAGGTATAGACTTACTGTTGATATAGATGGTAAGGGAACAAAAAGGGATTGATGACTGTGGGGAAGCTCTGGTTTCGGGACAGTCAGGATTAGTTGGGAACCATGAAAAGGAAAAAGAGGGACTAGTAGTGTATGATAGAGGGAATATGTTATTGTACGCAGTTTTAGTGTGTTTCGTAACTGATTTTATGATAATGTGGTGTTAAATTCTCAACTATGCACAATTGAGATTGGTCTTGAGGTTATGTTTTAAGATCATAACGCGATTTTATGTGTTAATGTTGAAAACAGGGAAGGGAAATGAGTGAATTTTGCAGAGAATGGTAAATTTTCTAGGCTGCTACTGTTGGGGGTCGCCATAGCGGTGTGCAAGCCGCTATAGCGGGATGGGCAGGGTATAATCTCTGTCCTGTTTTCCCCTATTTTGTTTTTCATTCTCAGGTCATTTTAAATTGCTAATTGAGCTGCAAGCTATTACATGAATTATTTAGCATCCATGCGCGATAAAAGGACAGGGTGAATATGGTAGCCCGGGGTATTGGTAAAATTATGATTGACCATTGGTGGGAATAGTAACCCATATAGAATTTGGCAAAATGACCCGTAATTGACTGAGTAGTGTTGGACACTACTCATAGGCTTATGTTATGATGATGATTATTGATCAGTTTATTAGTGGTGATCCTTAGTGGTAGGGTCGGTTGAGGAAGTTGGGTTATTAAATGGATTCTTTAACGTTGTTATCCCTCTTGTTGGTCATGATAATACCTAGTGTTACTGCTCATTGAGTGGTGGGTGTGTGCTCTTTATAGTATTGGTTAGGGTGTAAGTTCCCGAGTAGAATTCTCCCTAGGATGAGAGTTGACGAAAATCTCAGGCGAGGATGGGTTCCAATAGAATTTTGATGTTGTGTGGTTTAGAGATACTTGATGCCTCAGGTGTAGTGGTTGATGGGAATAAGGTGACATTATGATATGCGAAGGACATAGTATCCCGTAGAAAACTTCCAAAATGAAGTCCGAGTTAGTAGAACTCCGGGTATAACATAAAAGGGGTCGCCATAGTGGGATCTAGTTCTCGTGGCATAAGAAATTGTTTTTGTTCATTGATTGAATTTCTTTCACTTCGGTGTTTCGACGAGGCCCCGAATTTCCTTGGGCACTCGAGGAGGAGTACTCTTATTGGCCTGGTGCAGCTCGAAAGAAGGAATTTCTTGATAGAGAGAGATCAAATTAATTTTTGGTTGAGGATGGGTACACTATGGTATTGGAAGTTTTGGTGGTTTATGTAAGGTTATATTTATGCTATGACCGTAGAGCATTAAAGTTTAAGGGACTGGATCATTCTTTCCTTTCGCCTTAGAGATCGCTCGAGGATGAACGATAGGTAAATTGGTATCTGTTATAATGACCTATTCAGTCGTTATTAAAAGGAACCTCTGTAACACCCCAGAACTTCCAAGCCTAGACTCAGCTCAGAAAAATCAGAAAATAAAATTTTCCAAGTCCCAGCCGGAACCACAGATGGTTTCCACAGACCGTGGAATAGTCTACGATCCGTTGAATGCCTCAGTGGAACTCAGACAGAGACCAATCAAGTTGGGCTCAAGACCACGAGTCAGAACTACAGACCGTGGAATGATCCACGAGTCATGGATCCCACTCGTGGAACTCATACCTGAGACCCAACTGTACCCCTGAAACAATGACCTATTTCCACGAACCGTGGAATGATCCACGAGTCATGGAATGGTCTCGTAGGACTCAGACTTGAGGGTGATCAATCCCTCAGGAACCACGATAGGGTTCCACGAATCATGGATGGTTCCACGAGTTATGAACCTATTTCATGGAACTCAGACCCGCAACTGTATAAAAAGGCCCAGAAACCACGGTAGGGTTCCACGAGCCGTGGAAGTTTCCATGAGTCGTGAAACCCATCCGTGGAACCTGAGTCACAAATTTCAGCAGTTTTCTTTTGAAATTTCCCAGGGGTATTCCAGACCTTTCCTACCTCTTTTAAGGCCTAAGCTACGACGTTTTGGTTATTCTAAGCCTAGTTTATTAGTCAAAAACTACCTACATCAACTATTCTCCTTAAATCATCAGACTTAGAAAAAAAAGAAGAAAAAGAGGCGACAGTTTTCTCCCAAGAACAAGCAGGAGGTCTCCTTCAAGCTCAGCCCTATACCCAAGGATTCCCTCCATTGTTTCTTCTTCCAAGTATGTGGGATTTCACTAGTGGCTTCCTTTCACCCATTAGGTCTCTAGAATTCAGTCAGTTCTTCAGCTTTTCCATGAATTATTCGGACCTAGGGTTCCTAAATCTTAGGAATTCATTGGAACCCAACTGTTGTAGTTTATGTGGTATTAATTACACGTTTCTTAGAGAATTAGCGTAGTCCCATGTACAAAAATCAGTAACCCTAGCTTGTCTTAAATTCATATTCATAATATATACTTGCTAGACAGATAAATCAGACAATCATGCTTTAGAATTAGAATGCCATCAGTTTCAGTATACATATGTTGCATTCTCTGATGATTATCAGTATTTGAGCTATCCAATATTTCATCTTGAATTTTATTGCTTATATATTTATTTGGGAGTAGACTTAGCACCGAGCGAACGAAGGGAAGAAGGCTCCCCCACCAGTTTAGGCTGAGACCTTTGGTGGCAGTCCCTGAGTCCCAGAACTACTGCGCCACCGTGGGTTCTAAAGGGGTCACCTGTCAGATTAGGCTTGACACCCTTGTCCCTTGTGGACATCAGTTTAGTGGATCCACATCAGCTTTGTTTGTACCCTTGGCAAGGTATAAACACCCTTCCATCCAGGGTTACAAGTTGGCTCCATAGTTAGCTCAGATTGGGGTATGTTGTTAATAGTATATCCCACTGTCAGATTCATATTGCATTGGCCTTATATTCAGTCAGTTCAGCATGTTATACATACTCGTGATATTTATTTGGTCATTGCATCCAGCTTATCTATCAACCTATGTTTCAGTATGTATTTCTGTGTTCAGTTATTATGTGTTCAGCTGAGTATATATCCCGCATGCTTAGTACATTCAAAGTATTGACGCTGTGCTACATCGTTTCATGATGTAGGTTAAGGCACTCAGCTTCCAGATCGCGCTTAGATCAACTTCCAGTCCTTACGCAGCAACTTCAGTGGTGAGTCCTCATAGTTTGAGGATGATAGACATACTTTACCTTTCAGTTCTTACTTTTCAGTTTCAGATTATTAGAGTTAGCTGGGGGCATATCCCAGCAACTCACATCAGTTAGAGGTTTTCAGACATAGATTAGATTCAGTTATTGAGCTGTTGATGTTGTTTTCAGTCATCACTATACTCTTTTTATATATTTATATTTAGTCTTGTTTGGTCTCTTTCCCATCTCAAATATTTTAAATGTTTTCAACTTTCGCACAATATATGTCTTTAATTGAAATTGTCTAGATATGCCAGACCATGGGTTAGCTTGGGGTCACTTGTGATGCCAAGCACCATATTACATCTAGGGGTAGCCTCGGGGCATGACAAACTTGGGATCAGAGCATTAGGTTCAAGTGTCCTAGGGTGTCTGAAAGCTGCGTCAAGTAGAGTCTTCTTCATGGGTGTGAAGCGCGCCACACTTATGGCGGAGAAACTATAAGACATCAGTAGAAACAACTTCCATTCTTTCTTTTCTAGATCGTGCTGTAGAGTGTGAACTCTATTTAATATCCTTCTAATTCATGCTCTACACGTTACAGAAAATGCCTTCCAAAAGAGCCAACTCCAGGAACCAGCAAGCACCAGCAGCTCTAGCAGACCCTCTGAATGAGCAAGCTACTCATGCCGAATTCAGGGATGCTTTCCAGGTGCTTGCTCAGGCCATGACCGCTCAGGTCAACCAGCAGGCTATGGCACCAACTCCACCTCAGCCCAACTCTGCTGCAGCTAGAGTCAGAGACTTCACTCGGATGAACCCTCCAGAATTTCATGGGTCCAGGACTGAAGAGGATCCATAAGAATTTCTTGATGATATCCAGAAGGTGACAGATATTATGGGTGTCACTCCGAGAGTGCAGATTTAGCTGCCTATCAGTTGAAGGGAGTGGCTTATACTTAGTATCAGAAGCGAAAGATGTCTCATTGTGCAAATGCAGGCCCATTGGATTAGAATTAGTTCAAGACTGCATTTTTGGACATTTTCTTCCCACTTGAGCTCAGAGAAGCCAAGGTCCAGTAATTCATAAACTTGAAGCAGAATGATATGAGTGTGAAAGAGTATGCACTCAAGTTCACACAGCTTTCTTAGTATGCCCCAGTGATAGTGGCTGACTCCAGACCCCACATGAGTAAGTTCGTATCTGGGGTGTCCAATGATGTGGTCAAGGAATGAAAGACTGCCATGCTTGTTAAAGAAATGGACATCTCCAGGTTGGTTACTTATACTCAACAGATTGAAGATTAGAAAATAAAAGAGAGGGGAGGAGACAGTAAGAGAGCTAGAATAGGTGACTTCAACTACTCTCAGCAGAGGTTAGAGGGTGGTAACCGCTCTCAGTTATGTCAGAAATCGTCAGCTCCAGCCCCATCCTCTGCTAGTGCCCTGTCGCCTAAGTCCAAATAAGACTGACGGGATATGACGCCAGGCTCTAAATCCCAAGGTAGTGTCACTGGAGGATGCACTCATCTAGTTTGCAAGAAGTGTGGTAGAAACCACCAGGGTGAGTATATGGCAGGTAGTGGAAGTTGTTTTATGAATACCTACATACCTGGTGGATAAAAATCCCTGCAAGAAATCTGGAGTTTGAAGCTTGGATGAGAGAACCCTAGGCCTGGAACTTTGGAAAACACGCTATGTTCTTGACTTGAATCGCTTTAGAAAAGTATGACTTTGTTTTTTTTGGGGAAATAGACTTAATAAAATAAGCCTAAGACTATTTATAGTCAGATCTAAATTAGAAAGGAAAGTCTAAAACACCCCTGAGAAATTAATTTAAAAGTTGTTGGAAATTCGCGTCTCAGGTTCCACAGATGGGTTCTACGGCTCGTGGAAAGTTCCACGACTCGTGGAACCCTGTCGTGGTCCCTGAACAGAAATTTTAAGCTACTGGAAATGACTTTCACGAGTTGGGCTCACGACTTATGGAAGCTTCCACGGGTCGTGGAACCCACTCGTGGTTCCTGTGCTGAAATTTGTGGCTCTCTGAAGTTTGATTCCACGAGTTGGGTTCACGACTCGTGGAAGCTTCCATGGATCGTGGAACCCACTCGTGGTTCCTGGAGACTTGAAGCTTGGATACTAGAGCTGGTTCCATGAGTTGGGTTCACAACTCGTGGAAACTTTCACGGGTCGTGGAACCCAATCGTAGTTCCTGGGAGTCATCTGGAAGGAGGATTAAACGGTCCGTGAAAATTTCTATGGTCCATTGACTCCAATCGTGGGATTGACTTCAGAGGAGTTGTCCTCTGATCTTTGTTCCAAGAGTCTAGTCCACGACTCGTGGATTGTTCCACGGCTCGTGGAAGTGACTCGTGGTTCTACTGACAGTTGGAAATTTTGTTTTCTTCTGATTTTCTGAGCTAAGTATGGGCTTGGGAGTTCTATGGTATTACAATATCTTCCTCTTCAGATCATTCGTCCTCTAATGAAGGCTAAAAAAGCTGAGTTTGGAGGGAAGGAGCTGCAATCCCTACCAACTGAGTACTAGAAACTGATATATGACTGAACTGAGTCCCATGAACATGCAACTATGATGAAATGCAAGGAAAACTGAGGGAACGAGGTACTAAGACTGAATTCACACATGATTTAACTGAAAGACTGGAGAGGAACTATTACCTCAAGCTAGAACTGAATCGGAAGGGAAAAGGTGAGGATACTTGGCTATCATGGCTGCCTCTGCTTCCCAAGTATCTCCCTCTATGGACTGATTCCTCCATAAAACTTTTACCGAGGTGACTCCTTTATTCCTCAACCTACAAACCTGACGGTCAAGAATCTCAACTGGAACCTTATCATAGGTGAGGCTATCTTTCATCGCCACGCTCTCTAAAGGTACAATCGATGTTGGGTCACCCACACACTTCTTCAACAAGGAAATGTGAAAGACTGGATGAACCGCTGCTAGCTCTGCTAGAAACTCTACCTCGTAAGCCACCTTACCAACCCTTTTTAAGATCCTGTAAGGACCTACATACCTGGGACAGAGCTTCCCTTTCTTGCCGAATCTCATCACCCCCTCTATGGGTGACACTTTAAAGAAAACCCAATCATCGATCTCAAACTCTAAGTCCCTTCTTCTCACATCTGCATAGGACTTCTGACGACTCTGAGCTATTTTCAATCTCTCCCTGATGAGCTGATTTTTCTCCATAGCCTCATGAACCGAATTTGGCCCGATCAAGGCTGCTTCACCTAATTTGAACCAACCCACTAGAGAACTACATCTACGCCCATAGAGTGCCTCATATGGGGCCATCTGAGTACTAGAGTGATAACTGTTATTGTAAGAGAACTCTATGGGAGGTAGGTGATCATCCCAACTACATTTGAAATCGATCACGCAAGCTCTCAACATGTCCTCTAAGGTCTGAATGGTACACTCTGCCTGATCATCCGTCTGTGGATGAAATGTTGTACTGAGATTCACCTGAGTACCAAGACCTTTCTGGAAAGATCTCCAGAAATGAGATGTAAACTGAGGACCTCTATCAGAGATGATAAACAAGGGAACCCCATGCAACCTGACTATCTTGCTGATGTAGAGTCTGGCATAATCCTTCGATGAATCTGTAGTCTTGACTGCCAAGAAGTGAGCTGACTTAGTGACCCTGTCCATTATCACCCAAATTGAGTCATGTTGTTTATGCGTACGAGGTAAACCCATAATGAAATCCATGACTTCCCACCCAAGTAGGAATTCTCATATCCTAAGTCACACCTCCTGGTTTGTGATGTTCTACCTTAACCTACTAACGATAGGGTCACTTAGCCACAAAATCTGCGATGTCCCTCTTCATGCCGTTCCACCAATAGACTTTCCGTAGATCATGGTACATCTTAGTAGCACCTGGATGAATGGAATATCTAGAATTATGGGCTTCTGAAAGGATCTTCCGTCTCAACTCACCCACCTTAGGAATACATAAGTGACCCTGATATCAAAGTACACCATCTCCCCTTTGGAAGAAAACCTCAACTCTCTGCTGATGAACTGTAGCCTTCAGCTGGAGTAATATGGGATCACTATCCTGTTTCTCCTTAACCTCCACTACCAAAGAAGATTTTGACCCATTCTAAACTATTACACCACCATCAGACGTGTCCATAAGGCAAACTCCTAGGCGAGCAAGCCGATAAACATCTCTGGCTAAATCTCTCTTCTCTTCTTCAACATGCGATACGCTACCCATAGACAGTCTACTGAGAGCATCAGCTACTACATTGGCCTTACCCGGATGGTAGAGCACATTTATATCCTAATCCTAGAGGAACTCAAACCATCTCCTCAGACGAAGATTCAACTCTTTCTGGGTGAACACATACTGGAGGCTCTTATGATCTCTGAACACATCAACATAAACAACATACAAGTAGTGCCTCCAGATCTTTAAGGAAAACACAACAGCTGTAAGCTCGAGGTCATGAGTCGGGTAGTTCTTCTCATGGGTCTTAAGCAGTCTGGAAGCAAAAGTTATGACCTTACCCTGCTGCATCAAAACACAACCCAGACCGACTCTGGATGCATCACAATAAACCACATAGCCATTTGAACCCTTTAGTAGAGTCAAGACAGGAGCTGTAGTCAACCTGGTCTTCAGCTCTAAGAAGCTTTTCTCACACTCGTCTGACCACTGAAACTTGACCTTTTTCTGAGTCAGCTTGGTCAATGGGGAAGCTATGGATGAAAATCCTTCTATAAACCTCCTGTAATCACCAGCCAAACCTAAGAAACTCCTGATGTCTAACGGAGAGGTGGGTCTAGGCCAGTCCTTTACTATCTTAATTTTGTGAGAGTCAACTCGGATACCATCACTAGACACCACATGACCAAGGAAAGCAATTGATTTCAACTAGAACTCACACTTACTTAACTTGGCGAATAACTGGCGGTCCTTGAGAGTCTGCAGAACGACCCTCAGATGACTCGCATGCTCTTTCTCATTTTGAGAATAAAGAAGGATATCATCAATGAAGACCATGATGAACAAGTCCAAATACTGTCTGAACACCCTGTTCATTAAGTCCATGAAATCTGTAGGAGCATTGGTTAGTCCAAAAGACATAACTACAAATTCATAGTGACCATACCGAGTCCTGAAGGTTGTCTTCAGAATGTCACTACCTATGACTCTGAGCTGATGATAGCCAGATCTGAGGTCTATCTTAGAGAAGCAACTAGCTCCATGAAGCTGGTCAAACAAGTCATCAATCCTGCGGATGGGATATTTATTCTTTATTGTGACTTTGTTCAACTGACGGTAGTCGATGCACATCCTGAGGGAACCATCTTTCTTACGCACAAACAACACTGGAGCACCCCATGGAGAGATGCTGGGTCTGATGAAGCCCTTATCTAGAAGGTATTTCAGCTGTTCTTTCAATTCCTTAAGCTCAGATAGAGCCATTCTGTTAGGAAGAATCAAAATAGGCTGGGTATCTGGAAGGAGATCTATTCCGAAGTCGATTTCCCTTTCAGGAGGAACTCCAGGAAGATCTTCTGGGAACACTTCTAGAAACTCATTCACCACTCGGACTAACTCAAGAGTTGTGGTCTCGGAGTTTGAATCCTTAACCTGAACAAGGTGATAGATATACCCTTTGGAGATCATTTTTTTGGCTTAAGGTAGGAGATGAAATGACCTACAGGCACTGAGCTACTACCCTTCTATTCTAAGACTGATTCATTATGAAACAAAAACCGAATGATCCTAGTTCTACAATTGACTGAGGCATAACATGAATATAACTAATCCATGCCTAAAATGATATCAAAGTCTACCATTTCTAACTCTACAAGATCTGCTGAGGTGACTTTTTGGGAAACTGTGACTGGGCAACTTCTGTATAACCGTCTAGCTATAACTGGGTCGCCAGCTGGAGTAGAGACTGAGAAGGGTTTTGAGAGGATTTCAGGACTTACACTGAAGTTTACTGCTATGAAAGGAGTTACAAAGGAAAGTGTAGCACCTGGGTCTAACAGTGTATAAACATCTAAATGAAAGACTTGTAACGTACATGTGACCACATCGGGAGAATCCTCCTTGTCCTACTGTGTCTGAAGAGCATATAATATGTTCTGATGCTGACCACCACCCGTAACAGATGAGGCACCCTGTTGAAATGGTAGATTGAGCCCTATTACCTCCCTGCCCCTGCCTGGCAGAAGGGCACTCCTTCAACTTATGGCTAAGCTGACCACAACCAAAATACCCTTCTCGGCTAGTCAAACACTCACATAGATGATTTTTACCACACTTGGGGCAGGCTGGAAAAGTACGGTTACCTGAGATGCTGCCTTGCGATTTTGAGCCTAGTGCTCACTTTTTCTGATCATGTCAAGGCCTGGGAGATGGAGCGCTAGCTGATGAAGGTGCTGGGGCTGCCGATCTTTGCTAGAACTATGAGCGACTTCCACCGCCCGGCCTTTGCTGAGAAAACTCGTAGTTGCCTATCCTAGCCTTTTTATTGTCCTTAGCCATCTCTTTAAGCTTATCCTCCTCAACCTGCTGCGCGCGCATGGGTCATCAGCCTAGAGATATTCATATCCCCTAATAGCATAGCATTTCTGCACTCTGTCTTAATCAAATCAGATAATCCATACAAGAATTTGCCCATTTGTTCTCTCGAATTAGCCACCATATATGGAGCATACTTGGAGAGCTGAGTGAACTTTAGCCCATACTATTGGATTGTCATGGACCCCTGCCTTAAGTTCATGAACTCTTGGGCCTTTTCTTCCCTCAACTCTCTCGGGAAAAACCTATCCAGAAAGGCTTCAATGAAACAGTCCCATGTCATAAGAGCTGCATTCACAGCCCTGTTGTCCTTCCACTGCGTGAACCAAATGTGAGCCACATCCTTGAGTTGATAGGATGCTAACTCAACACTATTAGAACCAGTCACTTGCATCACCTCAAGAATCTTCTTTACCTCATCAACGAAATTCTATGGGTCTTCACCAACCTTCGACCCTAGAAACTCTGGCGGATTCATACGAATAAAATCACAAACCCTGACTGCAGCTGATCCACCAGCAGGGCTCACAGGAACTGGGGCCTGCTGATTAGTTTGATTGGAAACTGTCTGAGCCAATAGCTGAATCACATTACGTAACTCTGCATTCGTAAACTCATTGTCCGAGACTGGAGGAACTGCTTAGTATTGCATGCATTAGCTCTGCGAGGAGGCATGATCTGAAATGCATGACAATGGATTAGAAGGGAGAAGTTGATTCACACTCAATCGCACAATAAAGATAGCAAAAGAAGTGAAGTTTTTCTTAGAACACTTCATAGCCTCCCCCTCATAAGTGTGGAACGCTTCACACCCATGAGAGAGACTGTACTTAGTGCGGCTTTCAGACATCCTAGGACTTTTGAACTTGATGCTCTGATACAAGTTTATCACTCCCCGAGGCTAGCCCCTAGATGTAACATGGGACCCAGGGTCACAAGTAACCCCAAGTTAACCCTGAAGCTGGCATATCACAAGCATACTGAATATAAATCTAAATCAAGCGGAAATATAACTGAGGAATGAATAAAGCTAAGATAATATATCTGATAGTATCTGAAAGAAATGACTAAGTTCAAGTAATACAACCCAATCAACTGAATAATGACTCTATGTATTAATGCCTCTAATACTGACGAGCTACTGGGTCAAGTCCCTAGCTAACTCCAAAATAATGAAACTAGCTGATGTGCCGCCATTCTACGGCACATTTGACTCCTTTAAACTAAGAATAACCGTAAGTTCTCAAGCAACCGTCGTCGTTTTTGATGTTTTATGTTATGTTTGCAGGAAAGAGAGACAAACATAGAAACGAAAGGAAATACGAGCAAAAAGACCCTCTGGATAAGAGTGACGGCTACCATGACGGCCAGTCACCAAGGTGACGGTCCGTTAAGATGACCGTCAAGTGAGGCAGCAACACTGCCTAGTGGTGACGGCCACCGTGATGGCCAGTCACCAAGGTGACGGTCCGTCAAGATGGCCGTCAAGTGAGGCAGCACCACTGCCTAGTGGTGACGGCCACCATGACGGCCAGTCACGCCTGTGACGGTCCGTCAGGGTGGGCCGTCAACGCGACGCGGATTTCGAATGTTTTATTTTTGGACTTAATTTCCTGCACTACTATAAATACCCTGTGTTAGGGTTATTTTATTATTGATTTACCCAATAGTTCTAGGATATTTTTAGTCGACTTTTGAGCGAGTTTTTGGAGAGAAAACACGACACTACACATTTTTCTTCTTCATCATCTTGTTCTTCCATTGTTCTTGGGATCTTGATTTCTTGTTCTTGGATAATTGAAGCTTGTGTTCATTATATTGTAAGAATCTTTTCTCTTTATTATGAATATGATTTTCTTCTCTTCTCCTAATAGCATGAGTAACTAACTTCCCACAACTAGGGTTGTGGGAGCAATGGCAAAAGTAGCAATATAGATTCCGGGTAGGGTCGGGTTCAATATTTATGTTGTCACATTGTTAATCATTCATTATTAACGTTTTCTAGTAGTTTCAAACATTAGAACATGCCTAGGTTTAATTTGCTTGAGTAAAGAGATTAAAACTGGGAAATTTGATTAACTACGAGAATTCGAGACCACCACTTCTCGTCTTATGATTAATGCTTTAACTAGATTAATCTACTTGATGTTTAGGATTGAAATATAAAAGCTCACCTTTTCAAGTTCGAGAGAATTGAAAAGGAAATTTGTCTATTTGGTTGAGAAACGTTTAGATGATACCATTAATTCAATCACATCATGACATGCATATAGAAAGAACCCGGTTAAGCTTTAAGTCGACATTGTTACGACGCCATGGTGAACACTTCCCTAGTTCACTCTCATATCGATTATTCATCGTACATTATTATTTGTTTTGATTAAATATTGTTCACACAAACCCCCCCTCTTTACCGGAAACTATTGATTACTAGTCATCTAATTCACTAACGACTTAATTTGCACCTTATTCCCTGTGGGATCGACCCCAACCTCTGTTGGGTTCTATATTTGATGACGACCGCTTACGCTTAGTAATTGGAGTTGTAATTTGGGCGTATCAAATTTTGGCGCCATTGCCTGGGAATACGGTTGTTTATTAAGTCTGGTGTGTTTATTTGACTCTTAGTCATATTTCCTGCTTTTACTTTTATTTGTTGTTTTTGTTTGTTACAGGGTACATAGTTGTGCATTCCAAGTACCCGACGCTCGGGTGAACCAATATTACCCTACGACCCCGAGCTCGCAAGAACGATAAGGCAAAATATGAATGTACAACAACAAGAGGCAGCGAGACTCGCTGCAGCTCAGCAAGCCCAACAACATTTGAATGCTGGTGGTCTTGAGGATGATATTGAGTTGAATGATGAGTAGGTCGACTTAGATGGAGTTGGTGCCACAGGCGCTATTGCGTTTCCTCCGCTAGCGCCCGGGGCCAAGTTCAACATTACTAGCACAATGATTCAGCTGTTGAATTTGAGAGGAGTGTTCCGTGGTGTTGCTGGTGATGATCCAAACCGACACCTGATGAATTTTGTGGGTATCTGCAAGTCGTTCGAATTGCCTGGATTAAGTCAGACAGCGATCAAGCTCAGGTTGTTTTAGTTGTCTCTGTCTGATGAGGCAGCATTATGGTTGACAGAGCTAACCCCTGACTCTATCACAACCTGGGGAGAGTTGAAAGGAGCTTTTCTAGAAAGGTTCTTTCCTCCCTCTAGGATGATACAGTTGAGGGATGAAATTAGCAACTTCAGACAACAACCTCATGAGGCGTTACATGAGACTTGGTTGCGATTCAAGAAAAAGCTGACACAATGCCCAAACCATCAGTTGACCAAAGATTTTTTGATGCAGACGTTCTACAGGGCACTGAATTTGGCTACCAAGCCGACATTGGATAACGCAGCAGGTGGAGAATTTATGAGTCTCACTTTTATTGAGGCCACAACTATTTTGGACAGGCTCACCAAAACCAACAGGGCTTGGCATACACGTGATACAGAGGTAGAAGCTAGCACTTATGCAGTTGGTATGCTAGCAGAGCAGCGCAGGAAGGAGGAAGAGCGGGACCAAGATATGGCCTATCTGAAGACACAAATGGACCTACTGACAAAGCATTTGTTGTCAGGAGGTATTGAGAAAGTGAAAGCTGTGGGTTCCCAAGGTAGAGCAGTAGAGTTTGAACCTGATGAGGAGGCAAATTATTTGGGTGGTTTCCAGGCCAATGGTCAGGGAAACCAAGGTCGGAACTATCAGAGGGACAACTACTATGAAAAAGCTTGCTACAGAGACCGCGATTAGGGGAACTGGAAGAATAAAACTGATGGAGGTGGGTTGTATGTACCACCTGGGAATCGTGACAAAGCTAATGAGACAGGGACGTCCAAACTAGAGAACATGATTGCCAGGATGCTGCTGAAGGTGGAATCTACGGACGCTGGGGTAAAGGAGATGATGACTGAATTATCAGCAATGAGTCATGTAGTGGATTCACATTCCACTGCGATCAAGCAATTAGAGCAGCAAGTGAGTCAAATCTCGGTGTCTATAAATCAAAGGAAGACCGGGACCTTGCCGAGCGACACAATTCAAAACCCGAGGAATGACGTGAGCTGTATGGCGATCACTACAAGAAGCGGTAAAATATTATCGGAATCACATCCGGTAATTCAGACTCAGAAAGCTGATGATGCGGATGAAAATGTGGCAGAGGATGGTACGAAAAGGCCCTCGGATAAAAGCAAGGAAGTTGAAAAACTTCCAACTATGATGCCTCGGCCACCGCCTCCTTTCCCACAACGTTTGAAGAAGAAAGTGGAAGATGGAAAGTTCCTAAATTTCATGACCATGCTCAAGCAAATATCAGTGAACATCCCATTGGTGGACGCTCTTGAACAAATGCCCGGATATGCCAATTTCATGAAGGACTTGATTACCAAGAAGAGGACAGTGAGCTTTGAACCAGAAGATGACCTCCACCACTGCAGTGCTGTTTCTTCAAGATCGTTAGTGGAAAAGAAGGAAGATCCAGGTGCTTTTACTATTCCCTGTACTATTGGGAAATTCAAATTTGAAAAAGCCTTGTGTGATCTTGGTGCTAGCATCAACTTGATGCCGCTGGCAGTCTATAAACAATTGGGTTTGGGAGCGCCCAAACCAACTACCTTGAGGGTGTTAATGGCTGACCGTTCAGTAAAGCGACCGGTGGTAATATTGTCTGATGTGCTGGTAAAGGTTGGTAAGTTTATATTCCCGGCTGACTTTGTGATCTTAGATTGCGAAGTGGAATTTGAAGTTCCCATAATCTTGGGACAACCATTGTTAGCCACTGCAAGAGTGTTGGTCGACATGGAAAGAAACGAACTGACATTCAGATTAAACAATGAATTGGTCAAGTTTGATGCGTGTAAATTGATCAAGCCACCAAGTGACATGAGAGTGGTCTCGGTTATAAATATTGTTGATGAAGCCCTTACGGAGGTGCATATTGTGGAGAAGGGTTGTGTCAAGACTCTAGCTGTTATGAGAATGATGCTGCGATCACAAGAAGAGAAACCTACAGAGGAAGGCGGTGAGAACAAATCAAGGAAAAGAAAATACCGCAAGAAAACCAGCAAAGGAAAAGAGTTAGAAAGAGTAAAAAAGTTGTCGCGACTAGCTGCAGAGCCGATAAAAGAGAAAGTTGGAGCTCAACAGGATGGTGTAGCTTGCACCTATTCCATCGATTTCACCTGCTTTGGAGACCCTGACGGTCTCCAACATCATGCCAGACTCTGAGTCTCATAGGCTTCACAGGTATTCCTTTCTCTCATGGTTTTAGCTTTCACATGTATGCATTGGGGACAATGCATGAGTCTAAGTTGAGGGTATTGGGATACCTGTGAGTCGTTCACCACTGAGGGTTTTTGTTGCCGCATTTTTTTCCCTCCAGTGTGCTATCTAGTAGAACCGGCATGTTTAGGTTGTCATGTTAAATTTTGTTTGTGTTGTCTCCTGGTGTCAATAGCAAGCATGGCTTTTTGCAAAGTTGAACTAAAAAGAGCCCCCTCTGAAAAAGTAAAGTTGATTTTGTACTTATGTTGAAACGATTGACTGTTCTGGATCCTTGAATGTCATTGTGTGGTTATGATTTTAATAAGTATGCTTAAGCCGAGCTGATGTTTTGATAGTTGGTAGTGGTATGGTTTCTTGGTGCCAAGTGTGTGTGAGCTTATTGTTATAAATTCTTATTCTGTGCATGCATCTAGAACTTGCCCGGTCTATTTTGTTAAGTTTGAAGTTGGTTGCTTAGGAAAGGATCACAGGCCCTTTTTGTGTGCAGTCCACTTAGCCTATAAGACCATCCAAATGCAAATAATCCCTTTGATCCCTGTTTGAGCCATAATTGACCCTATTCTTTCAATAACCTGTCACTGTTCCTTTTTAACTTTGAATCCCTATTTTGGCCCTGGTCCTTCCTTGGACATCGTGCACCTCAACTCAGGCAATCAGCCTAAGTTGAGGGTGGCTACTATAGAAGTAAATAATAAGGAAAATAGGATGGATAAGATTGGTTGTGGATGGAATGAAAATATCGGGTGTGTGTCTAAGAAAAGAAAGAAAAAGAAACCAAAAGAGATGAAAAAGAACGAAAAAGAGATAAAAAGAATTGTCAAAATAAAGAGGCCGCACCTGTAGCTAGAAAGAAGGGAATAAAAAGGTGAATAAGGATGGACAGAGTAAAGTTAAGTGGAAATAGTAGGTCGGTGATTCCAAGGAGGGTTTAGTCACTATTACCCAAACGTATCCTACCTGCACCCGAAGCCTCATTACAAGCCAAAACAAGTCTTGTAGTGATCCTGAGCGGCTTTCTGAAAAACTGAAATAGAATAGTAAGGGCAAGCTTATGGCATCGCATGTGCATTATTTGAAATCGTTTGTGAGTGTGAGCGCTTTACCTAGTCCCAAATCTTGTGTGTGGGACTTCTTTGTGGTGAGGGTACCAAGATTTCTGTATTGTCTATTGACTGTTAGGATAGCTGCGCGTGTGTATGTAGAACATTCTATCATATCGAAATGAAATGTTTGGATCCTTGCAAGTTAACATTTCATACATTTGTGTGCTACTAGGGGGCTTGATTTAAAAATTTAATGATCTGTTGAAGGGCCATGATTTGCTAGTAACACGAGTTTGTTTTCTTAGTTGAGTCGTCTTATTGTTTTTCTTTTATGTCATGTTGCTTGAGGACAAGCGAACATCTAAGTTGAGGGTGTTGATGTACCGCCATTCTACGGCACATTTGACTCCTTTAAACTAAGAATAACCGTAAGTTCTCAAGCAACCATCGTCGTTTTTGATGTTTTATGTTATGTTTGCAAGAAAGAGAGACAAACATAGAAACGGAAGGAAATACGAGCAAAAAGACCCTCTGGATAAGAGTGACGGCTACCGTGACGGCCAGTCACCAAGGTGACGGTCCGTCAAGATGACCGTCAAGTGAGGCAGCAACACTGCCTAGTGGTGACGGCCACCGTGACGGCCAGTCACCAAGGTGACGGTCCGTCAAGATGGCCGTCAAGTGAGGCAGCACCACTGCCTAGTGGTGACGGCCACCGTGACGGCCAGTCACACCTGTGACGGTCCATCAGGGTGGGCCGTCAACGCGATGCGGATTCCGAACGTTTTATTTTTGGACTTAATTTCCTGCACTACTATAAATACCCTGTGTTAGGGTTATTTTATTATTGATTTACCCAATATTTCTAGGATATTTTTAGCCGACTTTTGAGCGAGTTTTTGGAGAGAAAACACGACACTACACGTTTTTCTTCTTCATCATCTTGTTCTTCCATTGTTCTTGGGATCTTGGTTTCTTGTTCTTGGATAATTGAAGCTTGTGTTCATTATATTGTAAGAATCTTTTCTTTTTATTATGAATATGATTTTCTTCTCTTCTCCTAATAGCATGAGTAACTAACTTCCCACAACTAGGGTTGTGGGAGCCATGGCAAAAGTAGAAATATAAATTCCGGGTAGCGTCGGGTTCAATATTTATGTTGTCACGTTGTTAATCATTCATTATTAACGTTTTCTAGTGGTTGCAAACATTAGAACATGCCTAGGTTTAATTTGCTTGAGTAAAGAGATTAAAACCGGGAAATTTGATTAACTACGAGGATTCGAGACCACCACTTCTCGTCTTATGATTAATGCTGTAACTAGATTAATCTACTTGATGTTTAGGATTGAAATATAAAAGCTCACCTTTTCAAGTTTGAGAGAATTGAAAAGGAAATTTGTCTATTTGGTTAAGAAACGTTTAGATGATACCATTAAATCAATCACATCGTGACATGCATATAGAAAGAACCCGGTTAAGCTTTGAGTCGACATTGTTACGACGCCATGGCGAACACTTCCCTAGTTCACTCTCATATCGATTATTCATCGTACATTATTATTTTTTTTGATTAAATATTGTTCACACAAACCCCCCCTCTTTACCGGAAACTATTGATTACTAGTCATCTAATTCACTAACGACTTAATTTGCACCTTATTCCCTGTGGGATCGACCCCAACCTTTGTTGGGTTCTATATTTGACGACGACCGCTTACGCTTCGTAATTGGAGTTGTAATTTGGGCGTATCACTAGCAACATCTGACTAAATCAAAAAGCACAATAAAGTATCCTTGGAGAATGGGGACTCACCCCTGACTAAGATGATATGGCACCGGTAAGAGCTAATCACGTGGCTGAACCTGAGAATTTGAGCCTGTATCATAATAGGATGCATCATAGAGTATGCGTCAATACTTTGAATGTACTGAGCATGAGGGGTATGCAAAGCTGACTGAAATGTAAACATGCTAAAAATAGTGAAAGCTGTAATCTGAATTAAACTGTAGTATATAAGCCCAAATGTATAATCATGCATTAACAGCTGAGATGCAATAGTAACATGAAAGTATACCGAAAACTGAAAGTTAATATGAATAAGGGCCTAAATTACATTTCTGAATCTGATACCGTGGGAGAGCTTATTAACCGACATAAACCACATGAGCTAAATGTGGAGTTCGATATATACGCCTCATCGAGAGGACCCACTATACCTTGCCAGGGTATAGAGGCATGACTGTGGCGTGATCACTAAATCTGGTTTCCCAACAGAGGGGAATTATAATCCTATGTTGGCACGTGGTTCTGGGACCTTAAGGGTACGCTGAACCCTAGTCCAACTCGGTGTTGAAATACTGCTCCCAAACTGAATGTAGCTCAATTCAAAACTGACATCCTGAGTTTCTAGGTCAGGACTAGACTAGTCTAAGATCTTTGTTATTCTAAAATACTGTAGTAGACTAGAAACTAGTTAAAATATGCTTTTAAAGCTTATATTAAAAATCTAGACTGAGTTCGAAGTACATGTGATACTTTAGAAAAATTCTACAATATAGGGCAATTTCCTCAAATTCTCAAAACGGGTAAAAACTCATGAAAATCATGTAAAACAATATATTTATATTATGAGAATCAAAATAACAATATTCTAGGAAGATTTGCACAATTTGGATAGGAACCCTAATTCTTAAATTCATGGAAAACACTGTAAAAAGCTGAGAGTTTTGGTCATAAGGGTGAACTAGACCCTTACTGAATACCCACATACCTGGTGGATGAAAATCCCTACAAGAAATCTGGAGTTTGAAGCTTGGAGGAGAGAACTCTAGGCCTGGAACTTTGGAGAAGACGCTCCGTTCTTGACTTGAATTGCTTTAGAAAAGTCTGACTTTGTTTTTTTTGGGGAAATAGACTTAATAAAATAAGCCTAAGACTATTTATAGTCAGATCTAAATTATAAAGGAAAGGTCTAAAACACCCCTGAGAAATTAATTTAAAAGTTGTTGGAAATTCGCTGTTCGACGGATGGTTCTACAGCTCGTGGAAAGTTTCACGGCTCATGGAAATTCGCATATCTGGTTCCACGGATGGGTTGTCAACCACTAAACAGGTTGAAATAGGGGGAAAACGGATTTCACCCCTCATTCTTCCCATATTCCTTTCAAAAATACCACATTCTCTCCTGATCACCTCGCTCCAGACGTTGAAATTTTCATTTAAGACTCATTTTTACTTGTTTCCTTACTTTCTTGCACAAATTTAGACATGATTTTGGTAGAAAATGAGGATTTGGGGTATGCATTGTAGCGAGTTTTGAACTTGAACCTTAGGTTGGATTATTGTTAGATTCCCAAAACATGGATGCTTCCCTTATATTTACAATGCCTCCAAGGCGTTATGGGCGTAAGGATTACACTATTTCTAGCCAAAAATGGGCCAAAAAGGGGGTGGGAGGTAAAGAGTTGTTCTTGAACAAAGTTGTGATTTGTATGGAATTTAGGGGTTATAATGCCCAAATTTTTATAGGAAACTGTAATAGAATACTTTAGAAGTACTGATCTGAACTTGAATTGCTAAAAATGAAATTTTGGGTCAAGGGGCACCATTGTTGCACCCTTTGGTGGTCTGGGACAATGAATACTGCTATAGCGGTTGGGCTCCGCTATAGCAGAATACCGCAAAATAGTAGCCTCCTTTCAGGCTGACACTTAGAAAAATTTTTAACCCAGTTCCCTTGCTACATTACAGGTTATACTTTCAATGGTTGATAAAGGACAATTGCCCGTGTATTCCTACGAGCGTTTCCCCAATGAAGCTAGCCGGGAGAGGTTCATGGATTATAGAAGACTGGGCTTTTGCTATGAGAGGGGGTGCAAGTTGACAGGGGTGGATGGAAAATCAGCCGCCTTTCACCGCAGAGTTGAGAGTTTGGTTGGGAGTCCTTCTTAGTAGCTCCTCTTCCCACACAGATAGGCTGGGTATGAGAGTTCTATGCCATTATCCTTACAGTTTGTTAGGATGAACCCAACCCACCATCTGTATCTGAGGAATGGATGTTCCTGTGGACGCTCAGACTATCAATGAGGTACTTGGAGTGCCTCACATCTCCAACAAAGCATACGAGGCCAAGTTCCATCTCTGGTACATGACTTGATTGAGAGATACTTTAGTAGATGCAGAGTTCAGAGATCAGGTCTACTGGGTCAGCCCCAAGGGCATCACTAGCATCTACTTTTCTGCGGATACTAGGATGTGGTTAAACTTGGTATCTCATAGAATCCACCCGTCGGATAACAAGACTGATGTGACTTATGCCCGGGCCCTAGTGATTGCTTGTGCCATGAAAGGCATTATCATGAATGTGGGGAAACAAATCATCTCCGAGTGAAAAGAATTCTACTGGGGTCATAGGAAGGGCCCCTACCTTTCGGGCTTGGTGTCTGAATTGTGCAGGCGGTTTGGAGTGGCTGAGGACCATACTGAATTGGAGGTGGCTATGGACGACCCCTTTGACCCTGTCCGAGTGAAGGTAGTCTCTAAGAAGAGGGTAAAGGTGGACGAAGCAGGAAGTAGTCATCCGATCGAGGATGCCGACGGCGATGATGATGATGACACTCCTGCCCCTTCCCAACCTCAACTCCCAATCACTAGCACCCAGCTAGAGGAGATCTTGGCCGCGGTCCGGAGGTTCATGAAGGGCACCACCGCTGGAGGTACAACCCCGCCCCCTTCTGCTCAGGAGTTTGCAGCACTGCGCAGGGATTTAGAGGAGGAGAAGAAGAAAAGACGCTTCTCGGGACTGCATGTTTGCCCGTATGTGGAAGACCGTCAGGATCATGTTCTCTTGTGTCGCCTTGGGCCAAGAGCTTCCCACCCTGGAGCCCGAGGACTGGCAGGAGTTTCCCTTCCTAAGCGATGATGAGGCTTAGGACCTCCCCCCTCCCCCTTTATTATACAATCTTACTACTTTTTGTGATTCGCCCCCATTTGGGCTTGTGTTAGACAATATTTCCCCCTCCCTTTCCCCGTTTGATTATCGCACATGGATGCTTGTTTTAGACAATTTCCCTTATATGCATACTATGTTAGTTAAATCATTGATTCCTTATTTTACATAGCAATTTGTATCTTAATTCTTGCTCTTAAATAGTCCCGGGAATGAATGAAAAACAGGGGAAAACAGGGTGAGGTTTCTGCCTCACGCCCTTCCGCTATGGCGGTTTTCACTCTGCCATAGCGGTACCGCTGTAACGGTAAAAATCCTGCTATAGTGGGATCGCCATAGCGGTGCAGTTCCTCTATGGCGGTCCCGACGGTAACAACCTAAAAATTTGAAATTTCCAGCAAGCGCCTCCCTCCCCCTTCCTGATTATCATTGTCTAGTCCCATCAATCCCACCATGGTCTTAGACTACCCTCAAGACCATTCCTAGCAATGCACATATCAAAACTCAGCATCAGAAAATCACCAATCAGAGAAGATTTACAAAGGACAATTGTTCCCAACAATACCTTCCCGCTATTACACACGAATAACTCCCTCATTCCCATGGTTCCAAACCAAGTCCCGACCATCCTAAAATTGGAGTTTTCCTACAGTCATAATTTACATCCCCTTATCACCTTAACTAATGATAAGTCCCTTTCAAGATGTGATACAATTTTTTAATCAATAACTTTAATAGTTATGCACAGACCCAAGATACACTACTTTCAACTTATGACTCTCTGCATACTCAACATTCATATCAAGGTAACCAAATACACACAATTTAAGTAGGTCCTACAAAAACAGTAATACACAACATTTCCACTTCAGGACACAGCAAAAAAATCAAGTCACATAAATTTACCTACTATTCGTATTCATGGATGACCATTAGCTAGTTATCCATGTTTTTACCACAGCCTCCCAGGCTAGATACCAATTGGAACCTTTCCGATTCCAACCTCTCTTGCTCATTTTGTCGCAACCGGAGTACAATGACCTCCTTTACTTTGTTGAGATACCAATTGGGAGCGAGAGATACCAATTAGACTCAACCCATACAAGCAAGTGACAAACCACACGAAAGGAATGAAAGAAGAGAGATGTTTCCTAGAATGTTTCATAGCTTCCCAAAGATTAAATGTGGACGTCAACACACCAATCCGTAGGACTCGACTCGACATTTTGTTCTTGTACTGGAAGACCGATAATGTAGGCTCTGATACCATCTGTCATGACCCAACCTACTAAGTCGTGCGGGTACCTACTCTATGCACCTAGATAGAAGAACCCTTCCACCCATCCAACATGTAAATGTGGAAAACTCAAATATAACCATGAAACCTTTACAATCTTTATTTAGAAAAACTTCTTTATGAAGAATACAATAAGACCATTTTTCAACTTTAAAACACTCCCTAGGACCTAGTCTAAAACAGGTACAAGAGCTACTACAAAATTTATATAGAGAAATGTAAATAAGACACAACTTCCTTCATGGAATCGAAAGACAGAAGCTGCTGTAGATCACCATCGTCATGTACCTATGAAACATCACCAACCCTGCAACCAGACTATACCAAAAAGGTATAGCAAGAATAGAGTCAGTACAACCACACGTACTGGTAGGCATCATCGGTCGACCCGAATCCACACGTACTATCATATAGGAAAATAGGGAAAAACATGAAAATAAAAAATATAGCCCTATCCTCAACCATTTACCCTTACTAGACCTAATCTCAACCGATCATCTACTCACACCCCTAACGACCACCCTTTCTATTCCTTTCACTGCCAACTCCCTCACTCTCAAGACTTTCGAGTCACGCTAAGCTTAGACTTCCCAAGTCACACTAGCCTTAGACCTCCCAAGTCACACTAACCTTAGAATTCCCAAGTCACCTTAGCCTTAACCTAACTACTAAATCTAACTCTGATTGCCTCTCTGTTATCCTAGCCAACCCTCCCATGACTATGCATCTAAAAATGACCCTATCATTGCCAATCCAGACCCACTACCCTCATGGTACTACTCAAGAGTATTTGAGCCCCACTAGGGTCCCTAGACAATTCACCAACGTGACAATACCAGCTAGTAGTATGACATCTGACTCTCAGTCATTCCCCTAGCTTGCTAGTCACCTGTGATCCACTTTTATAACCATGGTCAACAACTCACAATAAAAACAATTATACCATGTTACATATCCTGGACCCACCCTGGATCCCCTCTAGACAACACCTAAGTGTCAAACATATGACTCGGTCTACCCATGGACCAAACTCACCAAGTAACATAACAACCCGGTCTACACTAAGACCAGACTCACAGATTAATGTAACAAACCGGCCTATAGAGGACCAAAAATGCACGATCACTAATCATAAACACAACCCAGTCCACTCAGGGAACCATTAGTAAAGATGCAATAATACAATAAAGTAAATATGTACCAGGCGTGGTACCTGAGATAGCCGTTAGTATATCCCGTACCAGGTATGGTATCCGAGCCAACCGTTAGTATACCCATACCAGGTGTGGTACCCGAGCCAACCATTAGTATATCCCATACTAGGCATGGTACTCGAGCCAACCGAATGTCACAAAAATCCACAGTCACAACAATGAATAATCAACACTTGTAAACCAACAAGAAAAACACCTAGTTCATTTCACCAGACTGAAAAACATGATTTTTGACATTCTTAACCATTTACTAAGAAATGCATACCACACAATTACTTAGACATGAGTACACAAACACACAATGCATACAAGAATCAATAACCATCACCTACCCTGATCCCGGGTCCGTAAACTCAATCCCAATCCATCCGAAGACTAAATTTTGTTCCCCCTCTTTTTTGTTACACATCTTAATAATTACACTAATTTCGAACCTTTTCGAGGTTAGTTACAATATGGGAAAACCACCCCTTAACCTTGGTGAATTAGCCACTCCTTATTATTCTACTCATACGCCCGAAACCTCATTTAAGAATTTCTCCATTTTTATTACCCATTTAGTTACCCCAAACATATCCCGATTTCCCGAACCTTCCCGACATCCCAGTTCGTGAAATCTTATCATTTTCCTATATAAAGATAACATGTACAACTAAAAAATACATATTAGCAACCCACAATTCAACACAAACAACTCCTAGTTCACACATAACCAATACCGAATCTGCCAGATTCCGTGCTCGGAGGCCTAATCATGGATTCTCCTTTTCAACTATGAAATAGTACAAATGTAAACAGGTCTACCTACTCAAAGCGAAAAACTAGCCTACCTGGATGCCATGCAGATGCAAGGTTGCATTTTCTAGCTCTGTGAAGGCGTTCCCGACTGGATGACAATCCTAGAATCTGCTTTTCCGCGTCTCTTAAGCCATATTCCCTCCTCCCCATGGTTCCCAAGTCTTGGAGTAGCATAGGAGGGTTTTTAGAGAAACCCTCATGTGTTTCCCAACTGAGGAGGAGAAATATTTTATTAAAATCCCGTTCTAAGGCTACTACCTTCCGTCATTCTGCTATAGCGGATGGCCTTTCGCCATAGCGGTTCCGCTATAGCAGATAAAATGCTGCTATAGCAGAGTGACGTCAGCCCGGATGATTTTTAAAAATCTAAAATTTTCCATCACGTCACCCCACTTAATACCAAAAATATTTTAATTCATTTTCAAAATTTCATGACGTCGTGGTTTTTGAAATAACGAGGATCCGATTGTTACAGTTTATTACTGAACATTTTATTTTACTAGATTGCCCATATTATTTTCCTTCCATGACACCATGATGCAAAGTTGTTTTATTTATACAATGTCTTAACATCAATAACATCGTGTATGTGTTGAGTAAGCTTAAGTAGAGACTTCATTTTATATTATTCTGAATAACTTGTTTATGATTACTTGTTTTTTTTAAAAGCATACATGAAGCTTAAAAGTGGAAAAGGTATAAATGTAGTATAAGTTTTTTAGGAAAGGTAAATGCATGTTTGCTCGTGTGTGTTTTTATGCGCAGGGCCAAATTTCTTGTGTACATGCTAGTCTAAACGCCTAAGATTAGGGCATTATATTGCAAATCTCCCCCATAGCTGATAAAATCTAAACAAATGAGTTAAACAAATGTATATTTACTAGCTATGTATAGTGCCAACTACCATAATGAACATTGCCAGGGTTCCATTCTCATTACTAATCTTCTTCATGTATTGATTGGTGAAAAATATTGTGACTTATGGTCTATATGCGTAATTTTATAACTGTTTATTTGTTTGAGTCTTCCTATATGTTGCCAAGAGATATTTGTAAACGTTCGTACCTTAGCATTTTTTAAACAAGAATTTTAACACACTTCTTTACGTTGTTGATCAGATTATATGTAACTGTGTTGTTTTAGTTAAATTCATTGGTCCAATCATCCTTGGCAGATCATGTGCCAAAATTTTGCTTAGCGCCCTTCTTAGTCCATACTCCATGTCTACAGATTCTCTACGACGATCTCTATATTATATGTTGGAAGCGATGAAAGATATGGTTCCACCATCGAGATGTATGTTAGTTAGACTTGCAACACTTTGTTCTAGGTGCTCAATAGAATAACTATTTGTTGTAAAAGTTCTACCACCCTACACAACTTTATAGAATGGAAATTTGTTGCAAAACTTCTTGTTATGGGTAAACATGAAAGATGAAGTACCATCTTTATTGAGATTTGGAAGGCTACCCATTTTGAAAATTTATTTTGCCAAATACCCACGTATTTTTTTTCTCATTATTTTTTAGATTTAGGATTGAAAAAGGTGAAAAAGTGGGGTCAGCTTGTGGAGTCAAGGTCGTTTTTAGAGTTTAATAAAGCTTTGGGCAATATTCCACGCCTTTTAAAATACATCCAAGTTCCTTTCTCTCTCCACCTCATTCCCACTCTTTTTTTTTTCAAACTCTAAATCTTTCCATTCAATATATCTTCTCCTCAAATTCCCAAGCTCTCAATTTTTAGTTATCAAATATATAATGAAGAAGTTTTTTACAGCATGGACTCTCTCTCTCAGTGCACATTAGCTTAACGTGTTCCTGCCATAGGAAAGATAGCTCGAGCTCCATCGGTGAAGGCTAAAGAAGTGTCAGAGTACATAGTAACTCAACGGGAAAAAAAGGATACTCGATCGACTCTGAAGAACTCACAGTCCAATGGAACAGTAATTTCAACTACACAAATGAGAGATTCAAATTTGCAGGCAAAATTGAAGGGGAAATCAACTACGCCTTCGAATCCTAGATCTATGGAGGGGGTTCCAAGCAGACAAGTGATATTGTACAGAAGGATTAGCGAATCACAACCTAGGAAATATGGGAGGATATTGCTATGACTTCTCCATCTATTGAGAAATAGGGTTGTTCCAGTGGCACTAAACTTTCATGGGCAGATGAAGTAGAGGAGATGCTGCCGAAATTAGAGAAGTAGAGTTCGATTTAGGATAACTTTGACATTGGGAAGGTGGTTAATGCCAAATTCAAACTAGAGTATATTACACCAGCAATTCAAGGTGAGACCATGTACGTAGAGATTGATGTTGATGATATCAGCTCTGAGACAGAGTATTGGAAAAACTCAGTGGTATATTATGTATTGGGTGCACACCCTTCTTTCGAAGTAATCAAGGGCTTTGTTCAAAGGATTTGGGCTAAGCATGGTATAAACAAAATAGTTATGTCAAAAAATAGAGTAGTGATGGTCAGATTTGATTCAGCAGTTGGGATGAATGAAGTTATCTAGGTTGGGATTTATCACTTTGATAGCAAACCCTTTATCGCTAAGTCTTAGTCACCTGACATGGATTTTACTAGGGAGGATCTCCACACTGTTCCCATTTCGCTCAAACTTCCTGGTCTGGATTTCAAGTATTGGAGTCCAAAAGGGCTGAGCAAGCTAGGGAGTTTAGTTGGCAAGCCCTTAATGGTGGATCAGAACACTGAAAGGAAAGCTGGACTTAATTTTGCTAGACTTATGGTGGAGGTTGACATGAATGCTAATCTACCTGAAACTATCAAGTTCAGATCTGAGAGGGGACATGTGATTGAGAAAAAGATAAGCTATGAATGGAAACCTACTCTCTGCAAGCATTGTAAGACATATTGGCATTCAGAAGCTATTTGTAGGAAGAAAATGGTACTAAAGCTAGTGCCTAAGTCGGCCCTTCAGGCACTTGAGGTAGAGCAAGATCAACCAACTGGGATTCTGAATAAGGTAACTAGAGATACAACCCAACTGAGTAAAGTTGGAGATAACTTGTCACATGAAGGTGCTCAAGCTGGTCCAAGTAATAATATGTATGCAGGGGCAACACTTGGAAATGGTAATTTGCAGAACAAGGAGGAGTAACTCTTACAGGAGATTCAAAAGGGTGGATTACACCTAAAAAGACTGCTCATAGGTACCAACTTAAAGGTGTGCATAGTGGTTCCAAGCAAGGTGGAAATAGAGGTGGAGGTATTAAAAACGAGGAGCGCAAAACCATTCCAAGTTGTGAAAATGGCTAGCCTATTAAGCTGGAATGTAAGAGGCCTCAGTGGGCCTAATAAACAGAAGGAGGTTAAGCTCCTTTGAAATGAAGACAGGGTAGGTCTGATAAGCTAACTGGAAACAAAACTAAAGAGGAATAAAGTGGATCAGATTGCTGGGAACATGTTTGGAGGTTGGAATACTATACATAATCTAGATTACCATTATAATGGGAGAATTATGATATGTTGGAGACCTACTATAAAGTAGTACCAATTTATATGAGTGCTCAAGAGGTCACATGTGAGGTGGAGCTTATACCACTCAAGTTATTCTTCCTAGTGTCTTTTGTCTATGATTTCAACACTAGAGGGGAGAGGAAAGCTTTATGGACTACTCTAGTAGAAATATATATATCACACAAGAAGCCTTGGTTACTACTTGGAGATTTTAATTCTATACTTCACTCTAAAGACAGGCTTGGAGGTAATCTTGTGGCCCTAACTGAGGTGATGGATTTTGCTGACTATGTGGAGGAGTGTGGACTAATTGTTTTGCCTCATCTAGGTAACAAATATACATGGAGTGATAAGGGGAAAGATGAGAGAGTATACTCAAAGATAGACTGGGCTTTGATTAATGATGACTGGTTACTTGTTATGCCTCCAAGCAAGTCTATATTCTTTCCAGAAGGAATGAGTGACCATTGACCTATCAAGGTAGAACTAGGGAAGGATAAGAAGTGAATATGTAGATACTTTCAGTTCTGCAATGTATGGGGAGAAATGCCCCAGTTTCAGGAAATGGTAAGAGAAGGTTGGGCTACAGACATTCAAGGCTGTAAAATATTGACAATAGTTAAGAGATTGAAGTTGTTGAAGAAGACTTTGAAGACTCTAGGCACAAAGTAGTTGAGCACTATTATGCAGAAGGTTGCTCAAAGTAGAGAGAAACTTAAGCAAGCTCAGGTTCAATTACAAACATAGCCACTAAGTTTAGAGTTGCAGAAGGAGGAAAGGGAGCAACATGCTTTATATAAACAACATTCTTATCTAGCTGAAATGTACCTTCAACAACAGAGTAAGGTGAATTGGTTAATGTTGGGGGACGACAACACAAGATATTTTTATTCAGTGATCAAACATAGGAGATTAAAACTAGCTACTACACAGTTAAAGGATGAGAATGGCTGCTAACAGAGTGATCGAGATACTATAGCATAAATCTTTGTGACCTATTACAAGGAGTTGTTGGGGATGAAAGCCACTGGTAAGGTGAAATCAAAAGAGGCTATACTGCAGAATGGTCTTGTACTAGGGATAGCCCAACAGATGCAATTGCTGATGCATTTTAATGCTGGAGATGTGAAAAAAGCTATGTTTCAGATTGACAAGATGAAAAGTCCAGTTGTTGATGGTTATAGTAGTGGTTTCTTTAAATCCACTTGGTATACAGTTGGTGGAGATATTTTAGCAGCTGTACTGGAATTCTTTGAAAATGGCAAACTGCTGAGATAAGTGAATGCTACTAATATTTCTTTAATTCCAAAGGTGGAAGATCCTGAATTGGCAAGTCAATTCAGGCCCATTGCATGTTTCAATATCCTCTATAAATGTATTTCAAAGATGATTTGTTTGAGATTAAAAGATGTTGTGAGTTATATAGTAGCAGACAACAGGCTGCATTTGTTCTAGGAAGGTCTATGGTGCATAATATCTTGATATGCCATGATTTATTGAGACACTATAGTAGAAAGACCTCCCTTAGGTGCCTCTATAATATATATATATATATATATATATATATATATATATATATATATTATCTTCTAATTTCAAGCATTTTGAGTTCCATAATGATATGTTTTTTTAGAATTTTTTTTTTGAAAAAATTTAAATAATGAGACTTTTTAAGCTCGACTCTGATATGGCAATGGTGATCAACTACAACTCGATTTTTCTCCCTTTCAGACCCTCTTTTTGGCAAATTATTTTGGCTCACATCGAAAAATAACTCCACGGTTGGTATAAAATTCCCCACTACAATCATTTTTACACAGAATCTTTTAAATTTTCTCAAACTAGTTTTTCCATCATTGTTACCCATATTATTCAAATCACTTCTACTTTTCCGGGAGAGATTCTAGCCTCATTAGTTACATTTCATAAGTTCAAGTAGATTATAAAATCATATTTTCATTCTAGCAGCCATGAGATCATTGATAAGAAATCAATTATGCTCTTCCTACTTCTTATACAAAGATCTTGACAATCATCGACATGTTATAAACCACGATCTAAGTCTAGATTGACCACTGTAGCTCTATAATGTCTATTGCACATGGACTTTTACATGCTCGATGTTTTTATTGATGGATCTAGACCAATATTAAGGATAAATGTCATTGAGAGACCTCGAAAAGAACCTTTGAAATCATCCTCTCCCACACCCACACTCCACATCTATTTTGCTCCAATTTCATTGTTGGTTTTGCACACTTATCATCTGAATTAGTCCTTGATTTCTGAACATTATCAATTAATTCGTTGCTCTATCGATCATCTATAATAAGCTAATATAGACAAAAGGTTTGATGAAGATGAACTATATTTATCTGAAACTAAAATAGTCGAATATAGGATCACATATTATATAATCAACCGTAATAGTGGATTATAGACTTTCACATTGTAAGCCTAGAAAGGGTAGTAATTAAATTGAAAAGTTCATATATTAGACAATAACTATATTGGTCTATCATCTATACCTATTGCTCTTCCTTATCCTCATTTGATCATGTGTTCAATTGATATAGACTCCCATATGATGTATTCAAGTTGTTTTACAAATGTTCGAATGGTGTTAATTGTCCTAGCTTAGTTTAATTTAATTAGTTATTATTTTTTAGTGATATACTAGTGCATGTGTATATATGTATATGCTAAACTAGATAGTCTACTATAGATAAAGACCTTTATATATATTTAATCGTGCTTTTAGTCTACAATATACCAGATGAATATATAGTCAAGAACTAATATGCTAAAAATATAATAATTAAATAAATAAAATTAAATTATGTGAATTAACATCATTCAAATATTCAAATACAATTTAGATGATCATATGAGAGTTCATATCAATTGGAGTAGTGATCAAATGGGTATAAGGAAAAGCAATAGTTGTACAAAACACATCCTCAGAATAAACTAGTACTTAGACAAACATTACTTGATCTCAAGCACTATTCTGAGGAAGTGATCAGTACAACTAATGCTCTTTATTATACTCTTTTGATCATGTTTGCAATTGATATGGACTCTCATATGATATAATTAAGTTATTTTACAATGTTTGAATGGTGGTTTAATTAATTTAATTAATAATTTTTTTATTTTGGTCATATACTAGTGCATGTCTATATACATATATACTTAACTGGAAAGTCTATTATAGATAAAGACTTTTATATATACTTGATCATATTATTAGTCTACTAAATATCAGATGAATATATAGTCAAGCACTAATATGCTACAAAAAGGTAATAATTAAATAAATTAAATTAAATCATGCGAATTAACACAATTCAAATATTCAAATACAACTTAGATGATCATATGAGAGTCCACATCAATTGGGAGTAGTGATCAAATGAGAATAAGGAAGATCAATGGTTGTACAAAACACTTCCTTATAGCAAACTTATGCTTAGACAAACATTACTTGATCCCAAACACTACTTTGAGGAAGTGATTTGTACAACCATTGCTCTTCCTTATATCCCTTTGATCATGTGTCCAATTGATGTGAGCTCCCATATGATCGAGCTCTCATATGATCATCTAAGTTGTATTTGAATGTTTGAATGATGGTTTAATTTAATTAATTATTTATTTTTTATCATATACTAGTGCATGTCTATATACATATATACTAAACTAGACAGTCTATTATAGATAAAGACTTTTATATATACTTGACCGTGCTTTTAGTCTACAATATATTAGATGACTATATAGTCAAACACTAATATGCTAAAAAAAGGTAATAATTAAATAAATTAAAGTAAATTATGTGCATTAATACCATTCATACATTCAAATATAATTTAGATAATCATATGGGAGTACACATCAATTGGGAGTAGTGATCAAATGAGAATAAAGAAGAGCAATGGTTGAACAAAATACTTCCTCAGAGCAAACTTGTACTTAGACCTAAGTCTCTAAATGTTCCTTAGTCCCTAAAACGTCTCACTAAATCAAAATCATGCGCTATTTTCCTCTCCTCTCATCCTCTCCAAGTCAAAAAGCAATAACACCTAGGGTTCAAGGTTCATGTGGCCAAACTCAAGCGATTCTCAAAATTTTCTCTGTCAAAAGGTATGTTGAACAATCCCTTTTCAACTAGATCTATTTTTGGTTGATTTCTTAACTATGAAAGTGGTTTCTATGTGAGTTTTGAGTGTGGGTTGTTGAATGGTTTTCGAAAGAAAGATTTACTTAAAGTTGCAAACCCATGCCTATGAAATTACTCTTTAGTTATGAATTTCCATGGGAATGAAGAATTATTATTTGAAATACGAAATTTACTATTATGAAAAGCTTTTGGGGCAGATCTAAAGTCATGATTCTTTTGTGAATTGTTTTACTATTTAAATCTTGGCTTTTGATGAAAAAGGAAAAGGATTTCTACATCCCTCAGTTTTGAAAGTGTTATTTGTAAATTATAAAATTGTTAACCTTTGAGGAATATGTCAAATGTGATTTAATCCTTTAAGATGATGGGACTAATGATGTATAATTTTCATGAATGATTATGACATGATATGTATGACTTGCAAGTCTTGGTATGACTATACCAATTTAATGGATACCTTATGAATGATAAATGTCCCTTAAGAATGGTTTACTTGATGTTTTGAAAGGTTAAAAGATGGACTTAAGAGAATTAGATGGTTAACCGAGAAGGTATGAGTCGAACGGGGTTCATTACCTGAAATCGTATTTTGTCGATCCAGGTATGAGTTGAATGGGGCTCTTCACCATGAGTCGAATGGAGCTCTTCACTGTATGCTTGACTTGTTTAGCAATATACAGTTCATAGTGTGATTATGATATAATGATTCGATCCTTGCAGCAAACTTGGATTGGAGGCTTCACCGATCGAGCTGTGATCAGACCCACATAGCCCATGAGGAAAATAATGTCGGTGATACTATCTAGTTCAGAAGTAAAATAAATTAATGTTTTTGTTTGATGATTGAGAAATTGCCCCATATTCTATTTTTCATGATTTATGTTATATTTTATGACTTGCTTTATAAACTGTTATGTCCCTTTTCCTGGATTGCATACCAGTACTCATCGTACTGACCATCCTCAAATGCTACATTGTTTTATGATGTAGGTTTGGAAATACTTTCTCCTGGTCCTGTGCAGCTTTAGGATCATTCGGGGCATCATTAGCAAGTGGTGAGCTCTCCATCTTTCGGAAGGTGGTTTAGATCCTTATTTTTAGACTTTGGTTTTGTTTTATGGTATTGTCGGGGTTATTTCCCGGCATAGATATTTCATTCTTATGTTGGAGGCTTCGTAGACCTATGTAGATATTGTTTAAATATTTTATTCCCAATACTTGGTTAATTTTTAACTATGTTTTAAATGATGTTCTAAAATGGGTCTTCTTCCGCAAATGCTTTATTGAATATGCTTATGATGTTATGCTAAGGGGTCTTCTCGGGCCTTCATTGGCCTGGGTTGCCCGTTACGTCCAGGGCATGGTCTTGGAGTGTGACACACACACATATATACACACACACACACATACACATATATATATATATAATGGCTACTACTTCGTGTGTCTGTTATATAGAAGAGACCTTTGGCTATTTATAGAGGTAGCTATGGAGGAAGAGAAAATAGAGATAAATTTCTTGGTATGTGACAACCATTGCTCATCACCTTTTTTTAAAAAAATAATAATAATTTGAAGTCCAGCTTTGATCATTGAGATGCGCAAATATTACAGCTTTTGAGTTTGGCATACCAAAATTTTACATGATCAAGTAAGTATCACCAAAAAGGACCAAGTTAGTTAGAAAACTAACTGGACACAAGCCAAAAGAAATGATTAGGAGGGTCATATACAATATTTGATGGTCTTTTTGATTTTGTTCTAAATGTAGGAAGATCCCACCTATCCTTGTTTGTAATGACCCTTCCAGTCTTTTTTGCGTTTACGCCTTCTTTGTACTGTTAGAGATTTCTTGTAGCAGCCCAAGTCATTCATGAGTTGCTGGGACTGGTCGTTCGGTGCCCTGGTCATTCGTTTGGTCGTTTTGGTTGTTTGCCTATTTTAGACCTTAAATTTAAAATATCATTGACTTTTGTCAACATTCTTGGTAAACATGCTAGGAATTGAATTCTGATAGTTTTGTTAGCTCTGGAGCATGGATTTTGGTCTATATGGATCCTTGGTCGGGTTCTAGGAGCTTTTTGTTATGTTTTGTCTTGGTTTTTGAGTTTTAGCCAAGTTGAACTTGAAAGTTTGACTTTGGTCAACATTCAGAGAAGACGACCTCGGATAGAAATTCTGACAGCATTATTACCTCTGGAAAGTCGACTTTGGGCTAGAGGGACTTTTGGTTTGGGTCCCGAGGCTTCCAAACTCATTTTAGGCCTTAGTGTTCCATTTTTGAAAGATAGGCCTAAGTTCGTTCTTGGGCATGGGGCCCACTTTTTATGCTATCGACCTTCGTTGGGATTTTTGTCAATTCTGTTGAATCCAAAATGCCATTTTTACTCGAATAGATCAGCTCATTTTTTGTTTGCGAGACCCCGGATGTGTTCCCGAGCGGAGAAATTTCCAAGTTGGTTTGGCTGTTGGCAACTGGTGCTGTCATGGAACCAACATGGACTTCGCATACGCGGTGTCCTGGCCGCATTTGCGCAAGGCATATGCAAGCCACCTCTCTTCCAAGCCTTCATCTTGGCGCTCCCATGGCCACGTCCGCAGGCCCGCGTCCGCGGTGGCCTGGCCACTTTCGTGCAAGGCAGATGCCTGGCCTGGCCAGCGCTTGGCCTTTATATGCGCATCGGCTGCCTACATTCGCGTGCTCGCATAGGTGGTGTCCTGGTAGCATTCGCGTAGGCTTAGGACAATAGTTATATATTCTTTTGCCTTTCATTTTTCCAGCCATTGTTACTCATTATTTTCAACTCTAAAACACCAAAAACTCTCTCTAAATTGCTCTAATCAGTTCAACCTTGGAGAATTCGTTGTTCCCTCGATAATTCTTGCTCCTTTGGCATTTTGGTGAGTTTCCTTCCTTCCCCAAAGTTGTCTTCTCCATTGTTAGAATCACCATTGTTTCCATTTTCTCAAAGCTTGAAAATTGTTTGTAGAATCTGTTCTCGTGTAAAATTGCATGCTTCGTGGGCTCATTGGAATCACTTCCTTGGCTTATCCTTCTCGTTGTGGTAGGTGATCCTTTCTCAAATTTATGGTCTAATTACGGCTGTTTTAGCTCAAAAGTCTAGCCCAATTTCCATAATTTTCCGGGCATGTACTCCCATAGTCATGGTGATAATAGTATGCACTTTCATTTTTGGTTTAGGTTGCGAGTCCCATGAACCCATCGGTATCCCAAATTTCGACCCAGTTATTAGTATAGTGATATGAGTATCGATAGTCTCATTTTAATATGTTATTTATGTTTTTAGTAGTTTGGTCATCGTTCGGGGCTTCACGGAGCAATTCGGGCTTGGATATCATTGTTCCAACAGCTTGTTGTCGGACGACAGGTAGATTATGGTCTAAACTCTATAGACTTCACATATATCAGATAAAATTATACTAATTGGCATCCTTGGGTTGGGTTATTAGATTGGCATCACATACCTTGACCGCTTTTCCATGTTTGCCTCATTTCTTTCCTCCATTGTGTGTAGTATTCTTCGTAGGTTGGTATTATCACTTTTATGGTCTTGTGTGGCCTTGATTTGACTCTAGACCATAGATAGTGGGCTATTCAGAGGTGTTAGTGAGTCCTGGATATTGTTATCCTGATTTTAGGCTGGTTATATGTGATGTAGAGCGATGGAGCCTATGCAGGGCCGATAGGTTAATTGTGGGACGTGGGCCACTATTGTGATTGTATACACCATTTGTCATGCATGTAAGAGGGGTTTCTAGATGATTTTACTACGTCTTTGGTTTTGGCCCTTCTATTGATGATTTTCTAAACCTTGCATGGCCCGTGGGGCCTGTTTTCGGTAAAAATAATTGTAAAAAGGTTTGGTAATATTTTAATGGATCTTCTTGGGGTAAGAGAGAATAAAGAGGTGTTTTATCACTATTTTTAACTTATACTAGACTCGGCGGGGCCGAATGCTAGGCTTGTTTTACTACCATTTTCGGGATGATACTAGGCTCAGCAGGGTTGTGCGCTAGACCTATTTTTGACTTACTGATTTAGACCAGGATACCCTCCGAGCAGATTTACTTGGGGACTTTCGAGATTCGTAAGGCATCTAGTATGTTGGTCGGGGGCCTCCATGGACCTTGACATTCTGGGCTAGGGGCTACGTGTTGCGAGTGCGGGAGGGGGGAAGGGAGGGGTATGTGGTATAGTAGAGGTATATGGGTGTGACCTTCCATGGATCTTCTTTTCTAGGCCTTATAGGATGCCAGAAGATGGTAACATACGTTAGTATTACCATACTTAGTTCGGCATATCATATCATACCATTCATTTGTGTGAGGTTCCACCCTTGTTTGCTATTTGCTGTGTGTACGCTCTAGTAGTATGGGATGCTGGAGGGTTTGTCTTCACTTAGTTGTGTTCCTCGAGTGTATTGGCGCCCATTGGGACTGTAGGTAAACCTATTATTACTTTACGAGCTTTATGATTCCTTATGCTGAATTCCTATTGTAACTTGATATTGGAACTAGTATTATGTGGTTGGGTTTGGTTATTACTCCTATGTTGAGCATGCTATTGTTACTTTGTTTCCCTCCTTTTCTTTTTAATTGAGGTTACCGGTGTACCGCTCATTTTTCTAAAACTCCTTATATACTATTATTGCAAGGATCCCAGGTGAGTCTTTTCTTACTTTCGCATGTGCCTGTAGTATATATCCTCTTTGCTAGCCTTGTATGTTGTTTCTGTTGTCTTTCTTTTGTTCTAGCTTTTGTGTGCTTCTTCGTTGCTTCCGATGACTATTTGCTTCTATTCTGTTTATTACTGCTCTTTTATCTTATATGTGCCCAGTCAGCCTATGATACCTACTGGGTACCTTTTGCTTTGCATTTGGTGCTTGATACGCCCAAATTACAACTCCAATTACGAAGCGTAAGCGGTCGCTGTCAAATATAGAACCCAACTAAGGTTGGGGTCGATCCCACAGGGAATAAGGTGCAAATTAAATCGATAGTGAATTAAATGACTAGTAGTCGATAGTTTCCGGTAAATCGGGGGGTGTTGTGTGAACAATATTTAACCAAAGCAAATAATAATGTGCGATTAATAATCAATATGAGAGTGAACTAGGGAAATGTTCACCATAGCGTCGTAACAATTTCGACTCAAGGTTTAACCGGGTTCGCTCTATATGCATATCACGATGTGATTGAACTTATGGTATCGTCTAAACGTTTCTCAACCAATTAGACAACTTTCCTTTTCAATTCTCTCGAACTTGAAAAGGTGAACTTCCTTATTTCAATCCTAAACATCAAGTAGATTAATCTAGTTACAACATTAATCATGAGACGAGAATTGGTAGTCTCGAATCCTTGTAGTTAATCAAATTTCCCGGTTTTAATCTCTTTACTCAAGCAAATTAAACCTAGGCATGTTCTAATGTTTGCAACCACCAGAAAATGTTAGTAATTGAATGATTAACCACGTGACAACATAAAGATAGAACCCTACGCTACCCGGAATCTATATTGCTACTTTAGCCATGGCTCCCACAACCCTAGTTGTGGGAAGTTAGTTACTCATGCTATTAGGAAAAGAGAAGAGATTTATATTCATAATAAAGCGAAAAGAATCTTACAATATAATGAACACAAACTTCAATTTATCCAAGAACAAGAATCCAAGATCCCAAGAACAATGGAAGAACAAGATTGAAGAAGAAGACAAACGTGTTTGTTGTGTTTCTTCCTCTCAAAAGTCGCTCAAAATGATCCTAAAACTAATGGGTAATGAATTTGTAATGAATGAATCTAAAATAAACCTAACTTAGGTATTTATAGGAGTCCAGGAAATAACCCAAAAAACGTTCAGAATCCGCGTCGCGCGTACTGCTTCAACTTGACGGGCTGGGTGACGGACCGTCACATGCTTGACGGACCGTCACAGTGGCCGTCGCCACTAGGCAGTGTGCTGCCTCAACTTGACGGTCTACTTGACGGACCGTCAAGTGTGTGACGGCCCGTCATGGTGGCCGTCACCACTAGGCAGTGTGCTGCTCGACGTGACGGTCTTCTTGACGGACCGTCACATGGGTGACGGCTCGTCATGGTGGCCGTCACTCTTAACCAGTGGCGCTCTTTTGATCGTATTTCCTTCCTTTTCTATGTTTTTCGCTATTTCCTGCAATTCCAACATAAAAGCATCAAAAACGATGACTGTTGCTTGAAAACTCACGATTATTCTTAGTTAAAGGAGTCAAATGTGTCGTAGAATGGCGGCACATCAACACCCTCAACTTAAAACGTTCGCTTGTCCTCAAGCAACATGACAACAAAAACAAAAAGACGACTCAACTAAGACTTGTGTCACTAGCAAATCATGGCCCTTCAACAGTTCATCCGATTTTAAATCAAGCCACCCCCCGGTAGCACACAAATGTATTCAACATTAACTTGCAAGGATCCAAACATGTCATTCAGATATGATAGAACATTATGCATACACACGCGCAGCTATCCTAACAGTCAATAGATAATACGGAGATCTTGGTGCCCTCACCACAAAGAAGTCCCACACACAAGATTTAGGACTAGGTAAGACGCTCACACTCACAAACGAAGTCAAACGATGCAAATGCGATGCCATAGGCTTGCCCTTACTATTCTATTTCAGTTTTTCAGAGAGCCGCTCAGGATCACTACAGGACTTGTTTAGGCTTGTAATGAGGCTTCGGGTGCAGGGAGGATACGTTTGGGGAATAGTGACTAAACCTTCCTTGGATTCACCGACCTACTATTTCCACATAACTTTACTTTGTCCATCCTTATTCACCTCTTTATTCCCTTCTTTCTAGCTACAGGTGCGGCCTCTTTATTTTGACAACTTTTTTTTTTATTTCTTTTTCTCTCTTTTACATCTCCTTTTCGTTTCTTTTTCTTTCTTTTCTTAGACACACACCCGGAGTTTTCATTCTCTTCACAACCAATCTTATCCATCCAAATTTTCTTATCATTTACCTCTATAGTAGCCACCCTCAACTTAGGCTGATTGCCTGAGTTGAGGTGCACGATGTCCAAGGAAGGACCGGGGCCAAAATAGTGATTCAAAGTTTAAACAAGGAACGGTGACTGGTTATTGAAAGAACAGGGTCAATTTTTGGCTCAAATAGGGATCAAAGGGATTATTTACATTTGGACGGTCTTATAGGCTAGGTGGTCTGCACAAAAAAAGGGCCTGTGATCCTTTCCTAAGCAACCAACTTCAAACTTAACAAAATAGACCGGGCAAGTTCTAGATGCATGCACAGAGTAAGAATTTATAACAATATGCTCACACACACTTGGCACCAAGAACCCATACAACTACCGACTATCAAAACAACCGCTCGGCTTAAGCATACTTATTCTAATCATGACCACACAATGACCTTCAAGGATCCCGAACAGTCAATTGTTTCAAACATAAGTACAAAATGAACAATTTTCAGAGGGGGCTCCTTTTAGTTCAATTTTCAAAAAGCCAAGCCATGCTTGCTAGGGGCATCACAACACAATTTTAAAATTTAAACGACAACCTAAACATGCCAGTTCTACTAGATAGCACACCGGAGGAAAAGAAACATGGCAACAAAAACCTCCGGTGGTGGTACTCCTACCCCTAGCAAAAGAATGTAGCATTGTCCTCAATGCTCAAGTAAACAGATATTCAGAATAAGGGAATAGGGGTACCTGGGAAACCTAGGTTTCCGCACGCGGCTCATCAACATCTGGGGTCTTTTCAGACTCCGGTGCCGCACTGGATGATGCCCCACCTGCTTGGGCCCGCACTCTCTCCTGTCGCAGCTGCTCATCTATTACCGACCGCTGCTTCGCGACCTTTATCTCGTCCTCCTCAGCTGACGTCTTTTTGTGCTTCCTCTTCTTTGATTTCTTTACCCCACTTTCACCTACTTGGGGTTCACTAATTTTCAGAGGCCGACCCATCAAATCCACAATCGTGGTTTCTTCGACCAAGTCCACAAACTCAGAAGTCTCCTCATAAAGCGCTTTTTCTTGCTTGAGGACTGTGATATCATTTTTCACCTTCTTTAGCTCCACATCAAATCTCGCCAAGTCCGGGATGCTCATTTCGTTTAGCCTTGCATCCATCCGGGTTTCCATCGCATCGACCCTTGCGCGCAGCCCCTCAAATGGCTTCAGAGCCTCCCGTATTGCTTCATCAATGGTGGGCTTGAACAAATCTGTCCAAGCGGCAATTTGTTTATCCAACTGTTTCTGCTTTTGCACCATTTTAGCAAAATTTTGGGGGTTCATGTGATATTCTGGTGGTAGAGGGGGCCTTGCCGCAGTGCCCGAGCCTTCAGCAGTAGCTCTCGTTGTCTGTGAAGTTTTTGGATCAAACACCGCAAGTGGCATTTCTGTACCTGATGGGGTGTCGGTTGCCTCGGAGGTGGATGTGGTTGGCTCTTCGAAGATCTGAGGCTTATGAATTCTTATTTCAAACTTAGTGTCATCCCTGGATTTGTCGATATTTTGCTTTGATGACGCTGCCACTTGCTTATCAATATCATCCCATATCGACACCTCTGCACGCCTGCATAACTCAGTCACTAGACACGGGAACGGCAAAGAAGAAGTAGTTTTGATGGCCCTGGTCCGCATCTCGTCTGCAATTATCATTCCGAAGTTGATGACGTACCCGGCTATCAAGCTTGCTACAAGGATGGCTCTTCCCTCATCCAAATTATTGTCTCCTCCTGTTGGAAATAACCTGAGCCGCACAATCGCCCACCAAAACTTGGCTACGAAGCTTAGTGATTGCTTCGATATCCGTCCCCTCTGAGTCAGCCAAGAAGGTGAGCCATCAGTCAATATTCGGGCCAACCACGGTCTCTGCGAGTAGGCGTTGGAAATCTTGTCATGGAACTCTGGCATGTCAGGTGGAGGGATGTATTCCGGGCCAAAGAGGACTCTGTTGATCATTTCCCATGAGATGTCCACTTGTTTACCCCGAACTGGCACCCTGTCCTGCCTTGGTGCTGATTTGACCCCTTTTCCTGGCTCACATTTGCTTTCCAATAGTACCAAATAATTGGCATAGAATTCCCGGGTTAGTTCTGGATAATAGAATCCCGGGGGCGAGCTCATCCACTCGAGCTGATACCTCTGGTACTGTGTCTGAAGAACTGGGTATTCAGGCAGATCTGTGGTCATGATTTGCACTTCTTCAGCTATCGGTCTTTTGTGGCTTCTCGACATCGTTTTGGTAAGACCGTCAAGATAGTGCTCCTGAGCCTCCTTAAATGCCCACCGGATCGATTCTCTGTCCGTGGGTGCACTCCCTGCAATTTTGGTGGTTTCGGGACCACCTACATCCTCCGGATTGGGGCTGGAGCTACCACTTTCATCCGATCCACTACCGCTCCCCGACTCACTGCTAGATGACCCACTCTCCTCTTCAGACTGGGAGACTTGGGTGGTTCTTCGTTTAACTAGCCTGGTTTGGTAAGTCGGGGCTGCAACTATTTCTTCGTCGCCACTCGGTTCATCAATTAGGGTCCGAGTTGTAGCAATCCTTTCTTTCTTCTTTAGTGCTTGACCGCGACGCGGTTGTTGTTTTGGGGCCATGTACCTGCACGTGAACGAGTTCAAACATGTGAGAACAGAAAAATACTCACTAATACCTACTGTCTCGGAGTGACGGTTTGGTTGACGGACCGTCACAGGTGTGACGGACCGTCGCACCGACCGTCACTCTAAGACAGTGAAGTGTTTCTTCCTGACGGTTTAGCTGACGGTTCGTCACATGTGTGACGGGCCATCATGCCAACCGTCAAGTTGAGACAGCGTATTTCACTCTCGTTGAGGCATTTCCTCGAACACCTTGTACGCGGTTACGGGTTTTCTCATATTTTGTGGGATTTGGTTTCCCAAAGTCACCACCAATCATTGTATTTGATCTCATGGGTTACTCAAGACTTCACCCATGACACACTTTTGATTTCAAGCAATAATACCACTCATACCCACAATAATTACATTATCACAATTTCACAAATATACAAGCCCAACAATTTCCTTCGTATTTCTTCATGCCACTCAAATAATCTCAACGAGGAAGAGTTTAGAATCATACCTTGATTTTGTTAGGTAGAAGAAATCGCTTTTCCCTTTTGATTTATATGACCCGACGGACAACTAGCGGGATTTCATTGGTTTGGTGCGTTTTGGACGATGGTGGAGAAAGGAGAATAGGGATGTGGGAATTTCTTGGGGAAAGAAATGGATTTTGTTTTTGATTAATGGTGGTTTTGGAGCTTTTTGGACGTAGAAGATGAGTGGGAGAAGAAGATGGAATCAATATGTAACCGGGCGGGTTGGTTTGGTTTTGGGTCGGGTCGCCCGAAATTAAAAACAAAACATACCTGATGCGCTGCTTGGAGTGACGGTTCGTCGCAGACTCGACGGTCCGTCACTTGGGGCGTCACAATTAGGCAGTGAGCCCTGGTGAGGATTATGGGTGACGGCCAAATATGACGGTCCGTCAAGACTTTGACGGTCCGTCGAAACCATCGTCACTCTAAAACAGTGGGCATGAATATTTGTCAGTTATGTGACGGTCCGTGTGACGGTCCGTCAAGTCTTTGATGGTCCGTCAACAGTCACCGTCACTCTTAGACAGAACACGCTGTTACGTCCATTCTTTGTACCTGCACACTCAACGCACACATTAACCAATTCTAACAAATCAAATTTTTCTACGACTATAATACAACAACAATTTATGGGTTGCCTCCCATACAACGCCTGATTTAACATCGCGGCACGACGCGGGTGTCTTGATTACTCAGACTTCATCAAGATACACCAGAGACAGAACATGTACCTCCTCCGGGAGGCCCAGATATTGCTTTATCCCCTGCCCATTGGCTTTGAACAACTCACCATCCTTATTTTCGAGTTCAACCACACCGGATGGAAACACTTGGTGTACTTTGAATGGTCCAGACCATTTGGATTTGAGTTTCCCGGGAAATAATTTGAACCTGGAGTTGAACAACAATACCAAGTCCCCAACCTTGAACTCCCTTTTCTCAATTTTCCTGTCATGGTACAACTTCATTCGTTCCTTGTAGAGAGCGGATCTCTCATATGCTCGCAATCGGAACTCGTCCATCTCATTCAATTGTTCCAACCTTAGTTCCGATGCCTCTTTCCAACTGAGATTTAACTTTTTGAGCGCCCAAAGGGCCTTGTGCTCAAGTTCCACGGGCAAGTGACACGCTTTACCAAAACAAATTGGTAAGGAAGAACAATACCTATTGGCGTCTTAAACGCTGTTTTCGTACGCCCAAGTGCGTCATCACAGCTTCCTCCGCCCAATCTCGCTGGTTCACATCACAGACTTAGCCAAGATCTCTTTAATCTCTCCCGGTTTCGAACCTTCAACGTGCCCACTGGTTTGGGGGTGATAAGGTGTGGCTACCTTGTGTTGCGTCACTCCATATTTTGCTAGAGCAGCCCGGAACACCTTATTACAAAAATGTAAACCTCCATCACTGATGATTGTGCGAGGGGTGCCAAACCGAGCAAAGATGTTTCTTTTTAAGAGCGCCACCACACTTTTCCCTTCGTTATCGGCCAAAGCAACCGCCTCTACCCACTTTGACACATAATCCACCGCTACCAAGATGTAGAGGTTCCCGTAAGAACTTTCAAAAGGGCCCATGAAATCTATTCCCCATACGTCGAACAATTCAACCTCGAAAATAGTGGACATGGGTAGCTCTTGTCGGCGAGAGATTGCTCCTCTTCGTTGACATTGATCACAGAACTTGGCAAATTCATATGAAT
>QJPP01001994.1:0-341653 GCA_003996215.1 Jaltomata sinuosa | reverse complement strand
TTTATGCTATATCCTCTCGTCAGGACCAGGAGAGTTCCCCAGATGTTATTACTGGTATGTTGAAAGTGTTTTTTTCGATGTGTATGCTTTGTTGGACCCCGGTAACTCCTTATCTTTTGTGACCCCTTATGTAGAATGCAAATTCAAAATTTGTCCTGAATTGCTTTTAGAACCTTTTTGTGTTTCTACTTCTGTTGGTAAGTCAGTCCTAGCCAAAATAATCTACCAAAATTTCCCTATCTCAGTCCTTCATGGAGTCACTTCAGTAGATTTAGTAGAGTTGGAGATGACTGATTTTGATGTTATTCTTGGTATAGATTGGTTGCAGGCTTGTTATGCTTCGGTTGATTATCATACTCGGGTTGTCAGTTTCAAGTTTCCAAATGAACCCATCTTAGAAGGGCAAGGTAGTCCTCCTTCCTCGAAAGGTCGTTTCATATCTTATCTTAAGGGTAGAAAGATGATTTCTAAGGGTTATATTTATCATATAGTTTGAGTTGTGGACATAGAGTCCGGAACCACATACCTTCAGTCTGTTCCTATTGTGAATGAGTTCCCAGAAGTATTTCCCGAGGATTTGCCCGGAGTCTCTCTCGAGAGGGAGATCGACTTTGGGATAGATCTTCTTCCAGATATGAATCCCATCTTTATTACTCCCTATAGAATGGCTCCCGCAGAACTTAAAGAGTTAAAGGATCAGTTGAAGGATCTTCTTGATAAGGGTTTCATCAGGCCTAGCATTTCTCCATGGGGTGCCCCAGTTTTGTTTGTGCAAAAAAATGATGGTTCCCTTAGGATGTGTATTGACTACCGCCAATTGAACAAGGTCACAATTAAGAATAAGTATCCCATTCCTAGGATTGATGACTTGTTCGATCAGCTTCAGGGTGCTAGTATCTTCTCCTAAATTGACCTTAGATCCGGTTATCATCAGCTTCGTGTTAGAGAGTGTGATATTTTGAAGACAACTTTCAGGACTCAGTATGGTTATTATGAATTTGTTGTGATGTCTTTTGGTCTAACAAATGCTCCTGCAGCTTTTATGGATTTGATGAACTGTGTGTTCAAGCAGTATTTGGATATGTTTGTGATTGTGTTCATTGATGATATCCTTATCTATTCTCGGAGTGAGGAGGAGCATGCAGACCATTTGAGAGTGGGATTGCAAACTTTCAAGGACCGACAGTTATTTGCTAAGTTTAGCAAGTGTGAGTTTTGGATACAGTCTGTTGCTTTTCTGGGTCATATTGTAACTAGGGATGGTATTCGAGTTGATTCTCAAAAGATAGAGGCAGTAAAGAACTGGCCTAGACCCACTTCCCCATCTGATATTAGAAGCTTTTTGGGTTTGGCTGGTTACTACAGGAGGTTTGTGGAAGGTTTTTATTCCATTGCTGCCCGTTTGACTCGATTGACTCAGAAAAAGGTAAAATTTCAGTGGTCTGACCTTTGTGAAAAGAATTTTCAGGAATTGAAGACTAGATTGACCACAGCTCCAGTGTTGGCTCTACCCGAGGGCCTAGATGATTTTGTTGTGTATGTGAAGCTTCTAGGATTGGTTTAGGTTGTGTTTTGATACAGTGTGGTAAAGTGATTGCTTATGCCTCTAGACAGCTTAATATTCATGAGAATAACTACCCTACTCATGATCTTGAGTTAGCATTAGTGGTGTTTGCTTTGAAGATTTGGAGACATTACTTGTATGGTGTGTACGTGGATGTATTCACCGATTATAAGAGTCTTCAGTATGTGTTCACTCAGAAGGAATTGAATTTGCGATAAAGAAGATGGCTTGAGCTTCTTAAGGATTATGACATGAGTGTGCTTTACCATCCGGGTAAGGCCAATGTTGTGGAGGATTCACTTAGTAGATTGTCCATGGGTAGTGTGTCTTCAGTCGAAGATGGGAATAAGGAATTGGTTAAGGAGGTTCATAGGCTTGCTTGGTTGGGAGTTCGCCTTATGGACTCGACAGAAGGTGTTGTTGTTGTTCAGAATGGTTCCGAATCATATTTGGTAGCTGAAGTGAAGGCCAAGCAAGACAGTGATCCTATTTTGCTTCAGCTAAAGGGTGCAGTCCATCAACAAAGAGTTGAGGTTTTCTCCCAAGGGGGAGATAGTGTGCTTCGTTATCAGGGTCAATTATGTGTGCAAGATGTAGATGGGTTGAGACAACAGATTTTGACTGAGACTCACAGTTCCAGATATTCCATTCACCCTGGTGCCACCAAGATATACCATGATATATGGGAAGTCTATTGGTGGAATGGTATGAAGAGGGACATAAATGGTTTTGTGGCTACGTGTCCCAACTGTCAGCAAGTAAAGATAGAGCATCAGCGATCGGGTGACATGACTCAGGACATTGACCTTCCTACTTGGAAGTGGGAAGCGATCAATATGAACTTTATCACAGGTTTTCCTTGTACTCGAAGGCAACATGATTCCATTTGGGTGATCGTCGATCGGAAGACAAAGTCATCCTACTTCTTGGCTGTTAAGACTACGGACTCAGCGGATGATTATGCCAGACTCTACATTCGGGAGATAGTCTGATTGCATGGTTTCCCACTGTCCATCATTTTAGATAGGGGTACTCAGTTTACATCCCAATTTTGGAGATCGTTTCAGAGAGGTCTTGGTACTCAGGTGAAGCTTAGCACAACTTTTCACCCACATACAGATAGCTGGTAGAGCGTACTATTCAAACTTTGGAGGATATGTTGAGAGCTTGCGTGATTGACTTCAAAGGTAATTGGGATGATCACTTACCTCTTATGGAGTTTGCCTATAACAACAGTTTTCACTCTAGCATCCAGATGGCTCCTTATGAGGCACTTTATGGTCGAAGGTGTAGGTCTCCTATTGGTTGGTTTGAGGTAGGTGAGGTAGCTTTGATTGGTCTAGATTCAGTTCATGAGACTATGGAAAAGGTTCAACTTATTAGGGAGAGGTTGAAGACCGCTCAGAGTTGACATAAATCATATGCGGATGTGAGGAGAACGAAATTGGAATTTGAAGTTGATGATTGGGTTTTTCTAAAGGTGTCACCCATGAAGGGTGTGATGAGATTTGGAAAGAAAGGGAAGATTAGTCCCCATTTTGTAGGTCCTTATCGGATTCTGAGGAGAGTTGGCAGCGTTGCTTATGAGTTGGATTTGCCAACAGAATTAGAAGCGGTTCATCCGATTTTCCATATTTCCTTGTTGGAGAAGTGTGTTGGCGATCCGACCTTGATTGTTCCTTTGGAGGATGTAGGTGTGAAGGATAGTCTCACCAATGAGGAGGTTCCCGTGGAGATTCTTGATCGTCAGATTCAGAGGTTGAGAAGTAAAGAAGTCGATTCGGTGAAAGTCCTTTGGAGGAATCAACTTGTTAAGGGAGCTACTTGGGAAGCAGAAGCAACCATGAAAGCCAAGTACTCTCATTTATTCTCTTCCGATTCCGTTTCAGCTTGAGGTAATAGTTTCCTTCTTAATATGTTCCTCCGAGTCTATTCCATCAATTTTCCTCATGATCCTAGCATGTATTAATGTTTTTGAAGTTGATTCAGTCATGTTTTAAGTTGAAAAGATCAGTTACAATGTTTGTTGTTCAGATTTTATGTGTTGTTGATAGGTTGGGCTGTTTTCTCTTCAGTTTTCTCTTGTTTAGTCTTCATTCGAAGACAAATGATCGCAAGGGGGAGATATTGTAACACCCCGGAATTTGATCCAGCTTTTAAACTTAAGAACTCTGAAAATTTTGAAACTTCCAAGAATCATGAGTAAAGTCTACGATTCGTGAGAGGGATCATGACTCGTGGAAGTGACTCATGAAACCAGCTCTGCAGCTCTCACCTCTGGTCTGAGAACCACGAGTGGAGTCTACGGGTCGTGATTAGTTTCACGAGTCGTGAAAACCACCCGTGGAACTCAGAGTGAGGGCAGTCTATTTCCCAGGAACCACGAGTTGGTCCTACGACTCATGGAAGTTTCCACGAGTCATTCTGTTAAACCGTAAGACCTCATCCGCAGCCTGAAATTTTGGCTCAGGAAACACGACTCCAGTCCACTAGCCGTGGTTAGTCCTATGGTTCGTGGAAGGGACCTGTGGAACCTGAAGCCGAGTTTCAAAACAACTTTTTCCTAATTACATCCCAGGGGTATTTTAGTCATTACCAACCCTTTGAACTCCTAAGTGAGGTTATTTTTGCCTTTCTTAGCATGATTTCTAACCCTATTAGCCTAAGCCCCTTCTCATTACCTCATTCATCTCCCAAAAAGGAAAAGAACTCTCTCAAGCTCAAGGTCTCAAGCTTCAAGTTCAAGTCTCCTAGTCTTTTCAATTTCAAGTAGGTTAGCTTCAATCAAGGTATGTGGGTATTCAATAATAGGTTCCTTTCACCCTTGTTCCCAAAACCCCAAATCTTTATTTTGATTTCATGAACTTTCAAATTAGGGTTGTTACCCAATTCTTATGGGTTTTGCTATGAATTGCCTTCTCATAATTTTATTTTGAAATTACTACTAAATTGCATGATTTTGCATGGGTTCATACATATGAATTCCTACTTTCAAATTGAAGGCTAATTATGGCAAATTCTACATGCATAAATTGATTCAAGTAAATTGGGTATTTGATAGCATATTTTTATGAATTTCAAGCAAGTGCATGCCTAGTTCCTATATTTTATGAAAGTATATGTCTTATGAAATTGAACTGGTTCCATGCAAGTTTTCAAGTTATGAACTATTATGCAATGCAAAACACCCGATGTGTCATCAATGTTAATGAATCATTTTCAAAACCAAGATTTGTGAGTAGTATGAAGATCCTGATTATGAATATGTTTATGAACAAGCTTGACATCTAGATATGTCACATGTATGTGAGCCTTATGTTATATGTTTTGGGAGTAGTATTTAGTATCGAGCGATGAGGGTTCTAGATAACCCAAGTCCAAAACTACGTTGCCACCGTAGGTTGCCCTCCGTGGCTTATGAAAAGATCCTTTTGAACATAGTTCTAACCTTGGCCGGTTAGGACAACCTTTTTCAGTGTAGGTGCATGACACTGGACTCCATGTAGCTCATCATGGTTTAATGTCAGTTAAGAGAAACTCCCACATAATTATTTTCAAGTTATGAAGCTATATGATACTTTACTTCGAACCTTGACTTTACTTCATGTTTATGCCTTATATCTTGATAATTTCTTATGCTATCTCTTATTTTGAAAGAGGTTATTTTAAGCATATTTAAAGTATGTTTTATCATGATCATGCATATATCACATACTCGGTACATCCTATAGTACTGACGCATACTTGCGCTGCATCCTCTTGAGGATGCAGATTCATGTTCCCTTCCTCAGGCACGTGGCTAGAGATCGCATGCCATTTCCAGTCAGTGTCGGTGAGTCCTCATAGTTCGAGGGCTAGTTATGATTCTAGCTAGTTGTTGGTTATTTATTTCCGTACATCGAGTTAGCTAGGGTCTTGTCCTAGCAACTCCTTATGTCATGTGTAGAGGCTTTCAGTCATAGCCAGTATTCAAGTCACTTTTTTAAAATTATGTTTCGTATTGACTTATCATTTATGGTTTTGGATTGCCTAATATTCTATCTATACTTCCGCTATGCTTTCTTATGAATGACTGAGTATGCTATGACCAAAGGTTAGTCTGGGACACTCGTGCCCTGGATCCCGTGTTACGTCTAGGGGGTAACCTCAAGGCGTGACAGTACGAAACCCTACCTATTATGAAAAGCTTTTTGGGGAAGATCTAAAGTCATGATTCTTTTGTAAATCCTTTTACTATTTAAATCTTGGCTTTTGACGAAAGAGAAAAGGATTTCTACGTCCCTGAGTTTTGAAATGGTTATTTACTAATTATGAAATTGCCAACCTTTGAGGGATATGTTAAATGTGTTTAAATTCTTTAAAATGGTGGGACAAATAATGTATGAATGATGATGGCATGATATGTTTATGTATGACTTGCTCGTCTTGGTATGACGATACCAACCTACAAATGCCTTAAGAATGTTAAGTGTCCCTAATGAATATTTTGCTTAAATATTTTTGAAATGCTAAAAGATGAGCTTAAGAGAATTAGATGGTTAAGTGAGAAGGTATGAGTCAAATGGGCTCATTACCCAAAACTGTGTTTTGCCAATGCAGGTATGGTGTTGTCCTGAAACATGGACAACCACTGTATGCTTGATTCGCTTAGTTGTATGCAGTATATGAGGTGATTATAATCTGATGCTTCGATCATTTATAAATTGTATTTTCCCTTCCCCTGGGTTGCATACCAGTACCCGTCGTACTGACCATACTCGGACGCTACATCATTCCATGATGTAAGTTCAGAGATACTTTCTCATGGTTTTGTGCAGTGTCAAGATCGTTCGGGACAATATTAGCAAGTGGTGAGCCCTCCATCTTCCGAAAGGAATTTTAAATCGTTATTGTTACACCTTGGTTTCCATTTTATGCTATTGTCGGGATCATGTCTCGGCATAAATGTTTTATTCTTATGTTAGAGGCTCCAGAGACCTATGTAGATGTTGTTTAAATGTTTTGTTCCCAACATTTGATCAATTTTTAACTATATTTTAAATGATGTTCTCAAATGAATTCTTTTTCCGCAAATACTTATTTTAATGCTTATAATGTTATGCTAAGGGGTCTTCTCGGGCCTTCATTGGTATGGGTTTCCCATTACGTCCAGGGCCTGATCTCGGGCCATGACAACCCTGGATCCTTTTCCATTCCTTGCACCATCGAGGTATACTTGTTCAATAAGGCTTTATGCGACCTTGGGGCTAGCATCAATTTTATACCCCTCATGATTTTCAAGAAGTTGGTCTTGGGATCCCCCAAAGACAACTCTAATAAAGCTATTGATGGCTGATAGGTCGATAAAATTCCCGGTCGATATTCTCTTCAATGTGTTATTAAAGGTAGACAACTTTATACTCCCAACGGATTTCATTTGTGGACCTGGAGGTGTCTATCATTTTAGGGCACCCATTTTTATCCATGGGAAGAGCTCTTGTAGATGTTAAGTTGGGAGAACTCAAATTTTGGGTGGGAAGAGAAGAGGCCATGTTTAATGTTTGTCAACCGATGAATCCTCCGGATGAATATCGGGTCATATCTGTGATTTCCACCAAGGATGAGCTGGTTGAAGATCCTTGTGAAGAAGAGATTGGAGGGGAACCACCAAGTAAGCAACTCATTATATATGATGGTCGAGAGAAGAGGGACCCCGAATATTTTATCATGCCTAAGCCACCAAATTTGGTGGATGTGTATATTGGTCCTAATGACACTCTCCCGTTACCCACATCCAAATGGTTGAATGCTTTAGGGACAAGTTGGTGACTCTTTTGAGAAGACACATCCGAAGCTTAGGATGGAATTGTGCCAAATATATTGGCATGGCTTCGGAAAAAAACTTGAGCCTTGAGGTACTATCGTCGTGCCGCTACGTAAAATCAAGTCCTTCTTGGGAGGCAACCCAAGTATTTTTGATTTATTTACTTCACTCTTTTGTTGTTTTTGGATTATTCTAGGAATGCATGGCAATTGAAAAATCGCTAAGTGCTCAAAAGTTCCCGGAATAGGACATGCGTTCCACCTGCGAAATACATGTGCCAACTTTCTGCACGCAGCAGGTAGAAGGCCCTTGGGAGGCAGTGAACCTGAAAGGAAGAGAAAATATTTTTAGCAGATACAGAACCACATACGAATCGCATGTGGGGACCTGCGATTAACATGTGATATCGCAGGTCCAAAATAGTAAACTGGGCACAAACAGTTGAAAAATTATCACCTAATGTATTGCATGCGAGACACAGGTGGTCACCTGTGAAACGCAGATGGTGGCGCATGTGTAGGTAAGTGGATTTTAAAAGCTTGACCTACCCGTTGACCTTGACCTAACCTGAAATTTGACCCACGTCTCCCCCTCTTCATTAACCCGTTAAACCATCTCTTTCTCTCCCTTCACCATTACAAATTCCTCTAACCTCCATATTCTCTCCCACAACATCCCTCAACTCTCAAAACTCGCTCTTCACACAATTTTTTCTCTTCTCCACCGCACCACCTTACTACACTGCTGCCGCCCCTGTGTTTTTCCAGCAAAATATTTAGGTCTCCATTGTTGCACTTCAAAAAACTTTAATTTTCACTCTCCACATCACTTTCTTCACTTGTGGTATACTCCTCTACGATAAATCTATATTTTTAATTATTTTGGGAGTATTTTTAGTGAAGCATGCTATTCGAAATCTACCATTGCCTTATTATGCTTGAGATTTGATTTTGAAATTCAATTTTGGTTTTTTTGTTGTTATGGATTGTGAAAAATTGGTAGATCTTGCTTTTTATGATTATGCATATTGTTTATGCCAATTTTTAGCTTGTTTTTTTGAGTTTTGAGGTGAAGTCTAGTTATGCATGGTTTGGCCCTATGATAGATTAGGTGACATCATTCTTAAGGGAAAATCATCGTTGATTTGGTTTTTGATTGAAATACTATTGTGTTGGGCTTAAATTGTTATCCATTATTCTCTTGAATGACTTGATTATTAGTCATCCGGTGAGCGCTTTGGTTGAGTGAGAGTAAAAATGGTTGCACTTTGATGTGATTTTCTTGATAAAATGTATGGCTTAATATTTTTTGATGATAGTAACGTCCTTCGTTAGGGAAGTCATTGAGATTATGTTACTTGGTCATATTAGGGTCTTGGTCATGATTGTGAAGTTTTTTTGGGGAAGTCTGAGTACCCGTTGAACTTAGAAATTGGTCAATTATTTGCATTTGCATGCCTTGACGTTGTTTGAATGTGTTTCATACCTATTAGGCACTTGCGTGCCACAAGTGTTGCCTTGAAAAATGCATGTGCAACACAAGTGAAAGCGGATATTTAAAACACTCACTGCTTCTCACCTCCATTTCACAAGTCTTCACCTGCAAAACGTAGGTGGCAACGCATGTATGGCTGAAACTTGCTAGTTTACTGCCATGTACATGCGCCAGCACATGCGTGCTGTATGTCGGTTCATGCAAAATACATGTGCCAGTGCATGTCCCTTCCCTTGTTACCTGTGTTCTGGATGGTATGTGTGTGACGACATGCGTGTCGCGGGTCCCCACCTGTAAAACACATATGAATTTGCATGAGCCGGCAGTCAACTTAGTAGTACTTATTTCTTCTTGCATTCAAATTCTTTTAATTCCTTAGCTTCTTGTAGTGTTTACTTTAATTGCTAATGAAAAATACACGAAGACTTTTCTTTTCTTTCCTTGGAACTAACCTCTTGATCAAGGACATGTATTCATCTAGGAGAAAAGCTAAAGGCAAGGCTCCAATGGGAGCCACTACACCTGATATTCCCCTAGAGCCTGTGAAAAATGATGAACAAACAATGGCACAACTCCGATTTGGCCTCGAGGGAATGGAATCCTATTATCTCACTTTTTGTGAGGAGAGAACGATAAATGAGGAAGCTTGGTTTGATATAGACTCTTTCAAGGAGGACTTCCCCAACATAGCACACTAGTTAAATGTGCGAGTTGGGTACTCATCCATGGAAGTTTTGGGTCCCTATTTCCCACAGTTAGTAAGGGAATTCTATGCATCCTACCAGGCTAGGCAAGATATCTTAATGCACAAGGGTCGAGTGGAAAAGATGCCTTATTTGTCATCAGTTTTGGTGCGGAGGAAGGAAGTTAACATTACTCCCGCTGCTATCAACTCTATCCACTGGGATGAGCCAGTGCAATCTGGTTTGGGGTTTACCAGGCGTTTAGCTTCAAAGGATGATCAATATGCTTAGGTGGCTAATATTATTGTTGAGGGCCAACTTCTTTGGGCGATGACTAAGGGTGATATTTCTTGCCATGATCTAATGTTCGAGACTCGAATGTGGCTCGACTTTGTGTGCACTAGACTCATTTCTTCGAAGAATACCACCCATGTCTCCATCGATGTAGCTATTCTCATCTCTTGCATCATGACCAATATTCACCTCAATGTTGGGGAGATTATAGCTTATCAATTCAAGAGGAAGGCTAGGCATCAAGCTACTTCTATACCCTTCCCTGTTCTTATCAATATGCTATGCCTTCGTGCGCGCATCTCCGACCATTGGACAAAAATTTCCGAGCAGAAGGTGTGATTGACTTAGCTACAAAAGGGATAAAGATGCTCCTCTTGTTAGAAGGAGGAAGTTTACTTCAAGTTTGCATGCTTCAGAAGCTATTGGATCTCCTCTTATTGGTACTCATATTCAGTTGGAGGATACGGTTCCTACTCCCAAGGTGGCGGGCCATGCCCGAGCTGCTCCCCTACCTCCTAGGCCTTCTCCTGCACCAACACCTTCTTCAACATGTAGTTTTCTCAAGCTTGCTTATATGGCCTGATACAATGATGACCTTTTGTATAAGATAGCTAGAGATATTCCATCCATGATTCAGAATGCTATCAAATTAGCTTAAAAGCCGGAGACGAGTAGTTTGGGAAAACTTTATGCTTAAATTGATATAGTAGAAGGGAGTGTTAGTTTACTCAGGGAGGAATTGAACCAGAACACATCAGGGGTTCCACAGTCAGGCCTAGACTTAAATTTACCGACTGCTACTCTCACCCTAGAGAGAAAGGAGCCCCCAGAGGATTGGTGTATGAGTGATTATCTGACTGAGAATGTTGAGATGGCTGAGATTCAAGAGGTAGAGCAGGCTAGTGTGAATGTTACAAAACATCCAAGATCCTCACAGAGAGATCAACAGGACATACAATTTCATAGAGTGGTGGTTGAACATCATCAGGCCGACTACTATTGGGGTCCCTCGACCCTCTCTTTCCACTAGTTGATGATACTCCCATATAGATGAGAAGTTGTTGATCTATATAGTCTTCTTGAGGTATCCAGAGATCCATCGATCCCTTGCATTGTCGGGTTCGAGATTGATCTAGCCCATGCTTACATTCCTCCAGAGCCTAAGCCCACAGGAGAACGGTGCTCAAGGTATTCGAGAAGGCATCATCTTCATTCATAGATTCACCAGGGAGTCCTCACACCCATTTCTCTATTGTTATTTTTGTGCATTGGGGATAATATTTTGCTTTAAGTTGGGGGTGTGGGTATACTCTTTTGATTTGGTGCCCTTGTTGGGCTTGATTGTAATTGATATCATCATTTGGACCTTGTCGGGTATGTTTTCATTGTAGGTCTTCATTGATGTGAATTTTCTTAAGATTTATCTTGCGCCCTCGCTGAGCTTAGTCTTATTTAGTCCTACACGCTAATTGTTTTACTACCCGTGCTTTGCAAATCATGCATAGTGCCTATGCTAGGCCTCGTTCTCAAATGATCTATGAGCCATAGTTCAATATAGCCTTTGTAGTTATTAGTTAGCTTTGAATAAACTCTGAGGGTTTTATTTATACCATATTTGTTTTCCAAGGAGAAAAATTTTCTTTTCTTTATTTTTTGTGTCAAACCGGGTGACATTTCCCTTGAAAGGTGGCTTTCTTAAGGAAAAATGCCAAGTTTTAGTACTTATGTCATGAACCAAAATTAGGCCATGATGGCACCTACTAAAACTCCCAGTAGGCCAACCAACCCAAGAGATGCGGAAGTACACCAAAACATTTAAAAAAGGATAAGTGGAAGAGAAAACATTATAATATATGGGTAAAAAATATAGATATATATCTACAGTACTAAATATATAAAAATGGACCTAAAGTGACCGGAAAAGATGAAACACATATACAAGATTCAATCCCGGACCTGGTGTCACAGGTACAAGAGCACCTAAAGTACATAATTAAGCTATACAACATACACTGTCTATCAAAAATATAAAATATAGACAGAAGAGTAGAAGGAAAGCAGTAAAGATCGCCAAACGCCGGGAGCTCACCAGGATCCAAATAAAAGCTAGCCACGAATGAGTAGATGGTCACTGAGGGTGGCCCATACTAGGTGTTGCATCGAAAAAAGATGCAAAAGTTTAGTATGAGTACCGAAATACGGGGTACTTAGTAGGCATCATATGCCGACCAAGCTCAAAAAGATAATATATATTATAAGATACAAGAAAGTAAACTAGCTATTGTGATCCACCTAAATCTTGTTATAACAGGAAAACTGAAAACAAAACCATCCAAACTAACTGTACAGATATACTAATAAAGGAAAAAGGCACTCAAAGCAGAAACAATCAACATGAAATATGGTGCAACATGAGATGGATGCGAGGCAGTATGAGGCCTATGCAATATGAGTCCAGAATCCCAGTGGGACAAAATAGTAAGTGATATGAGTCCGAAATTCCAGCATTAGACGAGCAAGTAAGTAAATATGAGTCTGAAATCCTAGCACTAGACGTGCAAATAAGTAAAAATTCCCTCCACGGAGCTCAAATCAATAAAAGGTAGGGAGTTTAGTTTTAGAAACTGAAAGCAGTAGTAAAGCATTACAAATCCCTTTTAGAAATTCGAAATGCATAGTAACAGTGGAAACGTCCTTTAACTCAGAAAATCCAACAATTCTTTCTTAGAAAAACCCTTGTTATGTACCAAATCCATGAACGTGGAAATGAATATGTGCCATACAGAAATCAAGCAAATGCAACAACATACACCAAAGATAAGGCAAAGGCACCCTCCAAACAAGGTACTCACCTAGAACTCTGTCCAGTGCAAAGCTATGGCCTCAAGCCCATAGTTACACAATAACAGAAATAAAAGCAGAAACGAAATAAAATACAAGAAAAATACTAAAAATCTCTATTTTAATACGTTTATTGCCACAAGCCTATACTAAGGATTCCATCCTAACATAAGGAGACTATAGCACCCTAAACTAAGGATAAATAATATAATCCTATTCTACGATCCTAAAATGGCCAAATATATGGAAACAAGATTTAAGACTAATTCTATCCTTAAACTTATCCTAATGTTCAAGCAGTTTATAACATATAAAATCTAACTAAACCAGGTTTAGAAGAAATAAACCGTAACCTACCTCGGGGCAACACTACAAGCATGAACCGTCAATAATATGCCTAACCCTTCCAGATAGCCTTGGAATATTGTCACGCTATAACAAACATAATCCAAGTGTCAAGACGAGAAGAATGATACCCATATTGCAATATAGAAATTTGAGCCAAAAATCGGGTTAAAAAATGACCCTCGGGGCCTGTATAACAAGATTGAATTTTTTTTTACAATTATATTTGCAGCAGGTTTCTCAACCCATGTTAAAAATTTGAGCACAAATGCAACTCGTTTCGGGGTCCAAAGCAGCCCCGAAAGCTCACTTGATCAAAGGATTTCAAATGAGGAATTTAACAGAATAAACGAAGGATAAACGCGAATTAACAACGAAAAAAGGAGCGAGGGAAAGTGACGAACTTACCGAGAATATTTGGATGAAGTAAAGCTCTACAACCAGCTCTCCAAGCATAACTCTAATGGAGTTTTTCAAAATTGTGAAGGAGAAACTGAAGTCAAAACAATATATAGGTGCCAGGGGTCCTCTTATGTGTAGGCGTGGACCCCACTGAATATGCGGGCTCACGGACGCAGCCTCCATATCGTGTACGCAATGAAGGATTTAGACTGGGTAACCTGACCCCTTTTTTGTGAATGCAGTGAGCACACTACGTACGCGAACTCGCGTCGGCAACTACCCCCTCGCGTAGGCGAAGGGTTAAGTGACCCTGCAACAGCAACATCAAAACCCATCAATTTTCACAACTCAAAAAGTCACCGAATGGACACTCGGGATTCATTCCAAACCATGTGAACACAACCCAGATTTTCTACCCTACCAAAAATGACATTCTGGACTTAACAGAATTGATGAAATTCCCAACGGAGATCATTTTGATGAAAAGTGGGCCCCATGCACAAAATCCACCATTTTACCATAAAGCAACCCAATAGCCCAAAATGAGTCCGGAAGCCTCGGGACCAAACCAAAGGTCTCAGTAGCCCAAAGTCAATGTTCTAGAGCTAACATCGCTGACAAAATTTCTTTCCGAGGCCATTTTTTCCGAATGTTGACCAAAGTTAACTTTTCTAGCTTTAAAAGTTTCAAAATAGGGAAATGGGCTTAAAACACAATTAAATTATCCGGGAACTAAATCATCAGTCTCGGCAAGTCATAAATGACCTGTAGCTACTATGGAAAAGCTTGAAATGCAGAAAAGGCATGAAAATAGGGAAAATGACCTAGAGGGTCATTACAATATCCACTACTAAAAGAACTTTCATCCTCGAAAGTTAAAGAAAGGAAGCTACCTGAAGGCTAAAAAAGGTAAGGATAGAGGGTCTGTATATCGGTCTCAATCTTCTAAGTAGCCTCCTCGACATGATGATGCCACTACTGAACCTTAACTAACGGAATCTCCTTGGACATCAACTTCCTAACTTTCCTATTGAAAATAGAAACTGGCTCCTCCTCAAAAGCTTGAGACTCATCTAACTGGACTGAATCCCACTGAAGTACATGCAACTTATCCAATACATACCTTCTCAACATAAAAACATAGAAAATGGGGTGAACAACTAAAAGAGCAAGAGGCAAGTCTAGCTCATATGCTACCTCCCCAATATGATGAAGGATCTCAAATGGCCCAATGAACCTAGGACTGAGCTTACCCTTTCTCCAAAACCTCATCATGCCTTTCATGGGAGACACACGAAGGAACACATGGTCACCAACCATAAACTCCAAGTCTCGAACTATCCTATAAGCATAACTCTTTTGCCTACTCTGGAAAGTATGGAGTATGTCCTGAATAATCCAAACTCTATCTATGAAGTCACAAAACAAGTCAGTACTCCACGGTCTAACCTCGAAGGCATCTAACCAACCCACTGGAGATCTGGTCTGCTTACCATAAAATACCTCGAACGGAGCCATCTGAATACTAGAGTGGTAGCTATTATTATACATGAATTCTACCAAGACTAAGAACTGGTCTCACTGATATTCGAAATCAATAACACACCCACAACATATCCTCTAGAACTTGAATAGTATGCTTCAACTGACCATCAGTTTGTGGGTGGAAAGTAGTGCTAAGCTCAACTCGGGTACCCAACTCTCTCTTAATAGACCTCCAGAAACACAAAGTAAACTGAGTACTACAATTAGAAATGATAGAAATAGGCACCCCACGGAGACTCACTAGACCTGCTAAACCCTCTACTCAACAAATCCTGAAGCTGATCCTTAAGCTATCTCAACTCAGCTGGTGCCGTCCTATACGGCAAAATAGAAATAGGCTGAGTGCCCGGCTCAACATTAATACAAAAGTTGATATCAAGATTAGGAGGAAGACCATGTAGATCAGAGGAAACACATCCAAATACTTGCAAATAATAGGAACTGACTCAAGTGAAAGTGTGGCGGCACTAGTATCATAGACGGAAGCAAGATAGTCTAACCACCCCTTCCCAACTACCATTGGTCGCGAGTTCCCCCAGCATATGGCTATCGGCACCTTTCATACAATAGGTGAGATACTAGGCATCTAATGAGTAACAATCTTGGCAAAGCAATCCAAGACAGCATGATAGGGGGACAACCAATTCCTGCCTAAAATCATATCAAAGTCAACCATATCTCGCACAACCAGGTCTACTCATGTGTCGTACCCAGAGTAGTCACAAAACAAGCCCGATAAACATGATCCACTACTAAATAATCTCCTACTGGGGTAGCTACATGCAAAGGCGCATGCAATAACTCATAAAAAAACTCCAGACGGGTAGCATAATAAGCAGACACATATGAAAATATAAACCCCAGATTAAACAATGCAGAAGCTGACTGATGGAAGATGGAGATCACACCTGTGATGAAAGCATCTGAAACCTCAGCCTGTGGGAAGCCTTGAAAGGCATACATGTGGCTCCGACTGCCATTACCACCTGATCTACCAGACTGAGGATCACCTCGAGTACCTTGGGGACCTCCCCTACTATCCTGCACACTACCTCTGGTCGGTGGCACTGAAGCCCTAGGGGCTTGAACCTGCTGACCCTACCGACTGCCATGTTTGACCCTAGGATAATCTCCAACAAAATGCCCCAACTCTCCACACTCAAACCATCCTCTTCCTACTGAAGCCTGAACAGAACAACCTGTTGAACCAGACTAGCCACCATGGCCTGTATACCTAGAATATGCACCATGAGAAGCCTGACCAGTACCCTAATTACTCTAACCCTCAATAATCTATAATGATGCCTGAATATGCTGGATCAGATGGAAGCCCTGCTGGTGCTGACCCTTACCAAAGAAGCCTCTACCTCGAGATGGTGGACCCTTGTAACTGCCCTGATGGAGAGGCCTCTTATCGCTACCCCCTTGGGCCTCACGAAGTATGCCCTCAATAATGCAGGCATGATCTATAACCTCAAAGAAAGACTGGCCTAAGGCTACCATACCCTCCGTAGCTAAACAAAGCTGCAAACTCAACCCCCTAACAAATCAAAGCACCCTCTTATGCTCGGTGGGCAGAATCATGGTGGCATGCCTAGACAACTCATGGAAAGGGACCTCACACTCTGTAACAGTGATAGAGCCCTACTCCAACCTGGTGAACTCATCCATCAACCACTTGCTCAAACTGCACGGCACATACTTCTCCAAGAAAGCCTCTACGAACTAAGCCCAAGTAATCGGAGGGGACCCAACTATTGTGCAAGCTGTGTAGGACCTCCACCACTATTTCACCGGACCGTCCAGATGAAATGTAGTGTAATATGCTCTATGTGACTTAACCAACCTGAGGTTATGCAACCTCTCCTGGAAACTAATCAAAAACTCATGAGCATCCTCCCCTGGAGAACCCAAAAACCTCGGGGGGGCCAATTGTAAAAACCTACTAAGCATCTTTTGCTCCTCAGAAGACTTAACATGCCCAACTGGAATAGGCAAAACAATTGTAGAAACTGGCAACACCTCTAAATGGGGAGCCGCAATAGTAGCAAGCTATTCTCTTAAAACCTATGCCACTGCGTGAGATTAAGTCTGAGCCTCATCCCTGACCTGTGAGCCAATAGGGGTACCTGGAAAAACTACAGGCTGTGACATGCCCTCTAGAAACCCAAGCAGATGAACTAAGATATACTGTAAGACCAGTATAGCTACAAAATGTGCCAGGGGCTGGGCTGGCCCTACGCACTCTAGCTTATACAGAACCTCCTCAACCTCAATGACCAGCTCTAGTGATGGTAACCTAGTCTGGGCCTGAGCTGGTGCCGCAGCCCGTGCCCTACCTCGACCTCTAGGTCGACCTCTGCCCCATCCCATAGCTAGGGCTCTAACTGTAGGTGCAGGGGCCTTGTCCTTACCTACCGCTGATCTCATCTGAGTCATCTGAAAAAGAGTGAAACAATAAATATTTAGAAGTTGATAAAGTCAAGGATGCATGATAAGGGATCAAACAAGATGAAATCTTTCTTAGGGATGCCCTATAGCCTCTTGCAGATAGGATACAAACGTCATCATATTGATCCATGAGACTCTACTAGATATTTTGATCTTGTACTGGCGAGACTGGTGAACCTAGAGCTCTGATACCACTCTATCACAATTTGAAATTGGGCCATGATGGCGCCTACTAAAACCCCCCAGTAGGCCTACCAACCCAAGAGATATAGAAGTACACCAAAACATTTAAATAAAGATAAGCGGAAGAGAAAGTATAATAATATACGGGCCAATAGTATAGATATACAGTGCTAAATATACAAAAATAGCCCTAAAGTGACTGAGAAAGACAAAACACATATACAAGAACCAATCCCAAACCTGGTGTTACTGGTACAAGAGAACCTAAAGTATAGAATAAAGCTATACAACATACATTGTCTATCAAAAATACAAAATATAGATAGAAGAGTAGAAGGAAAGCAGTAAAGATCTCCAAACGCTGGGAGCTCAACATGATCTAAACAATAGGTGGCCACGAACGAGTAGATGGTCACTGAGGGTGGCTCATACTAGGTGCTGCATCAGAAAAAGATGTAGAAGTATAGTATGAGTAACAAAACATGCGGTACTCAGTAGGCATCATAGGTCGACCGAGCTCAGAAAGATAATATATATTATAAGATACAAAAAAGTAAACTAGCTATCAGGATCCACCTAAATCTAGTTATAATAGGAAAACTGAAAACAAAACCATCCAAACTAACTGTACAAATATACTAATAAAGGAAAAAGGCACTCAAAGTAGAAACAATCAACATAAAATACAGTGCAGTATGAGTCCAATGCAATATGAGTCCAAAATTCCAGTGGGATGAAATAGTAAGTGAATATGATCTTGGAATCCCAACATCGAACGAGCAAGTAAGTAAATATGAGTCCAGAATCCCAACATTGGATGTGCAAGTAAGTAAAAATTCCCTCCACAGAGCTCAAATCAGTAAAAAGTAGGGAGTTTAGTTTTAGAAACTAAAATCAGTAGTAATGTAGTACAAATCCCTTTTAGAAATCCAAAATGCATAGTAACAGTGGAAACCTCCTTTAACTTGGAAAATCCAACAATTCTTTCTTAGAAAACCCCTTTTTAGGTACCAAATTCATGAACGAGGAAATAAATATGTGCAATAGAGAAATCAAGTAAATGTAGCAACATACACCAAAGATAGGGCAAAGGCGCCTTCCAAACAAGGTACTCACCTAGAACTCCATCCAGTCCAAAGCTATGGCCTCAGGATCATAGTTACACAATAATAAAAATAAAAGCAGAAACAAAATAAAATACAAGAAAAATACTACAAATCTCTATTCTAATATGTCTATCGCCACAAGCCTATACTAAGGATTCCATCCTAATACTATAGCACCCTAAACTAAGGATTAACAGTATAATCCTATTCTACGGTCCCGGAATGGCCAAATATATGGAAACAAAATTTAAGCCTAATTCTATCCTTATTTTTACCCTAATGTTCAAGCAACTTATAACATATAAAATCTAACTAAACCAGGTCTAGAAGAAAAAAATCATAACCTATTTCGGGGTCAAACTGCAAGCACGAACCATCAATCGTGTGCCTTCTCTTTTAGAATAGCCTTAGAATGCTGCCACACTATCACAAACATAATCCATGTGTCAAGATGAGAAGAATGACACCCATATTGCTATATGGAAATTTGGCCCATAAATTGGGCCGGGAAATGACCTTCAGGGCCTGCGTAACAAAACTTAAAATAAAATTTACAATTATATTTGCAGCAGGTTTCTAAACCCATGCACAAAATTTGAGTGCAAACAAACTTGTTTCGTGGCCCAAATAGCCCCGAAATCTCACTTGATAAAAGAATTTCAAATGAGGAATTTAACGGAATAAACAAAGGATAAACACGAATTAACAACGGAAAAAGGAGCGGGGGTGAGGAATATATCGAGAATATATGGATGAAGTAATGCTCTACAACCAGCTCTCCAAGCTTAACTCTAATGGATTTAATCGGAATTGTTAAGGAGAAACTAAACTAAAGCTTAACTCTAATGGATTTAAGTCACCTTTTTATAAAAATCTGATACTTTTTTTGCATGAAACGTAAGTCATCCTTTTGTCGATTTCTTCTTTGCATTGTGATCCCTAATCAATCTTTAGAAAGTATAAAAGGAAGTATAGCAAGTCAAATTCCCATTCATATGTGTTTGGTAAGTTGAGTCCAACATCTAGTAAGTCAAGGCTAAAGAATTTATCTAAATGAACCTCCATAACTAACAAGAGCAACTTTGAAGGTCAATCTAGTACTACACTTATTACGCGTGGATTGCATGTTAGTGTGTGCCAGAGCGCTACTGACATATTGAGGCTATTATATACATAGTGTGAACTGAGGTGCTACTTCCATATTGAGTCTATTATATACATAGTGTGCACCGAGGTGCTACTACCATATTGAGGCCATTATAGACATAGTGTGCACCGAGGTGCTACTTCCATATTGATGCGATTATATATAGGGTGCACCGAGGCACTATTATGGTTCAGCGTGTGTTATAAAGAGTGAGTTGTAGTGTGAGTTAATGCATGTGTTGTGTTCTAAAAAGAATAAAGGAGAAAAGAGCTTAACGAGTCTTACATATTACAGTTTACAAGTTTCACTTTATTATCTTGTTCAGATTTACTACTTGCAACTTACTATTATGTTTCTACCTTATATGCTAGTACATTATTGTCGTACTGAGGTCCCCATTGCCTTGGAGCACTGCATTCATGCCTGTAGGTCCAGACAGAAACCCAGACAGACCTCTTCAGTAGGAGTTGCAGAGTTCAACCATTTTGGTAAGCTCCATTCTTCCTGGAGCTGATGAGTTAGAGGTCTAGCTTATATTTTGACCAGGTTATGTATATGTACAGTTTATGGGTATTCCAGGGCCCTGTCCTGGATATGAGATGTTATACTTACTCGTAGAGGCTTGTAGACGTGTATATGTATATCAGTGTTGGGTATGGACTTGTCGGCCTTGTTATTAGCTATCTACTATGATATTAGCCTTGTCGGCCTTGAGTTGTTTACCTACTATTGAGCTATCAGTGTTTCTAATTGCTACACTTAGAGACCTTATCAGTCTCTAACCCCCAATAGGTTCAATAAAGACACACTCAATTTTAACACTCTCGGCCTTTTGAGGCTTTGAGTGCCAGTCCCGCCTCCCCTATTTTGGGGCGTGACAAACTTGGTATCAGAGCACGTTGAATCCCAGGGAGTCTACAAGCTATGTCTAGTAGAGTCTTGCTTATGGGTGTGTTGTGCGCCATACCGATAATCATGAGGCTACGGGATATTTTTGAATTGTTATCCTTCTTTCATCTACTAGATCGTGCAATAGAGCAAGGTCATAAGATATTTGAAGTCTAATTCATGCTTTTCTATTCCTTGTTTACAGAAATGCCTGTGACCAAAAAAATGACTAGCCGACGAGTTGGAACGGATGCAGGGAAAGGTACTAGTCATTTCCCGCATGTCCGGATGGATAGATTGGAGGCTCAAAGTAAATCACCGACACCAGAGATCCCAGTTCATCCAGTACCTGATGGTTCTAGATAGGATCCAGCACCCTCGACCCCACCTGCTCCAGTGGCACCTGAGATAGCTAGATATGAACCAGCACGTGCAGCTCCTCCACCTGAAACAGAGGACCAGGACATCATGAGTGCAGTTCGATTATTGACCCAGATGGTAGCCACACAATAGCAACAAATAGGGGCATTGGTGAGTGCTAGGTCTGGTGGCTCAGAAAGTTCTAGGGCCCGAGAGTTTATCAGCCTAAGTCCTCCTATATTTAGAGGCTCTGACCCACGTGAGGATCCTCAGGAGTTTATTGATCAGACTTATCGGGTACTTCAATTCATGCATGCAACAGTAGTGGAGGCAGTAGAGTTTGCATCTTTCAAGTTATAAGATATAGCCATTTTGTGGTTCGAGGCTTGGGATCGATCTAGGGGATCAAATGCACCCCCAGCTGAATGGGAGGAATTTTCAGAGGCCTTCCTAGCTCACTATCTTCCACAAGAGGTTCTAGAGGCCAGACTTGATTAGTTTCTAGCACTTATACAGGGAAATATGGGTGTTCGAGAGTACAGCCTCAGGTTTAATTAATTAGCCAGGTACGCCCCCAATATTTTGAGTACAATGTGAGCTAGAGTTCATCGATATATGGGTGGCCTTAAGGATGAATTGATTAAGGGATTAATGATAGCAGCCACACAAGAGGATATGAATATTTCTAAGATACAGCTATTGCTCAAACTGCAGAGGATCTTGAAGTACGAATTGGAGATAACCAAAGCCGAGAAAGGGATCAGAATAAGGGGGCTAGATCTACTGGGTCCTATGGAAAGCCACGAGGTAATGTTAGGCCACATTTTCATAGGCGATCACCCCACCCTACTAGTGGTGCCCCATATCAGTTGTAAAGGCAGAGGTATGATTATTTTTCTCAACCTAGTGCACTTTGAGTGGTTTTATTGCTTTTATTATTATCTTCACCGTTAGCCGAGTTATTTTCTTGCTTTCAGTTTTTTGTGATAACTAGACCTAGGTGGATCCCTATAGTTAGCTTACTTCCCTGCTTCTTATAATATGTACTATCTTCTGAGCTCGGTCGGCCTATGATGCCTACTGAATACCCTGTGTTTTGGTACTCATACTATATTTTTGCATCTTTTTCTGATGCAACACCTAGTACGAGCCATCCTCGTTGACCATCCACTCGTTCGAGGCTAGCTGTTATTTGAATCGTGGTGAGCTCCCGGCGTCCAAAGATTTTACTGCCTTCCATCTATTCATACTGCCTTTATTTTTGTATTTTGGTAGACAATAGCATCTTGTATAACGCTATTTCTGTATTTAGACGCTCTTGTACCTGTTACACCAGATCCAAAGTTTGGTTCTTGTATATATTTTTTCTTTTCTGGTCTTTTTAGGGCATTTTTGTATATTTTATACTGTTAGGTATATATCAATATTGTTGGCCCTCATCTTATTATTGTTTTCTTCTGATGTTCTATGTAAATATTTAATTATAGTAAAGTTATCTTAGGTTGGCTTGCCTATCGGTGGGTTTTAGTAGGTGCCATCATGGCCAAATTTCGGGTTATGACATAAAGACTAAAGGGAGCCTTGAAATAAAAGTTCAAGTTGAAAGGTTCATTACGGTGGAGTATCTTAACTAATCTTGTATGTAGTCTGATTTGGAACCTTCATATCTCCCAATCTACAAGGAGTTAGAGGTCCTACAACATACCAAATTTCAAGGTATTTGAGTCTACTTTCCAGCACAATAAATAGCTTGACAAACGAGTTTGAAGTAAAAAATTATGTGTATTTTACCACATATACGCGCACTACTCATTCACTGCAGGACATGTGACACCCTTGGGTAAGTCGTCCAAAAAGTCAAGTTTTTATATTGGGATTCAGAGATTTCATTTAACATCTTTATCAGAACGTAAAGTACTTTCTCTTTATGAGTTTTCTTCAGTTCTTCTTTATCACTATCTCTCCCTATCCTAAGGTAAGTTGATTTCTTCACGAATCAAGTGTATTTCGCATCATAGATCATGGAAACATACTTAGCCCAGTATCTTCTTGAAGGAAAATGTGTTGTTCTTGAAGAGTAAAAAGGTTCAGGGATTGGATTTTTTTATTCATAAAGGTATGACTGCTCTTCTATCTCCATAAATATGACTCTAAGAGTTCTTTTAAGTTTAGTTTACAGGTAGGACTCATGGTATGGTGATAGAAAGCCGTGAGTCCATGTTTTATCCATTGTAATTCATATACTTGGTGAGAAGGGAGTATGGAGAGGGTTGTATTAGTTATATTATTGATTAAATGAGGAGTGTATGGTTGTATTATGAGGCAGTAAGCTTGCTTCGGTGAGGAGGAAGACTAGGTATAAAAAATGCGATTTTAATAGCTCTTGCGAGCTTGTCGCTCGTCAAGTGTTTGATGAAATGCCTAAATAGATTGAGAATGTTATTTATCTGTTCATAGGGTTCCTATTGTTGAATGAATTATAATACTTCTCTACCAACTTAATCTATGAGCTTAAAGGGAAATTTACGCCATTTGATAAAGAACTCATGTGACGGTATTTGAAAGTAGAGAGTTCAAGTTTATATCATTGTTTGGGATACGTAATGGGCTGAATATTGTAAAGTAATGTAGAGGGAGTAAGATTGACCTCATAAAAGGTCATAATTTTAGTTGGGAAGCGGGTGAAAGAGAGAGACGTAGTGATACACCATTTATCTATCATATTTGCTAAGCTTGTCGCTCGTAAGCTATTATTGTCTTTTTGACATCGTTGTACTTCTTGGTTAGCTACTTATACTATTGCATATGATGCTATGTTATAGATAAGAAGTGTTCTGAAGGGCGTCCACGATATGACGTAAGAGAGAAAGTTTTAAAGAAAGATATGTAAAGCTAAAACCTCTTTCGCTATTAAGGCACGACCCAAAGTCACATGTTCCTCCTCCTAATGTCGTCATAGACCATATGATACTTGATAGCAAAGTCTTCCTATATTATAAATTCTTTCATGTTAAAGTTCTAAACCTGTAGAGTTATAATACTCTTTTCTAGTCAAAGAAGTCATATGTTTCACATGACCGTATGTGTCTTCAGTGGAAACTCCTAGAAGTTACAGAGAATATATGTCATGAAATTTAAAGGAAGTAATTGGTCATAGATTAGACATATGTATATAGATCATATAGATATATGATTCTTCAGCTAAAGAAAGTAATCGATATTTTGATAATGAGTTATATGATTCATGAGTTACATATTACAGGCCTTTACAAGCAAGATGAGATTATAACCTACTCTGCAGTATGTGGTGGGTATTTTTAGGGCCACTACGTGCGATGCTATTCTATGCACAAAATTCAGACAGAGTCAACTAGAACTTCCCATCATGGATTCCCCTGACTACACAGGCTTGCGAGCAGATCTTACAAGAGCCTTGGGGTGCGTACCTTGACAGACCACATTATCCAGACTATGAGATTTCACACATGGTTGTAACAGTTGGCTACAGATGCCATACATGTGTCACCGATCACCGACAATAGGCCATCTTGTGACTTTATGGCAGTTAGTATTACAGAAAGAAGCAATATAAAAAGGTAAAGATGTCATTTAGAAAAATCTTAGGAATTTTAAATATATGTAAATGAATAATGCATAGGCTGTTTTATGAGGACCCTTGATATTGGTCATAGTATCAATTTCAGTTTCAGATTATATTTCATGCATATATGATACGCCCAAATTACAACTCCAATTACGAAGCGTAAGCGGTCGCTGTCAAATATAGAACCCAACTAAGGTTGGGGTCGATCCCACAGGGAATAAGGTGCAAATTAAGTCGTTAGTGACTTAGTTGACTAGTAATCGATAGTTTCCGATAATTTGGGGAGGGGGGTTTAAATGTCAAATTCACCCAAGTTAACTAACAGGCAGCAAATTTTCACGAGTTTATAATCAATGCGAGAATGAACTAGGGAAGTGTTCACCATGGCGTCGTAACAATTTTGACTCAAAGCTTAACCGGGTTCTTTCTATATGCATATCACGATGTGATTGAATTAATGGTATCATCTAAACGTTTCTCAACCAAATAGACGAATTTCCTTTTCAATTCTATCGAACTTGAAAAGGTGAACTTTCTTATTTCAATCCTAAACATCAAGTAGATTAATCTAGTTACAGCATTAATCATAAGACGAGAGTTGGTAGTCTCAAATCCTCGTAGTTAATCAAATTTCCCAGTTTTAATCTCTTTGCTCAAGCAAATTAAACCTAGCATGTCCTAATCTTTGCAACCACTAGAAAACATTAATAATGAATGATTAACGACGTGACAACATATAGATTGAACCCAATGCTACCCAGAATTTATATTGCTACTTTTGCCATGGCTCCCAAAACTAGAGTTGTGGGAAGTTAGCTACTCATGCTATTAGGGAAAGAGAAGAAATCATATTCATAATAGAAAGAACAGATTCTTACGATATATGAACACAAGCTTCAATTATCCAAGAACAAGAAGCCAAAATCCCAAGAACAATGGAAGAATAATAATAAGAAGAAAACGTGTTTGTCGTGTTTTCTCCTCTCAAAAAGTCGCTCAAACCGTCGCACAAACTATTAGTTAATGAATATAAAATAATCCTAAAACTGGGTATTTATAGCAGTCCAGGAAATAAAGTCCAAAAATAGAATTTTCAGAATCTCGCGTCGCGTTGACGGGTCTCCTGACGGACCGTCACGCATGTGACTGGCCGTCACTTGAGCCGTCACTGCTAAACAGTGAGCTTCCAGGAAAATTCTCAGGTAAGTCATCCAGCAGGTGACGACTTACAGCTTTATATGTGTTTTATGACAAATTTTCAGGTAAGTCGTCACCTACTCGACGACTTACATGTATATAGGGTAAAAACGCATTTGAGGAGTGCGTTTTATCTTAGTGGCTTGGGTGACGGTCCGTCAGGTCAGTGACGGGCCATTACTCCTAGGCAGTTCTCGACGACTTGTTGTCTCGTCCTGGCGGCCTGGCTGACGGCCAGTCACAGGTGTGACGGTCAGTCATGCCAGCCGTCAAGCTTAACCAGTTGAGGTTTTTGAACATTTTTTCTTCCGTTTCTATCTCTAGCTCCATTCCCTGCAAATATAAAAATAAAACATCAAAAACCACAAAAGTTGCTTGAAAACTCGCGAGTATTCTTAGTTAAAGGCGTCAAATGTGCCGTAGAATCCCGGCACATCAATATATATGCTCAAATTTTCCTATCTTTGATATCTGATTCATTGAGCATTCTTACATGTCTACTTGTTATTCAGTCTGTTTTACATACCAGTACATGTTTTATATGTACTGATATCCCTATTTTTGGAGGCGCTGCATTTTTGTAAATGCAGGTTCAGGTACTCAGGCTAGCAGACATCCATAGTAGATCAGTGCCTCCCAGTTGTTTAGTTGGTAAGCTCCACCTCTCTTTGAACCTATCAGATGTCTAGGTCCTATGTTTTGGATTCATGTATATATCTTGTAATGGGTATGTCGAGGCCTTGTCCTGACCAGTTATCAGCTTCTCAATTACACTCTTTAGAGGCTTATTGGACTTAGTTTTGTTACAGTTGTACAACTAGTCTAGTGGAACCTTAAGTCATCTATGTTTTAGTATATGTAAACATACCTTGATGTCTATACTACTGCTTATCAGCTTACAACTTTAGCATGAGTTTAGTATATATGTTTAGCGTGTGCTCGTATAACTCCTTGATGTCCATCTCTCCTCTCTAGGGGCATGAAATAAGGCATGGTATATATAGTGTAGGCGTACACTCCGATCCACATCGCCCAAAAGGAAAACCTCATAACCCCGAAAGCATGCTCATATAACCTCAAAGTCACCTTATATAGAAGTTTACATGCAAACAACATGAGTTCCCGACAAAGAATAACAACAACAACACCGGATAGTATAACACCAACCTAGAATTCCTACGAATGACTCTATGGAAACACACTAGACTTGAACCCTAAAACAAATATAACCTTCAAAACCCCTATGTTCTGATCATCATCAACACCTAGAATAAATTTTTCAACTAGATTCAAGAAACTACACGTGATGAAGAATTCAACTTAGACAAGGCTCTTCCCCAAATGTTGAACATACTAAACCTTAGACTTCATGGATAGAGTACTCCTGTCAATGCACATATCCTAGAGGAAACCACACATAGCCCCATAGGCAAATAATAAAGTTACAACCAACCGGAGTATACATTCTCTAACTTGCAGCTAGACACAGAATCTGAATCAAGCCGAAGATAATTTGCCAACAAGGGATTACTATGATACTACCAAGCAAAAAACCCTAATTTGAGGTATCTACGAGTAGCTCTCCTATAGCATACTAAACTGGGAAATTCTACAATCAAAGAATCATACCAAAGAGAAAGTAAATAGCCTTAACAGACCTTACTTCTTAGACTTTATATCCTGTGTTGTGTTGTCAACTGTAACGACCGGGTTCATCATTACAGGTAAACCTTTTGTGCCAAGTTTAGAGTTGGAAAACTTTCAGGCTGGGAGTTGGAAATTCTGGGCTAGACTAGTCTCGACTAGTTTTGGAGTAAGTTCTGGTCTAGGACAATCCGAGTGAGGATTGGGTAATGTGTCTTGTAGTGAGCTAGATGTTCCATTAGCTAAGACATAGAGGGTTCTGGGGATTTTTCGGAAGTAAAATTGGGTAAGTAGAACTTCTGAAATCGAGGTTGACGTGAAGGGGTTATTCCAGAACGTCAGGGAATTAAGGTGTATTGTAAAATGGGCACTTTTTAGGGATTTTTTGAGTTCTCCCCATGATGAACACTGTAGCGGTGACCATTATAGCAGTAAATTATCTGCCATAGCGGAAGTCAATGTTGGTCAGCACTGCTATAGTAGACTGTTCCGCTATGGTGGTACCACTATAGTGGAGCATGGGCCGCCATAGCGGGCGAGATGGGATTTAATGCAGAAAACTTCTCCAAAACATTCAGTTTTCATCAAGAACATTTTGGGAGGAGAGTTAGGCAATTTTGGGCAAAATTACTCCATTTTCCATTATTTTCATCCTAAAGATAAGAATTCTACTCCCCTAACTCCGTACTATCTTTCCTACGGGGTAGAATTGCTAGTCTTGGACTTGGGGAAGGGTTGTGGCTAACCTAAAAATGGTAGAATTTAGGGAAAAAGGGGATTCTTGGGAATGCTAGTTCTTGGATCTTGATATTATTGATGAGTTACAATCACTTAGCCATAATTCTTTAAAAATATCCGTAAAAATGATGAACTTGGGTGAATTTATAGTGGGGAAGCCCGAGAATGAATGAAATGATCATAGTTTGGCCTGGGGGTTTGGAATTTTGCATAATTCGGGTATTTTAGGCCAGTAAATTTGGTTGTGGTTGTTGTATAATTATTTCTAGATCAAGAACAAGCTAGGGATTCGTAAAAGGGAAAGGCTCCGGTTCAATAGATCTTTGAGTAATTTGAGGTAGGTGATGGTTACTGATTTTTCAATATGCATTATCTGTTTATGTACCATTATTTAGTAATGTATGAGTTGCATGCTTAGGAAATAAGTTGTGAATGTCTAATTGTTCATTTATCAGTCTTGTGCAATGAACTTGTGTGTTGCTTGTTGGTTTACAAGTATGTTTGTTCATTATTTGTGATTGATTGGACTTGGTGTGACATTCGATTGACTCGGGTATCACGCCTGGTACAGGTTACTAATTGGTTAGCTCGGGTACCACGCCTGGTACATGTTACTAATTGGTTGGTTCAGGTACCACGCCTGATATAGGAATTCTAAATGGTTGGCTCGGGTACCACGCCTGGTACGGGTTTGTTTTATCTGCTTTGGTTGTATTTCTTTCGATGGTTCCATGAGTGGATCAGGTTGTACTTCTTGACTGTGATTATTGTATATGGTATGTGAGAGGTCGATGATTATACTTAATTGTGAGGTTGGTCTTGGTGTAGGTCGGGATTACATGTCTAACACTTAGGTGATGTTAGAGGGATCCTTGGTGGGCCCGGGCTATGTAAAAAGGGTATATGTTGATGTCTTTTAGTGTGGTCATTGGTTGCTATTTGATTCATGTGTTAATAAGCTAAGGAAGAGACTTGTAGTCTAGTTATATGGTTGGCTTGTTCACATGTTTTCTGTATCTTACTATATTTTGGTTTATTGTTCATATTATGTTTATTGGAGCTGCCGATGATCCTTCCAGTACATGGTATTATGTACTGATTCTGCACTTGCTTTTTTTTTGTGAGTACAGGAAATCTTCCGGAGGCTGACGCGCGACCTCACTTGTAGATTCGGTGAATCCAGGATTCAAGGGTGAGCTATTCTTTCGGGCTACCTTATTTTCGTTCGTGATTGGTTATAGCCCATTTGTTTCGGGCTTAAACTTTCATTTTTACTTTTGGGGTTGCATCCCCATATTCTAGACGTTGGTAGAATGTTTTGGTACAGTGACTTTCAGGTTCTAGGGAGGATTCTTCCACAGATTCATGTGATTCGCATTGAGATATTGAATTGCTAGTTTATTTAATTGCACACTGATTTTAAGCTGTTAGATTATGCTAAGTGTTGGTTATCCTTGGTTCACTCATTCGAGGGTTGGGTGGGTGCCACTCACGATAGATTGGATCGTGATATCGACGTCCTTAAATAACACTTTATATATATCAAACATTATAAGGTCAGTATAATCAGCAACCAAGAAGAATTATAATATCGGTGATACAATAATAACTCACGAGCTACAAGCTCTGCAATTACAATAAGTAAACAGTGTATCATCACACCTTCTCTTCCTCCGATTCCCAAATGATCTCATGACCTTCCTATGAGGTCAAGATGACTCACCATCCTTACTACACAATATATAGCTCCTTACACAGCCCAAACAACTAAAATACTTGAACTCCCGACTTCCAAATACCGTTCTGTGAATTCTTCTTATAGAACTTAGCTAGAATGTAAACATAGTCTCATACACGATAGTAGAGACGGAATACATACCTTAATTTTGTCTAGAAAATTTACAATAAATTGATCCCTTATTTTATGATATTTATTCTTAAATTCAAGCTCAATCAACTTCATATAGATATTTTTGTTTTCTTTCGGTGGTCAAATATAGTATCAAATGGTTCTTCCACAAATTTCCTCTTTAGCGTGTATATGTATGTATTTTTATATATATATAGTACCAAATTGTATAATTTTCCTAGGTGAAACTTAATAAACAAAGGTTGTTGGGATTTTTTTTTTGTGTATATATATATATCATATATACGACTCCCACCACCGACTTAAAAAAAAGGATAAAGTTTACATTATTAATTAATTATAAAATATGAGAAATTTGGAATGAAGTAGTGCCATCACCTGATTACAATTATTGTTGCTCCTTCCTTCACTTCCACGTGAAAATGAAGGTGTCAACACCACTCCTTTTCTTATCCCTTTACTCTCGGGTGGGGTTCATGTTACATATGCACTTGGGTATTGTATCACATTTGTTCCGAACTCCAATTAATGAGAGACTTATTTTGTTAAAAACTAGACTCAAAGAACTTTGATTTGATTGGTAGTAGGACCTTTAAATCCTTATAAATTGCAAAATATGCTTGTTCCAAGTCAAACCATGTACCAAATTATTTCAAATATTTCACGTAGTGAAACCTTCAACTTGAATTTTTGTTTCAATGCTTCCTTTTACTTCTAACTTTGATCCAATAGTTCGAACACTTTCATACATCACTCCTTTGATACAATCAACCATTTGCAACCTCATTCTCCCAACATCTCATCGACGGGTGACGTAAAGCGATAAGATTAGACTCGTAAGTCTTTATTGGCCTAATTTAAATATTCCAAATATGGGGTGTTACAATTATAGTACTCTTTCCAAGTCAAAGAAGTCAAATGTTTTACAGGACTGCATATGTCTTTAGTTAAAATTCTTAAAAGTTATAAGGTGTATCTGTCATGTAATTAAAGAAAGTGATTGACCACAGTTTAGCCACATGTATACATTAACAAATCATATAGATATATGATTAGTAAGCTAAAAGTAAGTAATTGATAATTAGATCACGAGCTATATGATTCATGAGTTACAGAAAGCTTCTCACTTACCGATGTGATAAATTCAGATGATAAGTTGCTTATTATAGGAAAAGATGAGATTATTACCTACTCTACAACATTGGGTGGGTATTATTAGGGTCACTACGTCTGATGTTATTGTGTATACAGAATTCAAATAGTAGTTAGCTGGAACTTCCCATCACAAATTTCTTTGACTAATACAGGCCTGCGAATAAACTTACAGAAGTCGTGAGGCATACCTATAGACATACCACGATATACAGACTATGAGATTTCATACAAAGTTATGACAGTAAGCTAAAAATACCATATAGGTATCACCAATCTCCTACAGTAGGCCATACTGTGACTTTCTATTAGTTACTATTACAGAGAAAAGGCTATAGAGAAAGAAAAAATTACCACCTAGGAAAATTCTAGGTATTATATAAATAAATGAATAACACAAAAGATGTTATATGAGGGCCACTGAGGTTGGTCATAGTTTTAATTTCAGTTTCAGATTATGCTTCTAGTACTTATATGCTCAAACTTCCTCATCTTTAATATATGATTCATTTGGGCGTTTTTACATGTCTATTTGTTCTTCAACATGCTTTACATACCAGTACATATTTTATATATATCAACGTCCTTACTTTTGGGAGCTCCATGTTTTCATAAATATAGGCTCAGGTGTACAGGATAGTAGACATTCCCAGTAGGCTCGGTTGTCTTCTGGATGATCAATTGGTAAGCTCTACCTCTATTCTAAAGTTGTCAAATGTCTAGAGCTTATGTGCCATGACCCAAGTCTAAATCTTAGACGTGATTGACACCAGAATCATGAGTGGCCCGAGTGAGTCCTTGGCCTGGCATATTACTAAAATACATGCAGAAAGATAATACGAAAGCTAAAATATGAGCTGAAATTTTGTAACATAATAAAGTGAAGTTCAATTAACTGAGCGTAGAGTCATTTAAAAAAATGACTACAACTAACTGTCTAACTTATTGTCTATAAGACCCCAAAATATCTAAGCTAATATTTGCATTTCATTAGATAATTTTTTGATAAAAAGGATTAGTCTCTACTTCACGCTCTCTAAACTCGAATTTTTACTACGTTTGACAAGTTGTTTACCTTAAAGTGTGATGGTATTTTATGATATTTTCTCGGGGTATTTATGTAAACTACTACATCTAAATTTTCTTATATATAATAATTAAATGAAAGATATATATAGAGTTAGGGTCAGCCAACTTTACCTTTGGGAAGTCCTTTTTAATTAGGATATATATCAAGTTTGTGTATAAAATATTATACCTACTCTGTTATTTAGTTTTCTCCATCTTAAGAAACCTTTATACACTCTTCTCACCCTATTCTCCTAGCTAATCAACCATCATACCTTGTTCCTTTGGCTAAAACTCAAGGAAACATCCTCCTTTGTGATAAGTAACCAAAACTCATTTTTGGAACTGTATAGTTGTTAGTAAATTTAAAATATCTTATTGTGTAGAGATCGGTTTTGAGTGAATAAATATATTTTGAAAACATAACACATAACTCTAAAACTCTTATGTTTATGTCAAAATTTGGTTTTACTATTATGGGTTCGAAAAAGGGGATGCAATACAGGGAAGGTTCTGCCCAGTTTTTCTGATTTAGAAACCTTTTATGTAATGCAGTTAGTATTTAGAGCATATCTTCTCGTACAAAATATATTTTGTGATGGTTCTTGACTCTTTATAACCTAGACATGTGCCTACAAATTTTTTGAAGACTACAAAATCTAGTTTTATCATTTACCTATTCAAAATAGAGTCACAACACAAGGCAATTAGGCTGTCCAGATTTACTATTTTGAGAATTTGGTGTGATTTGCACAAACTAGGCTCACTTTTGATGTCTATCTTATTTATTTTCACCTGCTAAAATTACTAAATATTAAATGAGTATTTGATTATATATTCAAGGTGTTTATACTCTTGTACAAGCTAAAAAAAATTATTTAAGAAAGTTGACGCACTTGTTGGTCTACGATTTGAACTATGGTAGGACTGTTTATGTGCTAAAAAGTCAAAGTTTGTGTATAAACTTCAACTTGTACTTTTATTACTTGCTGGAGTATTTTTAATTATTTTTTGGAACTTTCATTTGTTTTCTCGTGACTTTATATCGTCTTATTGATATTTCTGAATTATTGCGAGATATTCGTTAATTCACCCACTTGTACGGATTGCTTGATCATTTTGCATTCTTGCTGGGTCTTTATCCTTTTTGTGATAGTGACAATATTGTTATATTGGCATGCCTCTTGATTCGGATCTTTGTCCATCTTGACTTTGGATTTGTGGTTCGTCTAAATTATGGAAATTATCCATTTAAGTACGAACTAAAAAGTCATTTTTAATATGATTCTTGATTCTCTTGATTATTGGGTTTTGGCCCTACTTGATACAAGGCTTTGGTCCTTCTTGATATTTGATTATGCTTGGTGTGATGACATGACGTACATATTGGGCGAAATTTATTATTTGACATCTCGTAAAATAGTTCTATGAACTTTCTTGACACTTGAGCTTTTGAATGCAGAATTTGATACTTGTAATATACGTGCTACTTGATGTTTTCATATATGTTTACATTTGAGCAGCCAATATTTGCTTCAAGCCCAAAATTTATACACCACTAAGCTTTATGCTTAGCGATAGTTATTTTATATCGCAGGTAACATTCGCGAGAATAGTTGAAGATGGCCATTTGAAGTAGACTTTTTGGAGCTTTTAAGAAGATCACTTTTACATCTAGGCATCTACATTTTGTAATAATTTTGGGACTGTACATGATCCATGTGTTACACATATATATGTAATTTTAGAGACTTGTTTGACCTAAGATCGTGGCTTGTAACTTAATTTTTTTTTATAACTTGTTTGGTTGTTTTAGACTGTGAAAGTCTATGTTTTGTAATGTACTAAACTTACATTTTATTTTGTAATTATGTATAAAGGAAGAACTAGTTATCTTTTGATACTCGAAAGTTTGATAGTAATTTATAACATGAGTCTATAGTGGTGTAAAATGACAAATAAATTTATTTTACGGTACATGCTTTACTATTGGAGAAAGGTTTCATCATCGCGAATTGGAATTCTTATAATGTTTTTACTCAGGATTTTATGAATTATTAAGTGTCAAAATATGTACCTTTAACTCTTTTTTAACGAGCCTAATTCTGCTATATAAAAAATGAATATGTATTAAATTAAGCTTTTTTAAACGTTATAAGTATTATATTTATTTTTATTTCAAAAGTGGCATCCTCCCAAGAGGGTCGCTACATTGTCTATGAAGGCTCTACTAACATACTGAATACTGACTACCAGAACGAGACCCCGGGCTACCTTTATGTAAACAAAGTGACTAAAGACTGAACTAAAAATTGATGACCATATCTAATCCAAGTCCTCTGGATGCAAAGCGGACTCACGAGCTGAGTATGCAAGGCTAATGAAATGTTTGATCGTGAGCCTGTATCTGCGCGCTGAAATCTATATTATGAAATGATGTAACACAAAAGGAGCGTCAATACAACTGAATGTATTGGTATATAAGATAAAAACTGAATATTTAGGTATAACATAGCTAAAAGACTGTAAAGTTGAGCATGATCAATAGATAGGCAGAATCTCAATGAAAAGGATCAAAAGATAGCAAAAAATAAGATCTTAACTGAAAAGTTGGGATATGTACTAAAACAGATTAGCAACAATATGGGAGCTGGGTAACTGAGATTGAGAAAATACTTAAAATGGTTCACAAATTATTAAAAAATATATACAGCAAACTGGTGGCCTGGAGGCAAAATTGATAGTTCAAAAGCTTTACTTGAAACTGAAGACTGAGTAATTAGAAATCTATATACCTGAATCTAAATAGCTGGATAGCTGGATAGCTGAATAATTAAAACATAAACTCAACTGCAAGATCTTAAAGAAAATCTGAAAGTAAAACATTGTAAATAGAACTTATCTTAAACTAAAGACATTATATCAAATAATCTTTCTTGAAGATGACTAAGTTTTTTGATTTGGAGAGTTTCTTACAACTGACTTATACCATGTGAGCTCATGATGTTAATGTATAATTCCAGTTAGGAGGGATACCCTATACCTTGCCAGGGTATAAAACCTATCTAATCTACGGATCTATAATGAGCCTCTTGGGCTAAAAGAGGTCACCCAAATTAATGGTGTGAACCTAACCTATGGTGGCACATAGTTATGGGGCATGTGTTATCTAAACCCATGCCCCCTCGGTGCTAAATAATCCTCCCAAAACTATCTTTATATAAATAAATTCATAAATACATCAAATAAACTATTTGAAATCATAAGGTATGTCCTTACTCAAAACTGTATCATGAAGACATGTTGCTGACGAGCTTATGCTCACAACTATCAGAAATATGTACTGTCGTTCTGAGTTTTTATAATAAAAAATAAAATTCTTTGAAAACCATATCTGAGTCAGTGAGAATAATTTGTAAACTTTCATAAGGAATCTTTCAAGTGACTGAACTTTCTTTAAAATATACTCTGCGAAATAGGCATAAGGCAATTCCATGAAAGCATAACTTGGACTTTAAGGAAATCAAGAGTAAACCTTCATTGTTCATAATTTATTCAAAAAATGGGTTAAAGTATCAAGGGTTTGAGGAAATACTATAATCTTATTAAATACTATAAACCTTCATAACTATATAACGATAATATCAGCCCTAAATGTAACAGAAATCAATTGTAAGATGTGGGTTTGAAGCCCTAACTTAAACTTTATCTATCATAACTTTAAGTATTATGGCGTGAGGATGAAAGGATTTTCCTCACTAAATTCTTACATACCTAAGAAGGAGAAGAAATCTGATGGAAGAATCTTGGGAGAAACCTTGCTTGAGTCTCTATGCTCTGTTGCTTGAAGACCTAGGTTCTTGGGAGTTGGAGAAAGGAACTTGGAGAGAATTGCCGATGGTTCTATAAGAAATAACCCCTTTTGGGTGTTGAAATGATGTGGGGAGGGTCTTGGGGAAAGAAAGAGACTAAACTACCCCTCACTTAGCATTTAAAAAGTGCAAAAATTTCTTATTGGACGAGTGTCCCCACGAGTTGTGGGCCACTCCACGAGCCATGACTTGAAGGATGCCTCAACTGCATTCACGATCTTGAATGGTCCTTTGTAATGCCTCAACTGCATTCACGATCTTGAATGGTCCTTTGTACCTTCATAAGGGCCCTTTGTGATGTTTATTAAGTGTCTTGGATTTTGGTATATCATGAATTCATTGATTTCTATCGCTTTCGTTATTGCTGCTAGATTGGCCATAGAGCTTGCTTCTATTGCACCTGGAGTTGGTCAAGGGAATGTTGCGGATCAAGTTGTAGAGGATATTGCGAGACAACCTTTGTTTACTATGGATGCATGTTTGGGGCTGATTTGTCCATACTGTATTTTTCTTGAGATGTACAAATTCTTTCACTTGGTAATACAATGGTAATTACCAAAAAAATATTATTTAAAATATTTGAAGTTTTTTCAAAAAATCATTACTAAAAGAGTAGGATTTAGCGATGGATAAATTTTGTAGCTTACCTGTAAAATTCGTCGCTAATCCTATTTAGCGACAGATTTTTGTTAGCTATGAGCAAATTAGCGACAAATTTCTGTTAGCTATAAGCAAATTAGCGATAAATTTCTATTAGCTACGAGCAAATTAACGATGAATTAGTAGTTAATTCCATTTTTTTAATAGTGAATTTAGCTTTAGGCCACCTAGTATATTGAGCCTCTTTTGAGTGGTTTAAACAACGGAGAAGGACCTAAATTATCCTTCAAGAAGTATTGAGAATGATATAAATATACCCTCCTTCCACCTTTGGGCTCTAAAATGCCTTTTTCATTTACCTTTGGACCCTATTTTGTCTTCTCCGTTAATAGAATTTTTATTTAATATGTGACAGTATTTTATTGGTTGTAATTTTAATTAATCATAACTTATTAATCCACAAATTCAATTCGAATCATGGATGTGGCTTCTCTCCATTTCTCATCTCTCCATTTTTTCAAGTTCTTATTGAGATGAGAGACACATGTCATAAGTTTAAATTAATTATTGAGATTTAGTCAATTAATGATAAGCCTTAACCATGATTAGAATAATAGATATTTTATATATTTACTCCAAAATATAAGGCAATCCCACAATTCTAGCCACTAAATTTATTCTTAATTATATTATTATTTATTTTATCAACTATTCAAATATCTGATTGCTATATCATTCACAATACAGAAAAAAAGTTATACTAAATTCTAGTAGTAATTTTTTATTTTTAAAAGTGAGAGGACTTCTCTTCCAACACTGGAATTTTTCTCCTGCATCCAAGATTAGGCTAAAAATAATTTGAGTGAAAAAAATAGTAGCAAAAAAATAAAAGTAAAAATGATGCAGGACAAAATTTACTCGAGGCAAGTAAGAATATTTTTTTATATCTAGGAAAGATATTTTGTACAACTAAAATTGTGAGATTAAAATAATATTTTGAAAGTAATTAATTATTTTAATCATAGCTAAGGTTTATTTTTAATTTACTAAATCTCTGCCATTAATTTAAATATATGACATATGTCTCCAATCTAAATAAGAATTTGGGAAAATGGAGAGATAAGAAATGAAGAGGAGCTAAATTTGGGATCTGAATTGTGTTTGTGGGTTAATAGGTTTTGATTAATTAAAATTTCAATCAATAAAATACTGTCACATATTAAATAAAAAATCTAATCATTTTTCCTAAAGGGTCTTTTAAGGGAAAAGATAAAATAAGGCTCAAAGGTGGATGAGAAGAGTATTTTAGAGCCCAAAGGCGAATGAAAAGGGCATTTTAGGGCCCAAAGATGGAAGGAGGGTATATTTGTACCATTTCCAATACTTGAAAGGTAATTTAAGCCCTTCTCCGAATATTAATGTTATTCATTTCACCAAATTAAGCATGTTTATCTTATTCCCTTCCTCTCTCTTCAACTGTCTTGTTTCTTTTTCCCCTTGTTGAAACTTTTGAGTTAGAGAAAAAAAAATTGATTGAGTAAAAGAAATGACATTCAAATCATCTTGTAATTAGTTGTAGTCATCTCTGTTTAAGCTACACAAAAGAATAAATTTTCCAATGATGATCACATGGGGTGAGCCAATAGTGTGAAAAGAAGTAGCCAAACAACTTGACATTTTCCTAACCACCTAACCTTGTTGATGCAAAACTAGTAAAGGCCTAACTACTGCACGTTCCTGGATTGGAAAATAAAAAAGATAGGGAAATGACAAAAGTGAACACTTTAAAATTTGTCAAAACGATCACTTTTAATCTAAATCAATATTTAACAAATTTTATGAGAATAATGAATTATGTTAATTGGTAACACTATGGAAGTCTCGTCAAATCTTAAAAGTTGCAACATAAAAAAGTTACACTAGAATGAAAAAAAAAAGAGAAGGTACTTACTAGATAAAAAATTGTGAAGTCAAAGAGTCGTGACTTGTGCACCCACACTTCCAAATATAACTTCTCGTTATTTTATTTTTTTTCAATTTTTTCCTCAAATATGACGGATTACTATTGTAATACTCTCTTTATTCATTTTTACTTGTCTATTTTAAACTTTACACATCTTTAAAAGATAATAATTAATATAAATAGTTTACCACAATATTCATACTAGTTGACGTATAACCTTAGGTTGGTCTCAGAATTTGGTAAAAGTTGATCTCATGCCCCACCTACTTTCTACTGCTGATGACAAACTCGTAGTGCTTCATTTGATATTTAGATCTCATTTTTTATAAATAAAAATACACAAAAAAATAGTTTAATGATTTATGTGCCATGAAAAGGAATGTATTTATTAAATAATTTATTAAAGAAATATATAATGAATATGAATGTAAAATTAAAAGACAAACACGAGTAGCTTTTTCTCGTGAAGTTATGATCATAACTGAAGTGTATCATTCAATTTTTTTTTCTTTTTAGATATTCATACTTGAAATTTACTCTGTGCATGACATTAATGATAATTATTATAAATATTTTAATATTTTATTTAATATAAAATATATTTCTTACAAAATATTATTTTACAATATTTGAATATGGCAGTTATAGAGAGGTAATTTTCCAAAAAGTATACCCCTATTCACTACTTTTAAAGATAGAATGTTGTTATATATAAGTAAAATATAATATGAAAAATCGGTTCTAAGAAAAATCAAATTGTCAAAGTGAAATATCGTTATAACGAGATTTGACAATACTTTCCTTCATATTTTATATTATTATTAAATTACTTTAAGAACTATGATTACAACTAATTTCTTATAATATATAAGATTAATTATATGATCTTGACACATGAAGCAAAAAACATACTACAATATGTATAATTATACTAATAATATTAAATTCTATGATATTACCATTTATCAGTGTAGATAAGTCAATTTCATTGCATTATTATAAAAAAAAATGAGAGGAAGAGAAACAGTACTATATGATTAGATCAAATATGAAAAGAAAAAAAAATACTGACAACAAATTTTACAAAAAGAAACAAAGTGGAAGAACATTAAAAGGTTATTGCGCTAAGATACAGATGGATATGAAGATAAGATAATAATGCTAATTAGCACTAACCTAAAAAGATTAAAATATACTTAGCCACTAAATTTCTTGTCTTTGAAATCTGCAGCTAGCTAGCTCTCCTTCTTCATATACTCATTAAATTTGATGATCATTATTCACCTCAAAGCAAGCAATCCGAAGAAAATTCCACCAATCAAAAGTGAAAATCCACTAGGAAAGTCCCTTTTGGCACCATTAAAATATTGATCAACGGGGTACAAATTCCCTGGTGGACCATTCATATATATGTATTGTGGATTTGGTGGATTTGGACTATAACCACCACCACCACCACCGCCCTCAGAAGGAGGAAGAGGAGGAGGAGGACAGTATCCGCTTGGTGGTTTCTTTGGTGGTGGTGGCGATGGTGGTGGCGGTGATGGTGGTGGTGGTGATGGTTGAGTACATGGATTGTTACAAGGACAACCACCACATTTGTTCTCAAAATTACCCTCATCAAGTTTTCTTGGATTATTCAACAATCCATTGGTTATTTGTGTAGAAGAAGCCACAAGAATGAGAAAAAGAATTGGGAGTTTTGACATAATTCCCATGAGAATTTTGAGTTCTTTGATGAATGTGAGAAATTTAGTTTCTTTTTCTTGCTTAAGAGTGTGTGTAATGAAGGAATTATGGTATGTTAGGTATGGTGACTTTTGGTGAAGAAAATTAAGAAAGGGAAGTCTTTTTTTCTAAGAAATGAGAACGGGTTGTTTACGCTACTCATAAGTGCATGGAAGTTGCAAAAAAGGACATGCCAAAGAAAATTTGGTGAAATAATGAGTGTAAGAACGCCATAGTTTGAAGTTTATGGATTTAATAATTTTAGTATTTTATATTAATAATTCATATATATTAAAAAAAAAATTAAAAGCAAATATAAAATTTGAACTAAAGTCATTGGTTCTACTGAACACACTCGTATCTTGATTTCTGACTCCACTCCCGAATATGATCAGTTTAAGTTTTATGTGTATAACACTTGACGATAATTTTAAGGGATAATTTCAGAGATCTCCCTCCAGATTTTGCTTTATCACACTCACCTTCCTTGTGATTTACGATATTATGCCTACCTTCCTTATTTTGATTTTCTTGTAACCATTCTTTAATTCTATTTAAAATAAATATAAATTAATTATGATTTGATAATTTTACCCTTCTTTATATTAATTTCTTCATATTAATGAATATTACCAAAAATGACTTACTTGATAAATATTTTAAAAATAAAAATATAAAAAATGCATTTTCTGTAAAGTGGAAAGTCCTCTCTTCTCTTAAAACTTCCATGTTATTAGTCGTGTTTAATTCCTCTCCATTGGTGAATTAATAAATTTGCGATGAAGAGTTATTGTCTTAAGACTCTTGAGAATTATTAGTTCATTTTATTTTAATGCAAAAAAACTTGTGAGATTTGTTTGGTAAAAAGAATAAGCAGTCAGTTGATTTTACTCGTGTATCTATATGTAATAGTACTAATTTATTTGTGCTAATTTATTTTTAAAAATATTTATTAAATAAGTTAGTTTTTGATAATATTCATATATGTAAAGAAACTAATACAAGAAGGGCAAATTTGTCAAGTCATAATTAACTTATATTTATTTTAAATAGGTTTAAAGAATGGTTACAAAAGAATCAAAATAAGGGAGGTAGACATAATATCGTAAACTACAGGGGAGATGAGTATGATAGAGAAAAACCTTAAGGGAGGTCTCTGAAATTATCCCTAATTTTAAATATATAACCTTTATTAATAACCAGTGATTTATAATTTAGAATAAAGATAATAATTCGAAGGTTTCGAGAGTCAAACATATAACTTTTTGTCATAATTAGTTATATCTTTTAAATATTTTAAAGTGTTAATTAATATATAAATTAATTATTATTTATGTCTTTTAAATATAATTATTTATGTCTTTTTACATAATTTTCAAATATATAAATTTTCTTTTAAAAAGCTTAAAGATTCTATGTCCAAAAATACGGTCAAATTTCATTGTAACAACTTGAATCACGTTTATGGTATAAGATTTCTACATTAGCCATATGTACAAGTTAAAAGAATTGAAAAGTTATATGCCTTGACGATATGAATTGGAAACCTATCTAGAAAAGTATTCCATTACTAAATATGTCTTAATTTATATGACTTACTTTTTTTAATCAGTTTTTTTTTAAAAAAGATATATTTTTATATTTAGTATAATTTAATATTAAAATATTTATTTTTTTATTAATGAAATGATTTATAATTTTTTAAACTTCGTATCAAGTTAAATTATATCAAATAAATTGGGAGAAATTGGGAGGAGGAGTATATACTATGGGCAATAGTTTAAAATTAGTGTAATAGTCGTGTGATTATGAGCTGTCTCTTCTATGTATGGTAATGACTTAATCTTCAAGTCAATCATAATGCATGTGGTCGGTGCATTTCGGTGTCCCACCATTTTACTCTTTTACATATTTTATGTTCTATATTTTTTTTAAAAAAATTGTTGTTTAAACACTTAGGGGTCGTTTGGTAGATGGATAAGAACAAAGTTATCCATGTATTAAATTATGTATAATTTATACGGCGTTTGGTAGATACATAAGAAATAAGTTATTCATGTATAAAATTAGTACGACGTTTGGTAGATGGATAAGAAATAAGTTATTCAGGTATAAAATTAGTACGACGTTTGGTTTGTAATTTTAAAATTTCAATAACTAATACATGTATAAGTTATGAGAAAATTTGTGTATTATTTATGCAGAGTAAAAGATGGAATAATTAATACTGGTATAACTAATACATGTATAAGTAATACTGCATAACTAATACCACATAACTAATACCTGCATAACTAATATCCACATTACTAATACTTGCATAACTCTAACCAGCTACCAAACTACCCTTAATTATTGCATGATGAATGAATACATTTGATGTTAATAGCATAATTGATGATCAACACTCTTTACACAACTATGTTGCATGTGTTGCTTCCAATAATTGTATTCTTTTTCTATTTTTTACTTTGGTCTAATATGTTGTAATAATTAATGAGAAAATTGAGACAACTATACATATAATAATACTTGGACTACTTGAAAAGAATTAGCGACTGACAAACTCTAAACAAATTTTTTTATAGCTTTTTCTATTTAGAAAGATGAATTAGTAATAGATAACCAAAAACTCTACGAGTATTAGCTACTAAGTATCTCTACATATAGCGATAAATTAGATACATAGTTCGCAGTAAATTTTAAGTATAGTAGTGAAAAAGGATTAGTATTTAAATGAGTTGAATTAGCCAGGGAAGTCTGAATTACTATTATTGGATTTTGTTATATAAGTCAAATTGGTGAACAAATTAGGTGATTTTTCTCATTTGTTCTAGCCTTGGTGGACAGTGTTACTTGATACTTGTTATTGGTGGGAGGTGACAGGTATCTCGTGAATTTAGTTGAGGTACGCAAAAGTTGATCCGAATATCACGATCCTAAAAAAATGGTGAAGCCTAGCTACTAATATGAAAATGGTGCATGTGGGGGTTCATTTTCAGTCAAAGCTACTCAAGATTTTTGAAATTCCTGCAAAGCATATACAGTATTCTTTTGTACTCTTTATAACATGATAAAAGAGGATAATAATTATTAGGGAATCATTCACCTCTTTTTATAAAGAGTAGTTTGGACAGCCTATTATTGGTATGAATCTTTAATTTAATTACACTCTACATTCGAGCATTATATATTAGCCTATTATTAGTATAGGTGGTTGACTGATTAGCGAGGTCTTAAAAACGTCATAAAATTTATGATCGACCATTTTATTTTTGCTTTTAGCAAGTAGGCGATGTAAATCTATACTTTCTATCTTTCTATCTTAACTAATTTCACATGGTATATATTGACTATTTCTCACCAGTGCAAGTATATATTGCGAGTAACTTTGTCCACTAAAATTGAACAAATAAAAAAAATCATCTAAAATACTTCTTGCCTCTATTAAAATTTAAATCTGAATAATTTTACACTCTATACTTAAGCATCAGGGGTAGAAATATTCAACAAATATTCCCATGTGAGGCTCTCCATGCTTCCATAGGCATCAACTAAACAGTGCACTACTGACATGTTAAATAAGCTCAAAATTTTAGAGGCGAATTTAAGATTTTGATTTAATGAATTTTAAAATCAAAACTCATCTGAAAATTAAATATGAAGCCATTGGTAATTCAAGTCACAACTAAAGATAATTCTCGAACTGAGAGTGCTAAACTTTGAATAGGCGAATTAGAATAAAGGTATGTGACCTTCATAAAATTATGCTCTTGATATCCTAAGTATTCGTATTGGTTGCGTGACTGCATCTATTCCCCTTCGTTTCCTATTTTTATGTTTTTTTTCCTTCAAAATATATATTTTTTATTTTGGTCTTTATTTCAAATTTAGCGACTTTAATTTCACCTGTATTCTTGTCATCATTTACATTTACTTCAAGGTGAAAGCGAAACAATTGCAAAATTTGAGTATGTTTAAGGAGTGGACGAGTTTTCGTATCTCAAATCTATTATCTTGAGTATCAAATTTCTTTTGCTAACCATTGTTACATATCAATTTGTGATATTAGGCGATACTTCAATCCAGGTAGTGAACATTAAATTAGTTAATTATAAAAAAAATTGCCATAATGTTTAATTCCTACTCATGCTTCTCTAGATGTCATATTTTCCAAGTGTAGCTAGACTAGACCAAAGTTTATTTAAACATTAACAGCTTTTCTGATTCACATGATGTAGAACTTTGAACACTTTAAAGATGAAATTCAAAAACAGACGTTTGAGAGTGCATTACAAAGCATTCTTTCCATGGGTCTATATAATCTTTGGACTTTGAGATAGTCAAAGTTTTAAGGTCATGATGATCTACGTTGCTTGGACTCTTCAAAAATGTCAACGAGTGCGTGTCTGATTCTCTAAAAGTAGTATATTTTTGTAGAATCTGACACGTAAAAAGTCCGTGCAACTTAACATCTTGATAGACCAAATAGAACTTTTGTTTTATTTTTATAGAAAGATCTTCTTGAAAAGGCTTGATCACATCTTCCATCAAGTGGAAGATGGGGCTCATGAAGGAGAATTGGTTTATCTTATGAATCCTAGCTGCTTCCAAGTGACAGTCTCATTCTTCCCTTAAAACAGCATTAACATAAGATAAATAAATAGACATTCATTCAAATTCCCCAATGCACTCTACTCCAATTCTACTAAGACATCAGAATCTCAGGCACGGTTCTATGTGGTGTAAAATTATAGGTCCTGGGTCTAACTCACACTCCAAAAGCTAGTTCAAAGAGAAGAAGATTTTTCAAACCTTATAAGGAGACCACTCATCTCATTAACCACCAATGTGAGACTTTTTTTATTCTTTAACATGTCGGAAAATGTTTCTTTTGCCAAAAACCTACAATTTCATTTTGACATGTCCATTGTGGCACTTCACTCTTTTCCTGTTTTAATTTGCACAAACTTTAATTGTTTTGATGGTTATAATTATCATGACGAATCCCAGCTATTCACTACTGTCTTCTAAAGCTATTGTCAAAACTTGAGTGGTTCTTCATCACCAGTACTCCAACCACCTATAGTTCTTGATATAGCTTGCCGTTGATTTGATGCAAGACAACAAATTTTTCTTAAAAGAAAGTAAAAGAATATGCAAACGATCAATCATGTATTTCCCAGAAACAGAAATAGAAGATCAGCTCTGTGCTTTTGATAGTTCTCAAGCATGTCATATTCAGAGCTTCGAAGGGAATACATCACCAGGCAATTACCAAATCTTTATTTTGTTTAATTTTTTATATGCATTGATGTAGTAGGAACTTGTAACAATATTGTACCTTATCCACTCATATCAAGGTACCTGCTTCCTTTGTTAGTTATTATGTTTTCTTCACTGTTCCCTTCTTCTTTGTACTTGGATTTGTTGCACTTGAGCCGAAGGTCTTTCGGAACAGCCTCTTTACCTCTACGAGGTGGTGTAGAATCTGCGTACACTCTGCCCTCCTAAGACTCCATGCTTGTAAAATTTCACTGATTATGTTGTTGTTGTTGTCCACTCATATCAAGTTTGGTGGCTTATGATTTCATTAAATACTTATCCTTGAATCATTACCAGCACGTTGGTTCTAGGATTTTGTTAAGAGTATCGTATTGTCTAATACCACTAGAGGTAATTAACTAGCTAGTGTTCGTTTCACAGTTTACCATTCCTAGCTTGTTCTTCTAGCTATAAACATAGTTGATCACATGTTTACAGACCATAACAGTTATCGTTTGGCACTTTTTTTTATTCTATGTATAACTAATGCACTCTATTGTGTATTGAGGTGTGTATTATTAATACCTCAAAATTCATAATATTAGTAATGCAATGGATTCGAATGCATGCATTAACATGATTAAAGACATAATTGTTCCTTAAAGCTTTTTCCATATCATTTCCACCATATTTGTAGAGGGTATTTTTTATAAACAAATATTTTTTAAAAAAAAATATGCAATGCATATTATTTTTAATACACCAAACCAAACACTGCATAAGAAAAATCTCAGCATAACTAATGCAAATATAACTAATATACCATATTCTGTATTATTCTTATATACTCTATCAAACGACCCTTAATGTTTTAAATAGTAGTGACAGCCAACACAAAGAATAAATCAATAGAGGAGGTGAAGTTTATTTAATGCGAAAAATGACTGAAGGTACAGAGTACTTCTTTCTTTTTTGAATTCCAAACAGTTTAATTTGCTATTATTCAAGTGTGAAATTCACCGTATATCTAAATTTTCCTCCTCAAGATACACCACATTCTCCTAATCATATTGCAAAGCTTACCATATATAGAGCAATATACTGTTACTTGGAACTTTTTCCCATAGTTGCATCTTTATAATATTTTTTGTGCCTCTTTTTGTTATCATAGGTAGATTATTATGATTATATAACTTTGGGAAAATACATGGTTGTCTCATAGGAGCAAACTATTTACAGCTAAATACCCCCTTACAGAAAATACCCCCTAACTAATTACAGAAAATGCCCCCTCTGTGATATCTTGTCAGTATATGATATACCCTATCGGTATCATAGAGGACTAAACTCTTTTTTTTGAAGGAATAAGCAAAAAATAATTAAGAGAAAAATATTAATTATTTCTTTCATTTTTTTATTTTATCTACTCCTTTTTTTTTTTCTCGTATATTTCTTTTTTCATTATGTTTTCCCTCCTTTTTCATTTATTTTTTCTCAAATCATATTATTCTTTATTTGTTTTACCATGATCTAATTTTATACTCAATTTTGAATCCTTACTTTTTAGTTTTTATGTTTTCTTTTTCATTTTATTTTTTTCTTATTTTTTCTAATTTCATTTAATTCCTTTTTTTTTATTTTTTTTCTCCATAATCTAATTTCATTCACTTTTTTTTTTGACTTTTTTCATTTAGGCATGCTTCAGTCCTTGACACTCTCTAGTCCTCCATGATACCATCACAATATATTTATATACTGGCATGGTATCATGGATGACTGCTTCAGTCCTTCAATGAGACACTCATCAATTCTGCATGATACCATCACAATATATTTATATACTAACATGGTATCATGATTCAATAAGTCACTCATCAATCCTTAATGATACCATCATAGTATATCTATATACTGGCATGGTATCATGGAGGGTTGTTTCAGTCATTCAATGAGACACTCTACAATATAACATGATACCATCACAATATATTTATATACCGTTATGGTTGCTTCAATCCTTCAATGAGACAATCATCAGTCTTCCATGATACCATCACAGTATATCTATATATTGGCATGGTATCATGGAGTAATGCTTCATTTCTTCAATAAGACACTCTATAGTATACCACTAGAATATATCTATATATTGTCATGGTATCATTTATGTTTGTTTCATTCCTTAATGATATTATCACAGTATATCTATATGCTGACATGGTATCGTGGAGAACTACTTCAATCTTTCAATAAGATACTTCTCTATTCTTCATGATACCATCACAATATATTCATAAACTATTATGATATCATTGAGGTTTGCTTCAAGCCTCAATGATACTATCATAGTATATCTATATACTGTCGTGGTATCATTGATGTCTGTTTCAGTCTTTCAGTGAGACCTCTATGATACCATCACAATATATCTATATACTAGCATGAGATCATTGATGTATGCTTCAGTTCTTTAATAAACCACAAGATTCAAAAAAAACTTTTACTTTTTTAAACTCCGTGCCAAGTCAAAATATGACAAAGAAATTGAAACAGAGAGGGTGTATATTTCATTTTTTTACAAAAGCGAAAAACTATAAATTTCATTAATTTATATTTTAATAAATAAATTAATGTACTTTAATATAATTTTATTAATCTAAAAGTAATATGTTTAGTATTTTTATCTTAGTATTTTATTTTTGTTTTTTAAAATGCAAAAACATAAAAAGAGAAAAAAATAAATAAAAAAGCTGTTTTTTTCTTTAATATGCAATAACTACTTCATGTTTTAGTCTAATTATTTAAAAATAATTTTATTAGTCTAAAAGTAATTAACTAATTTTGTTTTTATATGTTATTTTAATCTTCTTCTTCTTCTTTTTTTTTTTTAAAAAAGACAAAAACAAAAAGAAAAGGAAGAGACAAAATAAAAAAAATTTAAAAAAACTAGCTATGGAGACACACAAGCCAGTTGGGCAGACAGCCAGAGATGTAAAGTGACCCTTTATGAAAGTGTTCTGCCTCCAAAGTAACATAGAATTAAATGAAGCAATGACTTTAAGCAAAATGAGGTATCTCGGGTAAATATTTTGAGCGATGGGATATTAACAAAATTAATATGGAAAAGGGTAAGGTCGCGTAAATAGTTTTATTTTAGGAGGTATTTTGTATACTTTTTCCTATAATGTTTAATATATTTTAGGCCCATTCCTACGGTTTCATTGCTTGCCTAAGAGGCAACTGTTACAGATATAGTGGATATGCCCTAGATCCAATCTCACTTGTAATAATTTGAACATATTTTATAAATATTATTTGATAGAAATATATGACATCTAATATTCTTTTTCATAGTTATATCAAATTATTTGGTTATTATGATAAGGTCCTTGATTAAGCTTTGAGACTTGACATCATGATAGAGATCATGATAATGAGAGAATCACGTCTCTTATAACTTAATCTAAAATTATTCTTCATCGTAGGATTACTAATTAGGACATTAATGATCTTGTTAGATCAATATGTATGTGGTGGTCATTTATAAGATAAAAATTAGTTGATCTCATTAACTAATCACATACATAGATGATGCATATGGAAATATGATCATTGAACAGACTCACCAGATAATTTCTAATAGTTAGAATTACCATAAATTATCACTGGATATTATCTTGAAGAATGTGAAGTAAGAGTTTTCTTTGACCTGAAATCATCATAGTAATTAACAAGTTATCTATTATACTTTGATACCAGATACCATGTTCATACGGAAATGGTGGAAAAGATATTAGGTATAAATAAATGCCAGTAGAATTAATGATTGATGCAAGATGGAATTTGTAAACTCTTGGTAATGAGTTTAATCTCTATGTTGTCATGTATTATAAACGATTAATCAAGACCTTTGTCAGGGAAATTGAATGAAAGAAGAAAAGAGTTTCTTAGATCATCTAATGGTCGATTATGTAACAACCCTTATAGTGACTTTTGGATTTTTTTTATATTTTGACTATTTTGCCCCTCCTTATAGTTGTATTTTGGTATTTATGACCCACGGGAGTGGATGGCACATTCCCAAGGTGTTTAGTTGGTCTTTAAGAGAGTTTTTTCACTATGAAAGGCGTTAAATTTGATATGATTGACTTTGATCAATGTTTGGAGTTCGAAACATCGTATGAGAATTTCATCAGTTCTGTTAGCTTCAAAATGTCATTTTTAGGCTGGTAGTACTGTTAGTTCGAGTCCCGAGGTGTTCGAATGCATTTTGGATAGTTAGTTGAAAATTTTGACCTAGAGTTGATTCTGGTTAACATTCTTTGGAAATGACCTCCGATAGTGAATCTGACGATTTCACTGAATCTGAAATGTTGAATTTAGTTTAGTAGCATAGTTGGTTTGTATTCATGGAGTTTCAAACACATTTCAAGGGTCTGATCGGAGAATTTTCGGTCGTTTCTCTTTGCTGGTGCAGCTGCTATCTGTTGCAGCTAATTCCTTCGTCGCGATCGTGAGCTTCTCCATCGCGATCACGATGAAACAGTTGGTTGTTCATTGCGATTATGAGGCTGTGGATTGCGATCACGATGGTCTGTTGGCTTGTTCATCGCGATCGCGATGGTTGGCTCATGTGATCGCGATAAGTAATTTACTGTCAGTGAATTAAAAATCTCTTTTTCGGCCATTAACGCCATATCTCATTTTTAGAGCTCTAGTACTCGATTTTTGACAATTTCAAAGTGGGATTTGGATACGCCTTCATTTGGGTACGTTCCTGTTGACACCCAATTTTGACCTCCCTATACCCATCTCGGGCTGTTATTTTACTATTTATTACTATTTTTAAAGCTTAATTTTCCTCGCATATTTGCTTTTATTTACTAAATAAATCACGTATTTTATCATCGTCTTGACACTTTTTAAATTTGTATACAATTTATTTCTTAATTATTACTATTTTATCATAAATTTCATATAATATTATATGTCATTAATTTTACGTACAATATATATACGTAATTTATTTATAATTTTAAATAATATTCTTTGTTTGATAATTATCGTTAATTATTGTTTGAACTAAATTATATATGTAGTATTTTATTTATTAATTAGCAGCCCAAATTCAATTTTTCTTCCTAATTTATTTAAATCCTAACCCCCTTTCTACCCAATTTATTTCAATTGTAGCCTCAAGTTGAACTAGTCTGGCCCATTTTTAAATCCCAAATCCAATTTCATTTGACCCAATTTGATGACCCAATTTCATAACCCATCAGCCGACCCAGAGTGTTCGTGCTTTAAAAAAACTAAATACCGCGTTTTAGGCCTTAAAATCAGTTCAGTATTTTAAATAAACTAGTTATCACGTTTTCGATCTTAAAATCAGTTTCAGTACTTTAAATAAACTAAATACTGCGTTTTAGGTTAAAAATCAGTTTCAGCATCTTTTAAAAATTAAATCAGTTAACGTTTCAGGTTTTAAATTAGTTTTCAACATCTTTAAAATAAATTGGTTACCTTTCTATAGGTTTAAAAATCAGTTTTAGCTTTTAAAGTAGAAACTGCGCGTAAGTTAAAACCTGTTTTGGTATTTTAATTTGCTTGGCCACAAGTTTCAGCTTGTAAAATGACTAATTGGTTTGTAGGACTTGTTCCAAGCATGTTAAATTAACGTGAAATTGTGTCCATGATTTTTTTAAAAAAAATTAGTAATCTTTTTGAATGTTCAATCGCTAGACATTATGCTCATATGACCTAATTAAAAAATTTCTGCATTAGAAGTCATGTCCGTAGGCTTACTCAAAATGTCAATTGTTTACATGTTTAAATTATTAGAGATCATGCCTATAGGATTATTCATACGTCAATGCAAGCTGTTTGAAATATGCTTATTGCCTATCTCTCCTTAATCAATCAAAAGGCTTTTTTTGAAATCATTATGTGCTACTTGACTTAAAGTCTCTATATGATTTGTTTGACGCTAAAACCCATGTTTAATTAATAACCTTAAGATTTATTTGTCTAGATCCATATCCAAAATAGTAGTTCAATGCCTCTTTGATATTGAGTCGGGATGGGTAGGCATAATAAGGTACGTTAGATTTTTCATTTCTTTAGTACGCGCTTTAGGTTAATAACAACCTTAATAACCAACCTAGGCGGGTAGTCGGAGATGATAGTCTGTGCTCGCTGATTAATACGAGCAATCCTTAATTGGATTGTGAAGTATTGATTTATGTTGCATGGGGTGATCCTTTAGGCTTAAAAACCCCTCCTCCCCAACTTGTTTTCCTCCTACGTAGGGAGTGATCTACATGATACACTTATGCTCGATAGTCATTGCACTTTGACTAAGAAGTCTTTTAAGACTTCGCACGAGGTTGCGTGATTACTCCTTAATGTATAGGTTTGGTAGTTTTTATTTAATTCTTGTCTTATTATATGTTTGGGGTAGTTATCTAAATCACTTAGTAATTAGGTCTCTTTTCTTATATCATTGTGTTAATTCTATCTTCTCGCTTATCTGATCTTGTTTATTTATTTCAATTTTAATTTATATGTGTAATCCTCTTTCACTTAGATTTACTAGTAATCAACAACAACAACATACCCAGTGTATTCCCATAATGTGGGGTCTGGGGAGGGTAGAGTGTACGCAGTCCGTACCACTACCTCAGAGGTAAGGTAGAGAGGCTGTTTCCGATAGACCCCCGGCTCAAGACAAAAATAGTCTAAAAAAAGGCTAAAAAGGACGTAACAAAGATACAGGATAAAAAACATGATAAACTACAAGAGACGATAGGAAGTAATATGTAGTAACAAACAACAGACAGAAACAGAGCACTGCCACAAAATACTACTACGAGGAATCTAAGAAAAGAAACTATAAGCGTAGCACTACGATTACTAGCCTACACACACTTCTACCTACTACCCTTCTACCCTAATCCGCGTCCTCCACACCTTCCTATCTAGGGTCATGTCCTCGGTAAGCTGTAACTGTGCCATGTCCTTTCGAATCACCTCTCCCCAATTCTTTTTCGGTCTACCTCGTCCTCTCCTGTAACCATCCATAGCCAACCTCTCACACCTCCACACTGGAGCATCCGTGCCTCTCCTCCTCACATGTCCGAACCATCTCAACCTCGCTTCCCGCATCTTATCTTCCACCGATGCCACACCCACCTTATCCCGGATATCCTCATTCCTAATCCTATCTCTCCTAGTAAACCCGCACATCCATCGCAACATCCTCATCTCCGCCACCTTCATCTTTTGAATATGGGAGTTCTTTACTGGCCAACACTCTACTCCATACAACAAAGTTGGTCGAACCACCACTCTATAGAATTTGCCTTTAAGTTTAGTAGGCACCTTCTTATCACACAACACTCCAGATGCGAGCCTCCATTTCATCCACCCAACACCAATACGGTGAGTGACATCCTCATTAATCTCTCCATCTTCCTGGATAATAGACCCAAGATACTTGAAACTCCCTCTCTTTTGGATGACCTGTGTATCCAGCTTCACTCCTACGTCATCATCCTGAGTCGCCTCGCTGAACTTGCACTCCATATATTCAGTCTTGGTCCTGCTCAACCTAAACCCCTTAGACTCGAGGGTCTGTCTCCAAACCTCCAACTTAGCATTAACTCCTCCGCGAGTCTCGTCAACCAAAACTACATCATCCGCAAATAACATGCAGCATGGCACCTCACTTTGTATTTGCCGCGTCAATACATCCATTACCAAGGCAAATAGAAAAGGGCTAAGGGTCGATCCCTGGTGCAACCCCATCAATACGGGAAAGTGCTCTGAATCTCCTCCCACAGTCCTAACGCGAGTCTTGGCCCCCTCATACATGTCCTTAATTGATCTGGTGTACGCCACGGGTACACCTCGAGCCTCCAAGCACCTCCAAAGGACCTCCCTAGGGACTTTATCATACGCCTTTTCTAGATCGATGAACACCATGTGCAGGTCCTTCTTCCTTTCCCTGTACTGCTCTACCAGTCTTCTAAGGAGATGAATAGATTCTGTAGTCGAGCGTCCTGGCATAAAGCCGAACTGGTTCTCGGAAATAGGCACGATCTGTCTCAACCTCAACTCCACCACCCTCTCCCAGACCTTCATAGTGTGGCTTAGCAATTTGATACCCCTATAGTTGTTGCAACTCTGAATATCGCCCTTGTTCTTGTACAAAGGAATCATCGTTCTCCATCTCCAAGCTTCAGGCATCTTTGCCGTTCTGAAAATACCATCAAACAACTCGGTTAGCCACTTCACACCTGTCTTACCCGAGCTCTTCCAAAAATCAACGGGAATCTCATCTGGCCCCGTCGCCCTACCCCTACGCATCTTACGAATCGCAACCTTAACCTCCTCAACCTTTATACGGCTACAATAATCATAGTCACGATGCCTCTCTGAGTGTGCCAAATCTCCCAGCACAAAGCTTTTGTCCCTCTCTTCATTCAAGAGTCCATGGAAGTAAGACTGCCATCTCCTTATAATGAGTACCTCATCTACTAGTATCTTGCCATCTTCATCCTTGATGCACTTCACTTGGTTCACTTGGTCAAGGTCCCGAGTCCTCCTCTCTCTAGCCTTTGCTAACCTGTATAACTTCTTATCCCCACCTTTATCCTCTAAAGCCGCGTATAAGCTTTCAAAGGCTGCCGTTTTAGCCGCCATTACCGCTAACTTAACCTCCTTCCTAGCTATCTTATACGCCTCCCTATTCCTTCGCTTCTCCTCCTCATCTTTGCTCTCTACCAACTTCGCGTATGCCCCCTTTTTTGCCTCCACCTTTCCTTTTACTTCTCTATTCCACCACCAGTCCTCTCGATGCTCGCCAGAACGACCTCTCGAGACGCCCAACACCTCTCTAGCCGTCTCCCTTATGCAACTAGCAGTCGTATCCCACATATTATCCACATCCCCACTACTCCCCCAAGCCCCCCTAGTCATCAACTTCTCCCCTATTTCCAGTGCACTTGCCATAGTCAGGCTACCCCATTTAATCCTAGACCGGTCATCCACAATCCGCTTCTTTTTCTCCTTCTTGATCTCTAAATCCATCACTAAGAGTCTATGTTGGGTCGAAAGATTCTCACTTGGGATAACCTTACAGTCTTTACAAAGACCTCTATCACCCGTCCTAAGGAGAAAAAAGTCTATCTGAGTCTTGGCCATCGAACTACGGAAAGTAACCAAGTGCTCCTCCTTCTTCGGGAAACTAGAATTAGCTACTCTCAACCCAAAGGCTCTAGCGAAATCCAATAGTGCGGCTCCTCCTTCATTCCTATCCCCGAAACCAAAGCCTCCATGCACATCGTCATAACCCCTCGAGGATGCCCCGATGTGCCCATTGAAATCTCCTCCAATGAAAAGCTTCTCAGTATCAGGCAAACCTCCCACTACCTCGTCCAAAACCTCCCAAAAGCGTTTCTTCTTCTCCTCATCCAAGCCCGCTTGTGGTGCGTACGCACTAATAATGTTCAGAGTAGACCCTCCAAGGACTAACTTAATTGATATCAACCTATCGTTGACCCTCCTAACCTCCACCACTTGCTCTCTCAACTCCTCATCCACTAGGATACCTACCTCATTCCTATTCCTCACACCTCCTGAGTACCACAACTTATACCTGTCTACCTCTCGCGCCTTAGTGCCATCTATCTAGTCTCCTGGACACACGCTATGCTAATCCTCCTCTTCCTTAGAACCTTCACTAGCTCTATGGACTTTCCGGATAAAGTCCCTATGTTCCAAGACCCTATTCTCAACCTAGATGCTCCCTTAACCCCCTTACCTCTCCTTCCCCTTGCCCCCGCCCCCGGCCCCACCCCCAACCCTGCCCCCAAACCCGAGTGCGACCGATGACATGACCCTACTCGACCATCCACCAAAGCCACTAAAAAACGTGCGCTATAATCAAGGATAGACCAACTCCACCAACTACTCTATACTAAACAACTATATCGCAAGAAAATCAAAGTAAGGCACAAGAGACAAGAACTACACTACCAAACACGATATAGAGCCAATAATTTGCTTCCAGAATACAATACACGCCAAAATCAATATAAAATGTAAAAAAAACTAGACAACGAGTGATAACGCAATGGCAGAAATGTCAACCTAAATAGGCTATCAAGAATGCGCTAAAAAAATCCAAGCAAATGTCAACTACTGATGACAAAAATAAAGCCTAGGGATAGAAGTCACCGGGGTCAAGCTGGGAGGAGAGAAGGACGGTCTGCTTGCTACAGTGGTTGGATTCCGGCAAGATGAGGTGTCGAAATTGGTCGCCAAAATCTTGTTGTTCACTGAAATGTGGTTGGTCGCCAAAATTTATGCTAGATCTGACTCGGGAAAGGAACCTGCAAGAAGAATAAATAGAGACAAAAGAAAAAGAAAAGAAAACAAAGAAAGGAGAAGAAGCTGATCTTTGCCGGAACAGATCTTGCCGGGATAGATCTGGCCAGCGCAGAGCTGATGGTGACTGTCTGCCAAGAAGGCGACTGCCGGAGTACATCGCCGGTAAAGATGGGTTCGTCGACGGTCGTCGTGAATCTCGTTTTCCCGGAAACACTAGCGGCGACCCCTAATAAAGAGAGAGGCGCAGTAACTGGTGGCGTGAGACATGGCGGGGAGGTGGAACAGCGGTGACGGTGGCCCACTCAATCACAGAAGAACACTCCGATCCTGATTTACTAGTAATCAAATTGATTTAATTTATTTACTTATTTTTTAAAAAAAATAAAGGTTTACTCGTTTAATCACTTAGTTAATAATAGACCAATAAAATTATTGACCTTCGCTTATCATGAACTTTCCCACATAAATAATGAATTCGACAGGGACCCACATTTGTGGACCTCGAAAGGTGCCTAACACCTTCCTTTCGAGGTAACTTGAACCCTTACCTGATCTCTGGTGAAGTAGACCTTAAAATAAGTTTATTATATAGTTAGTGTAGTATGGTGCCCTAACGCACCTTAATTCATCAGGTGGCGACTCCTCACCCTCTTTCTATCCTAAAAAAAGAGAGTTGTCACGTCGATGGCCCGCTTTTTGCGAGAAAAATAGGGCGCGACAGTTCCTAAAATACTTTTGCACATTCTCCGATGATGGTAAAGTTAAAATTTGATAAATTGATGATTTCAAGCTCGATTTTTATCATATTTTCATTGAAATTTCATATTTGAACTCCTTAAACTTTGGGTAAATTGATTTTTCAACAAATTTTTGGTTTTGCTCTTTCGAGCTCGGGGTTGACTTTTTGAACCCAGTTTAGAACCTTAGCTATCTGGGTATCATTGGACGCGTAGAGCTTATTTTTGATAGAGTGGTTGCATTTTGAGGTAATTTGTAAAGGAAAGGCTCAAGTGTGATCGCATAGAGTTTTGCTGTTTGGCTTCATGGTAGGTTATGACTTAACTTTCTTCAGACTTACTTGGATGGGGACTTATCGTGTAAAACATACAATGGGTGGAGTGAATTAGTAATTATCATAACTCTTGAGTTGAATCGTGTTATTTGAGATGCCCGCAGTAGGGCCTGGGTTGATCTATAGTGATCTTGTTAGAGACTTATATTGTTTGGCGATAAGGGACATGGACTCTTGGTTTGGTATTGAAAATTATAGTCAATAATGATAATATGATCATGAACCTGAGATTCCAATGTATGGTGGTTATAACATTTTTTATTCATTTATCGTGCTTATGCATATGCATACATCTCATGGTTCATGAAAACATGAAATGATCTGATTTTGAAAGGAATGCCTTGAAAGGTTTGTTTTGTTATTATTTATATATCACCACGAGCAAAGATCTGGCTAACCAGACTATGAGCAAATATCCAACTTGTTTTGTATATGGACCTCGCAAGTTCCCCATGGGTCTTATCCTAGAGCGATATATGCTCGATAGGTGTATATCGGTAGGCATTGTCCATTGCATATCATTCCACATCGTTGCATTGCATTATTATTTTGATTGTTGCTTTGATTGAGTTTTACTGTGTTATTATTGTTGTTAAACTGCTGGGATTTTTCTACGTGCAGGATTATTTTAGTATTCTTTATTTGGTAAAGTAACTGCTTAAGCTCAGTCGGCCTATAATTTCTACTGAGTACAAGTGAATCGTACTCACCCTACTTTTCTGCATCCTTCTGATAAAGATCCTAGAACGAGCAGACAACGCGGACCTTGATGCGTGCGGACTTTGCAGATTCGATACATCGGTGAGCTCCCATCCTCGAGACTTTCCGACTTCCTCTATCATTTATTCTGTCTTTTCTCACTTCTTAGATAGTCTGAATTTTGGTATTTTGGACACCATATTAGAGTCACTCATGTACTTATGACTTCTGAGTTTCTAGGATAGATTGTATTTTTTTTGGACCTATTTATCGTGGTTGAGACTTTATATTCATCGATTGTGTTATTTTTCCCCTTATTATATTTATTTCGTTATTTGACTAGGCTTGCCTACCACGGTTGAGTGAGGTAGGTGCCATCACAACCCCGTTAATTTTGAGTCATGACAAATTATAATCTTACATGCACACATAGTTGATCACCTATTGGGATTTGCCTAAGTTGCAACTGTGTCAAGGTGAAATGTTTTTCTCCCACACTATTCTCATTTGTATCGTATGTTTGTGACCTTCTTCATTTTTGTATTCTTTAGCACTGTGTATTATTTTCGTTCACACAAGAATAGTACTTAAGTAATGTATATTAATGTCAAGCAAACCAAAAATCTATGAGTTATTCTTGTTCTTTGCGGTTTGAATACATTAAGATTTGAAAGTGTCAATAACTGAACTTTTTAAGACTACTTCGTGGGAATTATATTTGACTATAATTTTTGCATTTGAAATAATTTTGGTGTAAAGCAAGAGAAATCTTCAAGCTTTTCTTTCAATTTCCCCCCTTTTGTTTCTTGTATCTCGCTTATGGTATGAATCATGATGAACAAAAGGCTGGTAGAGTTTTGCATAGGAAAAAAAATTGCAAGAACTTTGCTTCAACCACAAGGAATTTCTGGACTAATGGCAAGGAGTCCAACTCAAATAAGGTAGATACCTTTCTAATCCTCCAAACTTTTTAATTTTGCAATTTTATTTTAACCCTGAATAATTCTTATGTGATTGTGCGGGTGTGCCAGAAGTTTTGAAGTGATAAAAATTCGGGTATCGTATCATTTAGTTATTGTTACCGTTCCTTTCTTTAGAATGCTATATAATGCTTTCTTTTTTATTTGTTATGGCTTCTCCACTTTCGTATTTTCTTTTTCAAATCTTGTTTGAAATGTTTTCTTTGAGCCAATGGTTAAGCTCTCTACCCCACAAGGTAGGGATAAGGACACTACCCTTCCTAGATTCCACTTGTGGAATTAAGTTAATATGTTGTTGTTGTTCATGTTTGGCATGTGTTATGTTGATAAGAGTATCCTATCTCTCATTCATTCATGATTACATAAGCTGATGACCTTCATATATATATATATATATATATATATATATATATATCCTATACTCATTTATTAACAATTTCACTATTTTTAATAGTCTGATCTTAAAAAATTCATTAGTAGGCTTAATGAGGCTAATTATCGCCGTGCGAAACGCGGGTAAATTACCTAGTTTGAATATTATAATATTATATATATATATATATATACTATTATATATATATATATATATATATATATATATATATATATATAGGGAATATATATATACATATATACACACCTCATGTGAGCAAGGAATGTCTCTTTTTAACGGTGAGAACGCAGTGTACTAACGATTGCAATATTTACACATCATCATGTTGGCCTCATTTTTTATGAAGAGCCAGTTTTAGAGGTTGTGTGGTTTCAATGGAGGGTCTGTGAAAGTAAGATTGATGTATGCATAGTGAGTGAATTATGGATCATGACTAAATTGTCTAGTTAACTTGGGTGTGAGTAGACATGTTAAATTAGTATCTTAAGTTGTAGGGTGTATAGTGAGTTGTTCGAGGACGTACAAAGATTTAAGTGTAGGGTGGTGATCTTCGGCGTATTTGCTCATATACATGATTAGATGCATTTTAGGGCAAAATGTGAAGAAAATTAACCCAAAGAAACAAAATATGCAAAATTGGAGCATTGGAGCGGGCATAGACGAGTTTCGGGCGATGACCTAGGCCAAGGCTATGTCTTGGGCCCCGCCCCAACTTCAAAACTTCAGAGAACAAAGATTTTGCAAGCGTGGCGCTGGCCACCGCACTGCCCCAGGCCTAAAACATCAGAGTTATAGTTTCTATGCAGGTTGGTCAGCGCGGCACCCCAAGGGGTTCCACGACTGAATTTTTTTTAAGTCCAAATTGTAGTCCGAGAAGGTTTCAGGGGTATTTTCCACTATTATAAATAGAACCCTCGGACATTTTTCAAGGGTTGATCACTTTTAGCAAACCATACGCGGAGAGGAAGATTACACCATTAGATTTCTTTTTTATTCACTTTTCTTAGTCATTGTTTTGCATGAACAACATTAATTTTTGCATTTCTGATTCAAGGATGAGTGGCTAAACACCCTTGTTCTGGGGTTACGGCTATAGTATGATTGTTTAGTAGATGATTAATTAGACAAATACTTGTTTATCATATTAGTTATTCTTATATTATTATTATTATTACTATTTTACTGCTTCACGACCTGTAGAATACATCCATATTCTCATTGTGAACTCGATAAAGGAATCATTTAGTTATAAAGAAGTATAGGGAGTAAGATTTGAAATTTAACCATTAAAAATGGATTTGTGGCTAGGATAGACATATATCTAGATAAACTCGCTTGATTATAAAATGGGAGCGTAGTCCAATGCGGTTCCCCAAGGGGTTCTGCGATCAAGTTTTTCTAAAGTCCAAATCCTAGTTCGAGAAGGTTTCAGGGGTATTTTCCACTATTATAAATAGAACCCTTGGACATTTTTCAAGGGTTGATCACTTTTAGCGAGCCACACGTGGAGAAGAAGATTACACCATTAGATTTCTTTTCTATTCACTTTTCTTAGTTATTGTTATGCATGAACAACATTAAATTTTTGCAATTTTGATTCAAGGATGAGTGGCTAAACACCCTTGTTCTGGGGTTAAGACTATAGCATGATTGTTTAGTAGATGATTGATTCAACGAATACCTGTTTATCATATTAGTTATTCTTATACTATTATTATTATTATTATTATTATTTATTTATTTTAAATTACTTCACGACCAGTAGAATACATCCATATTCTCATTGTGAACTCGAAAGAGGAATTGTTGAGTTATAACGAAGTATAGGGAGTAAGATTTGAACTTTAACCATTAAAGAACGAATTTGTGGCTAGGATAGACATATAACTAGATCACCTTGCTTAGTTATAAATTGGGAAAAGGAATTGCGTTCCCATGTTCATCTTGATCATAGACACATAAACATAGAAGTGCATGTGAATAGAAGATTAGAGGCTAGAAAGACCATAATCATAATATTAACTCCATAAATCAACAATTACATAAACAATCCAAGTCAACAAAATTGAATATTTTACATGATTGCAAAATAGAGTCTTAATCCCAAAATATCTCTTTAATTGTGATCACAAATTTACTCTAGTTTCTAATTTTAATTACGTGTTAGAAACAAACAAATCAAACTAAACTCCCTTTGATTACTACACGCTTGTCTTATTTTTCAGTATCGGATTTAACTAGATAGTTGCTAATCACAAGTCTCTGTGGGTACATATCTGACTTGATAAATCTATATTACTTGAACGATCACGTACACTTGTGTGTGCGGTTGGACTTAACAAAAATCAAGGTGAATTTTACAATAAGGGGAAACTGTAATACCCCAAAAGTTCTAAGCTAAGGAAGAGACCCAAATCCTAAGTGTTAAGCTATCAAGTGGCAGACAGGAACCACAGACGAGTTCCACGGACCGTGAAAAGGATCACGAGCCTTGGATGCCAATCGTGGAACCAGTCCTGCAGACTTGCCTTCTATTTGAAAACCATGGTAGGGATCCACAGATCGTGGATCAGACCATGGACTGTGGTACACCCTTGTTAAAATCAGACTAAGGGCTAACCATTTTCCTTGATAACCACGGGATGTTTCCACGGGCCGTGGGAAGTTCCACGAGTCTTGGACCTCTCCAGTGGAATTCAGACCCATAGTTGGTCAATCTGCCCAATTACCATGGCGACCAACCACGAACCGTGGTTCATTCCACGAGCCGTGGTTCATGCCCGTGGAAGCCTGGGCCGAGATTTTTAATAGTTTTTTAAACTCATTTTTCAGGGGTAATTTTGTAATTTTTTACTTTTTAAACTCCTATGTTAAGTCATTTTAGGCTAAATTGAAAGAGTTTTATTCCCACTTAGTCAAGTTCTCTTTCATTCTCTCAATCAAGTTCCTAAAGAAGAAAAGAAAATTAATTGTCTCAAGCTCCAAGACCTAGGGTTCTTTCTCAAATCTTCCATCCTCAAGCTCTAAGTTACGAAAGCTTCAAGTTCAGGTATGTGGGTATTCAATAAGGGATTCCTTTCACTTTTATGCCCAAAACCCCAAGTTTTATTTTGAATTCATGAATTTATCAAGTTGGGGTTCTTACCCAATCATATGATTTTTCTTTAAATTCATTTTTCTCATGTTATTATATAATTTCTAATCTTAATTTCATGATGTTGCATGAGTTCTTACAAGTACTTCTTAACCATAATTTGAAAGAAAACCTAGCTTAATTTTACTTATATGGTTTATTGTAACATCCTGGAATTTGATCAAGCTTTCAAACTCAGAAACTTGCAAAATTTTAAGCTTTCCAAGAATTACGGGTCTAAACCATGGACCATGATTTGAACCACAAGTCGTGGAATGAACCTGTGACTTGCATCTGCTGGTCCAGTCCCTGGTCTGAGAACCACGAGTTGGTTCTACAGACCATGGTTCAATCCATGGTCTGTCCTGTCAACTCGTGGAACCTGATGAGAGAGCTGACATTTTCCCCTAGAATTACGTATTTGGTCTATGGACCATAGTTTATTCTACGGTCCGTCCTGTTGACCCGTAGAACTCCTTCTGTAGCTTGAACGTTGAGCCTAGAATCACGATTGAGTCTACGAACCGTAGTTTATTATACGACCCATACTATTGACTCGTAGAAAGTAATCTGCAACCTGACTCTGTGGCCAGGAACCATGAGTGGAAATCACGACCCGTGGTTCGGTCTATAACTCGTGGAATCCATCCGTGATTCTTGAAGCCGATTTTTTTGAGCAGTTTTTAATTTAATTTCTCAGGGGTATTTTAGACCTTCCCTTCTTATTTTAGCTCCGACTATAAATAGTCTTAGGCTTATTTTATTTAGGAAAACCCCCAAAACAAATCAGTTTTTCCTCTCAAGTCAGTTCTCTAGCGAAATGAGCGTGCTTCTCCAAATTTCCAGACCCAGGGTTTCCTCCTCCAAGCTTCAACTTCAGTAAGGGTTGAGTTCGCCCTTATGCCCAAAAATCTCAGGCTTTTACGGTATTTTTCATGGTTTTGAAACTAGGGTTCTTACTCACGAGAATTGCCCTAAATTGTAGGATTTCTAAAGTGTTAGATTTCGTCAAAATTCAACCTAGATTATCAGTATGAGCTTTAAAAGAAATCAGAATTTAACCAGTTTTCAGTTTACTACAGTATTTTAGAAGTTAGCAATCTCAGACCATTTTAGTTCTATCTCAAAAAATTCATGACTTTAGTTTTAATGAGCTATTAGTCTTCAGTTTGGGAGTAATATTTAGCACCGAGTTGGACTAGGGTTCAGCGTACCCTTAAGGTCCCATAACTATGTGCCAACGTAGGTTTGTAAGTCCCCTCTTTTGGGCATCAGATTTAGTGATCACGCCACAGTCATGCCTTTATACCCTGACAAGGTATACTGAGTCTTCTCGATGGGGCGTATACACCGGACTCCATATTTAGCTCACGTGGTTTATGTCGGTTAATAGACTCTCCCACAGTGGTAGTTTCAGTAAAGTGCATTAGTCCCTCAGTTATGTTTACTTTCAGCTTGCAACATGTTTTTCAGATTACTCTTGCATTTCAGCTGTTTATGCATGATTATATTTTGGGCCTATGTACTACAGTTTAGTTCAGTTTACAGCTTTCCTGTATTTTAGCATATTTACATTTTAGTCAGCCTTACATATCCCTCATACTCAGTACATTCAAAGTATTGACGCATACTCTATATGTTGTATCTTATCATGATGCAGGCTCAGGTTCTCAGCTTCAGCCTCGTGATTAGCTCGCCCAGTGCCATATCAGTGACAGTCGGTGGTGAGTCCTTATCATCCGAGGACATATCTTTTACATGCTTTTGAGTTAGTCAGTTTGTATTTACTTTTAGTATTTGGAGTTAGCTGGGGGCTTGTCCCAGCAGCTCATCAGTAGTAGAGGCTTTAAGACATAGAGTCAAACTTCAGCTTTTGTAGTTCCATTGATTTTCAGACAAACTATTATTTCAGATATCTTTAGAAGTATTATCCCTTTCAATTATGATTTATTCAATTTGGTTCTATTTGTTTAGAATTTTATTCAGTATACTTTTGATATGCCAGTTTCAGGGTTAGTTTGGGGTTACTTGTGACCCCAGGTCTCGTGTTACATCTAGGGACTAGTCTCGGAGAGTGACAAACTTGGTATCAGAGCATCAGGTTCAAGAGTCCTAGGGTTTCTGAAAGCCGCACTAAGTAGAATCTCTTTCATGGATGTGAAGCGTGCCATACTTATGAGGGAGCGGCTACGAGGTGTTCTAAGAGAAACTTCACTTCTTTTGCTATCTTTATCATGCAATGGAGTGTAATTCAACTTCTCTTTTCTAATCTATTGTTATACGTTTTAGATCGTGTCTCCTCGCTGAGCTAACGTATGCAATGCTAATGCAAATCCTCCATCCCTGAACCACGAGGTTACAAATGCAGAGTTCCGTAACGCAATCCAGTTTTTGGCCCAGACTGTAGCCAATCAGGCTAATCAGCAGGCCCTAGTTCCTGTGAACCCAAATGGTGGATCAACTGAAGCCCAAGTTTGAGATTTTGTTCGCATAAATATGCCAGAGTTTCTAGGGTCAAGGGTTGGTGAAGACCCACAAAATTTCATTGATGAGATCAGCATGATTCTTGAGGTGATGCAGGTGACTGGTACTAAGAGTGTGGAGTTAGCATCCTATCAACTCAAGGATGTATCTCACATCTGGTTCACGCAGTGGAAAGACAACAGGGGTGTGAATGCAGCTCATGTGATGTGGGACTGTTTTACTGGATCTTTTCTTGACAGGTTCTTCCCAAGAGAGTTGAGGGAGGCTAAGGCCCAAGAGTTTATGAATTTAAGGCAGGGATTGATGTCAGTCCAGGAATATGGGCTGAAGTTCACTCAGCTCTCCAGGTATGCTCCACATATAGTGGCTGATCCGATGGTATAAATGGGCAAATTCTTGTATAGGGTATCCGATCTGGTGAGACATAGTGCAGGAATGCTATGCTATTAGGAGATATGGATATCTCTATGTTGATGACCCATGCACAGCAGGTTAAGGAAGATAAACTTAAGGAGATTGCTAGGGATAATAAAAAAGCTAAGACAGGCAACTATGAATATTCTCAGCAGAGGTCAGGCGGTGGAAATTGCTCACAGTTTCAACAGAGGTCGGCAGACCCAGCATCTTCATATGCTAGTGCTCCATCTCCCAGGACCCGACGGATCAGAAGAAGCAAGCACCAGACTCTAAATCTCAGGGCAGTATTTCAGGTAACCATACTTTTCTAGCCTGCCCCAAGTGTGGTAAGAATCATCCAGGTGAGTTTTTGTCTTGCAGAGAAGGGTGTTTTGGGTGTGGTCATCTTGACCATAAGTTGAAGGAGTGCCCTTCTGCCTAACATAGCTCAGTCTACCACTTCAGCAGCCCCAGCAGGTCGTGCAGCTCAGTAGAGCACTACTTCTATCACAGGTGGCGGTCAGCATCAGAACTGTCTCTATGCTATGTCTTCACGCTAGGATCAGGAGAGTTCACCAGACGTAGTCATTGGTATGTTATCAGTATTCTCTCTTGATGTTTATGCCTTGTTAGATCCAGGGGCTTCTCTATGTTTTTTAACCCCGTATGTTGCGTGTAAATTCGGAGTCAGCCTTGAGAAACTCTTGAAACTCATCCCAGTTTCTACTCCAGTTGGTGAGTCAGTCCTAGATAATAGGGTATATAGAGATTGCTCAGTTTCAGTCCTTCATAAAGTCACTTCAGCAGATTTAGTAGAGTTAGATATGAACGACTTTGATGTCATTCTCGGTATGCATTGGCTACATGCCTGTTATGCCTCAGTCGATTGCAAAACCAGAGTCGTGAAATTTTAGTTTCCAAATAAGCCTGTCCTAGAGTGGCAGGGTAGTCTTCCTTCATCAAAAGGTTGTTTCATATCTTATCTCAAAGCTAGAAAGATGATCTCAAAGGGTTATATCTACCATATAGTTCGGGTTAAGGATTCTGAGTCTGAGACCCTACCATTCCAGTTAGTCCCAGTAGTTAATGAGTTTCCAGATGTGTTTCCTGATGATCTTCCCAGAGTCCCTCCTGAGCGGGTGATTGACTTTGGGATAGACTTTCTTCCAAATATGCAACCCATATCTATTCCTCTTTATAGAATGGCTCCAGCTGAGCTTAAGGAGTTGAAGGAACAACTCAGAGACCTCCTAGATAAGGGCTTCATCAGACCCAATATCTCTCCATGGGGTGCTCCAGTTCTCTTCGTGCATAAGAAAGATGGCTCCCTCAGGATGTGCATAGACTACTGTTAGCTGAACAAGGTCACAATCAAGAATAAGTATCCCATCCCCAGGATTGATGACTTGTTCGACCAGCTTTAGCGAGCCAACTACTTCTCCAAGATTGACCTCAGATCCGGTTATCATCAACTCAGAGTTAAAGAGTGTGACATTCCGAGATAGCCTTTAAAACTCGGTATGGTCACTATGAATTTGTGGTTATGTCTTTTGGACTAATGAATGCTCCTGCAGCTTTTGTGGACTTGGTGAATAGGGTGTTCAAACAGTATTTGGACATGTTTTTATTGTCTTTATAGATGATATTCTAGTCTACTTGCGGAGTAAGGAGGAGAATGCTAATCATTTGAGAGTGGTGCTGCAAACTCTCAAGGATCGCCAGTTATTCACCAAATTCAGCAAGTGTGAGTTTTGGCTACAGTCAGTCACCTTTTTAGGTCATGTGGTGTCTAAGGATAGTATTCGAGTGAATTCTCAGAAGATAGAGGCAGTAAAGAATTAGCCTACACCCACTTCTCCGACAGACATTAGGAGCTTCTTGGGTCTGGCTGGTTACTAGATGAGATTTGTTGAGGGGTTCTCATCCATAGCTTCTCCATTGACGAGGATGACTCAGAAGAAGGTCAAGTTCCAGTGGTCAGATGAGTGTGAGAAGAACTTCCAAGAGTTGAAAACTAGTTTGACCACAACCTCAGTTTTGACTCTACCAGAGGGTTCATATAGTTTCATAGTATACTATGATGCATCCATAGTTGTCCTAGGTTGTGTTCTGATGCAGCATGGTAAAGTTATCACATACGCCTCCAGACAGCTTAAGACTCATGAGAAGAATTATTCAACTCATGATCTTGAGTTAGAATCAGTGGTCTTTGCCTTGAAAATATGGAGACACTACTTGTATGGTGTCCCTGTAGATGTGTTTACTGACCACAAGAGCCTTCAATATGTGTTCACTTAGAAAGAACTGAATCTTCGACAAAGAAGGTGGCTAGAGCTTCTCAAGGACTATGACATGAGTGTGCTTTACCATCCGGGTAAGGCCAATGTAGTAGCTGATGCACTTAGTAGGTTGTACATGGGTAGTGTGTCATAAGTTGAGGAAAGAAAAAAGGAATTAGCCAAGGATGTTCACCGGCTTGCTCGATTAGGGGTTTGCCTCACTGACTCATCAGAGGGTGGTGTCATTGTTCAGAATAGGTAAGAGTCTTCATTGGTAGTCGAGGTGAAGGAAAAGCAAGACAGTGATCCCATCTTACTTCAGCTAAAAGGTGTTGTCCAGTAGCAGAGAGTAGAGGTCGTCTCCCAAGGGGTAGATGGTGTACTTCATTACCAGGGTCGGTTATGTATTCCTAATTTAGGTGAGTTGAGACAACAAATTTTGATAGAAGCATATAGCTCCAGGTATTCCATCCATCCTGGTGCCACCAAGATGTACCGTAACCTACAGAAAGTCTATTGGTAGAATGGTATGAAGAGGGATATTGCTGATTTTTTGGCTAAGTATCCCAACTGTCAGCAAGTGAAGGTAGAACATCAGCGACCAGGTGGTATGACTCAGGAGATGGAAATTCCTACTTGAAAGTAGGAGGTCATCAATATGGAATTCATTACAGGTTTACCTGGCACTCGTAGGTAACATGATTCTATTTGAGCGATCGTAGATAGGGTGACCAAGTCAGCCCATTTGTTAGCTGTCAAGACTACTGATTTAATGGAGGACTATGCTAGACTCTACATTTGTGAGATAGTCAGGTTGCATGGAGTTCCCTTGTCCATTATCTCAGATAGGAGTACTCAGTTCACATCTCAGTTTTGGAGATCGTTTCAGAAGGGTCTTGGTACACAGGTTAATCTTATCACAACTTTTTACCAGCAGACAGATGGTCAGGCAGAGCGTACTATTCAGACTTTAGAGGACATGTTGAGAGCTTGTGTAATCGACTTCAAAGAAAATTGGGATGATCACTTACCTCTTATAGAGTTTGCCTATAATAACAGTTTTCACTCTAGCATTCAGATGGCTCCGTATGAGGCACTCTATGGGCGAAGGTGTAGATCACCTATAGGCTGGTTTGAGGTAGGTGAAGCAGCTTTGATAGGGCCAGATTCGGTCCATGAGACCATGGAAAAGGTCTAGCTTATTAGATAAAGGTTGAAGGCAGATCAAAGTCATTAGAAATCTTACGCAGATGTAAGGAGAAGGGAGCTAGAGTTTGAGGTTGATGACTGGGTTTTTTCAAAAGTGTCCCTCATGAAGGATGTGATGAGATTCGGTAAGAAGGGAAAGGTTAGTCCCCAATATGTAGGACCTTATTGGATTCTTAAGCGAGTTGGCAAGGTGGATTATGAGTTGGAGTTGCCCGCAAACTTAGCATCGGTACACCCAGTCTTCCATGTGTCCTTGTTGAAGAAATGCATTGGTGATCCAGCTTTAGTTGTGTCTTTAGAAAGTTTGGCTGTGAAGGATAGCCTCACCTATGAGGAGGTTCCAATCGAGATTCTTGACCGTCAGGTTCGTAGGTTGAGAAATAAGGAAGTCGCTTCAGTAAAGGTTTTTTGGTAGAATCAGTCCGTAGATGGAGCTACTTAGGAAGTAGAAGCAGCCATGATGGCTAAGTACCCTCACCTCTTCCCTTCTGATCCAGTTTCAGCTTGAGGTAATAGTTCTTCTTCAGTTTCTTAGTTTACTCTTATATATTTCGGTCTCAGTATCATGTTCCATCAGCTATTCATGAAATTCAGCACTCTTTCATGTACTTAGAACCTATTTAAGCTAGAAATTGAGCTTTTAATGCTCAGTGGTATGGATTGCAGCTCCTTCCCTACAAACTCAACTTGTTTAGTCTTCATTCGAGGATGAATTATCCCAAGGGGAAGATATTGTAACACCCGAGAATTCAATCCAGCTTTCAAACTCAGAAACTTGCAGAATTTTGAGCTTTCCAGGAATTATGGGTCCAAACAACAGACCGTTGTTTGAACCACAGGTCGTGGTTTGAACCACAGGTCGTGGTTTGAACCACAGGTCGTGGTTTGAACCACAGGTCTTGGAATGAACCCATTACTTGCATCTGCTGGTCCAGTCCCTGGTCTGAGAACCACGAGTTGGTTCTACAGACCGTGGTTCAAATCACGGTCCATCCTGTCAACTCGTGGAACTTGATCAGAGAGCTGACATTTTCCCCTAGAACTACGATTTGGTCTACAGACCATAGTTTATTCTACGGTCTGTCCTATTAACCCGTAGAACTCCTTATGTAGCTTGAATGCTGAGCCTAGAATTATGACTGAGTTTACGGACCGTAGTTCATTATACAGCCTGTACTATTGACTCTTAGAAAGTAATCTGCAGCCTGACTCTGTGGCCAGGAACCACGAGTGGAAACCACAAGCTGTGGTTCAATCTACGACTCGTGGAATCCATCCGTGATTCCTGAAGCTGACTTTTTTAAGCAGTTTTTAATTTAATTTCTCAGGGGTATTTTAGACCTTTCTTTCTTATTTTAGCTCTGACTATAAATAGTCTTAAACTTATTTTATTTAGGAAAAACTCCAAAACAAATCAGTTTTTCCTCTCAAGTCAGTTCCCTAGCGAAAGGAGCGTTCTTCTCCAAATTTCCAGACCCAGGGTTTCCTCTTCCAAGCTTCAACTTCAGTTTCTTGTAGGGATTTTCATCCACCAAGTATATGGGTATTCAGTAAGGGTTCAATTTCCCTTTATGCCCAAAAAATCTCAGGTTTTTACGGTATTTTTCATGGTTTTGAAACTAGGGTTCTTACTCATTTTAGTAGATTGCTACAAAAATCCATCTCCTTGATTTGTACATGATTTCCATCCTGTTTCAACAATATATATTGCTTATATTGAATTGCATGGACTTGTGCAAGGTTTTGAGGAATCACGAGAATTCTTCTAAATCGTAGGATTTCAAAAGTGTTAGCTTTAGTCAAAATTCAACCTAGATTATCAGTATAAGCTTTAAAAGAAATTAGAATTTAACCAGTTTTCAGTTTACTACAGTATTTCAGAAGTTAGCAATCTCAGACCATTTTAGTTCTATCTCAGAAAATTCAAGACTTCAGTTTTAATGAGCTATTAGTCTTTAGTTTGGGAGTAGTGTTTAGCACCAAGTTGGACTAGGGTTCAACGTACCATTAAGGTCCCAGAACTACATGCCAACGTAGGTTTGTAAGTCCCCTCTTTTGGGAATCAGATTTAGTGATCACGCCTCAGTCATGCCTTTATACCCTGGCAAGGTATACTGGGTCCTCTCGATGGGGAATATACATCGAACTCCATGTTTAGCTCACGTGTTTTATATCGGTTAATAGACTCTCCCACAGTGGTAGTTTCAGTAAAGTGCATTAGGCCCTCAGTTATGTTTACTTTCAACTTGCAGCATGTTTTTCTGATTACTCTTGCATTTCAGCTGTTTATGCATGATTATATTTTGGGCCTATGTACTACAGTTTAGTTCAGTTTACAGCTTTCCTGTATTTTAGCGTATATACATTTCAGTCAGCCTTGCATATCCCTCATACTCAGTACATTCAAAGTACTGAAGCATACTCTATATGTTGCATCCTATCATGATGCAGGCTCAAATTCTCAGCTTCATCCTCGTTATTAGCTCGCCCAGTGCCATATCAGTGACAGTCGGTGGTGAGTCCTCATCATCTGAGGACATATCTTTTATATGCTTTTTGAGTTAGTCAGATTGTCTTTACTTTCAGTATTTGGAGTTAGCTGAGGGCTTGGCCCAACAGCTTATCAGTAGTAGAGGCTTTCAGACATAGAGTCAGACTTGAACTTTTGTAGTTCTGTTGATTTTCAGACAAACTATTATTTTAGATATCTTTAGAAGTATTATCCCTTTTAATTATGATTTATTCAATATGCTTCCATTTGTTTAGAATTTTATTCATTATGCTTGTGATATGCCAGTTTCAGGTTTAGCTTAGGGTTACTTGTGACTCCAGGTCCCGTGTTACGTCTAGGGGCTAGCCTCGGGGTGTAACATTTATTTTAAGAAAATTGGCATGTTTAGACAACATGACCTTATGTATTTAAGAAATTGTATGCCTAGTTCTTCAAGTTATGAGTTTTTATAAGATTATGTATTTGAACTAGTATCATGCAAACCTTTAAGATATGTTCTTCTATGAATGATATGACATCCTGATATGCCATTAATGCTCATAAACCATTTTTCAAAAGTAAGGTTCGTGAGTAGTATGACATCCAGGTTTTCTATCTATGACTATGAATAAGCTTTCACATCCAAATATGTCACATAATATGTGAGCACTATGATAGGTTTTGGGAGTATTATTTAGCATCGAGCTGATGAGGGTTCCAAATAACCCGAGTCTAGAACTACGTTGCCACCATAGGTTTGCCTTTTTAGGCGTACTTTAGGAATCTTATGTTTATGGTTCTAATTTTGGCCGATTAGGATAATCTTTTTTAGTGTGAGTGTATGAAACTGGACTCCATGATGTTCAACAAGGTTTATGTCGGTTATAAGAAACTCCCTCAAGAATGGTTTCAAACTACTAAGGTTATATGACTTTCAGCTTTCAGGCTTAGACTCATTGCTTTATGATTTATGCTCAAACTATGATACTTATTTATGATTTTACTTTGAGTCTTTGCACTATGATTTTCTCTACTATTGCATGAACTCAGTTTTAAGCACAGTTCCAAGTATGTTTTATCATAATTATGCATAGCTCACATACTCAGTACATTCCATAGTACTGATCGCATACTTTTTTGTGCTGCATCCTATGATGATGCAGATTCATGTGCTCATTCCCACACTCGCAGCTAGAGACAACAGGATTTCCATTGCAGTTGGTGAGTCCTCATCCTTCGAGGACTAGTTATGAATTTAGCTATCTTTATGACTTTCTTTCAATACTTAGAGTTAGCTGGGGTCTTATCCCAACAACTCACTTTATCAGTTTTAGTGGATTTTTCAGACATAGTTAGACAGTTGGTGGTTTATATTTTAAATTGTTGCTCCTAGACTTATGTTTCTTATATGGAGTTGCTCATTACTTGTTATTAAGCTTCTGCTTAGTATGTTATGGTTGTGTTTAAGTCATGCTAAGGACAAGGATTAGCTTGGGATCACTTGTGATCTCAAATCCCGTGTCGCGTCCTGGGGGTAGGCTCGGGGCATGACAAAAACATTGAAAGGTTTTTACTTATGTTTGAGCTATTGTGATTATTTATTTATTTATATATGTTGATACATAATTTATAAGACTTAATTACATTAGTTCTACTTTTGGATTTTGGTTATCTCTTGCATCACATGTTAACTCCATTGTTTTTAACTTGTTCAAATTTGACTGTATATGGGAATTCACTTGTGTTCTCATTGTTGCCTAATGTCTTGTGTATTAAAATTGTTGACACTTGCAGAGTGTCTTCCTTTTAATGTGGTCTTAGTGTTTTAATAATGTAGGCATAAACCTTATTAAGATGTCACTGTAGTCCTTGATTAGATGTGTCTTTCTTGTTTTCTTTTGTCTAGGTAGTGGGTTGGGGATAGAGGGCAAGGAGAGTGACCTTTTGATTTGGGTACTGCCATGTTAATCAAATATGATCCATTGAATCCTAAAGTTTGGATTGTACTTTGTTAGTGCCTATGAGTAGGATTATGTTAGTATAAAGAAATAGTCACGGATTTTTCAATTTGGGGTTATTGGATTATGTGCTTAGTTAGGAAAATCAATTGTAGTTAAAAAATGAATAGGCTGCATTTATTACTTTTCAAAGGTGTAATCTTGTCTGGGTTACCCTCTAAAACCCCTCTAAAGACTATATGTCTTCTGTCCTCGGTAATATCGCCTTAAAGAAGACGAACCTAAACAACAACAAAATTGAGAGTTGATATAGCAAAAGATTCTTTTGTTAAGAGTACGAATCATCCATGAGTACTTGCCCTTGTGACACCTTCTCTGTCAAGAAAATCTGCGAGGCTTCAACAACCTAAAGAGAAGAAGCCTCATGTAAATGGTACTGGCTATCCAATTTTTATTTTGTTGTATATTTGTTGATTTTGGTTTTTTTTCGAGGTTTGTTTCACAGGAGTCTTATGATTTCAAAATCTGTAGATTTTACAAAACCTTTACAAAGGAAAGAAAAGGATGAGATTCTTGTAAAACATTCTGCCTAATCCTTTTCTTTCCTTTGTAAAGGTTTTGTAAAATCTACAGATTTTCAAAATATAAGACTCTCTTGTGAGACAAACCTAAAAAAAAAAATCAAAATCAATAAATATACAATCAAATAAAAATTGAATAGTCAGTACCATTGACATGAGGCTTTTTCCCTTTAGGTTGTTGGAGACTCACAGATTTTCTTGACAGAGAAGATGCTGCAAGAGCAAAACACCCATAGATGATCCATACTCTTAGCAGAAGAATCTTTTGCTAAGTTATCTCTCATTTTTGTTGTTATTTAGGTTCATCTCCTTTGAGGTGATATTACCAAGGATAGAGGACAAATAGTATTTAGAGTAATTTTAGAGGGCAATCCAAACAAGATTACACACTGGAAAAGGAATAAATGCAGCCTATTTGTTTTCCAACTACAATTAATTTTCCTAACTAACAACAAAATTCAAATAAGTGCCAAATTGAAAAATCCTTGACTACTTTTTACAAACATAATCCTACTCATAGACATTAATAAAGCACAATTCAAACTTAATGTTCAATGAATCGTGTTTGATCAACATGGCGGTACCCAATCGAAAGGTTGACTCTCCTCGCCCTCTATCCCCAACCCACTATCAATACAAAAGAAAACAAGAAAGATGCATCTAATCAAGGGCTATATTGATATCTTAATAAGGTTTATGTCTACATTGTTAAAATACTAAGAGCATGTTAAAAGGCAGAGCCTCTTCAAGTGTCAACAATCTTAATTTTAATACACAAGATATTAGGTGACAATGGAAACACAACTGAATTCCCAGATATAGTAAAATCTGAATAAGTTAAAACAATGAAATTAATACGTGATGCAAGAGATAACCAAAATCCAAAAGTAGAACTAATATAATTAAAGTTTATAAATTTTATATCAAAATAACTAAATAAAACAAAACATTATAGTAGCTCAAACAAAAGTGGGAACCTTTTAATGTTTTCTCCTAATTGTAGAACTCACCTTGATTTTCATAAGCATATCAACAACTAAATAGTACCCACAATATTCTTGCTTCATTCTGCCAAAAAAAGAGAGAAAGTTGTTAGGACCAAACTTTAGAGAGGAAGATCATCGTCTTTTCCCTAGACCTATCATGTCAAATCATCAAGAGTACAATATTAGATTAGAAAGCGTACTTGAATTCATGAGTGTCATAGCGATTCTCCGTGTGCTATTTATTTGTCTTCCAAATCAAGACGTGAACCACTCTCTCTTTCTAATGAATGAATATCAGAAAGAAAATCCTAGATCTGATTTGGGGATCATAACCCTATATTTATAAAAATACAGGTTATGTAATTTTGATTTAGCCCATTATTAAACTAGAAATTACATCCGAGTATTTACACATAAGATCTCATACTTTATGAGGTGTCTTTTAGACCCTTTAACTTAAAATCTTAGTAGTTCACTTTAATTTGGGTCAAGTTTTTAATGATATCAACCAACATACAATTATTTATAATACAATATATATATATACAATTATTTATAATACAATATATATATATACAATTATTTTTAATACAATATATATATATATGTGTGTGTGAAAGACCTCATAATATAATTTGAACCTTTTGTCATAATAGATAAATTATCTTTTCACTATTTTTTTAACGGAAAAGGGCTAAAAATACCCCTAGACTATATGAAAAGGTTTAAAAATACCCCTTATTCATCTATTTGGCTAAAAATATCCCTCAATCCATCTTTTTGGCCCATTTTTACCCTTAAAACTAACATCCATTTTTTCTATTAATTTTTATTATTACATTATTTATTACGTGACAATTTTCTATTGGATAAAATTAAAACCCCAACCCACCAAACGTTTTTCTCCTGCCCCGACCCAATTCCAATGCCCCATGACCCAAACTCATTTAAAAAAATTCATTAGCACACAAAATTATACATCTCTCTTTCACCTGAAATTGATCCCATTTTTTTCTTCTTATTCAAAGCTTAAAATTCAGGTATTTTGAAGGCTAAAATTCTGGCTCAAACATACTCCAAAGCGGATATACGTTTAGAAAGATGCTGCGAAAATCTACAATACAATACTGATAATAATGATCCTGAGAGCTCGAAGAGAGACCAAATACATGTGATATCAATGTTCTGATTAATCACTACTAAATACATATGATTCCACTCTTATCTGAGGTAGCCAAAGGTTTACCAAGATCATTCCATGGACAACAAAGTATTAGGGATGTGTGTTCTTTCAATTAGCTTACCATTTTAGCATTGATATCGACCAAATATGAACAAGTCCATCAACAGAACTAGCAGTAACATAACTGTCATCTGCAATGATACAGGATCAGCTCCAATTAGATGCAATTCGATTTGCATTTGCTCCGAAAGTGCCACAAATTTCTACCATCAACAAGACCGAAATGAATACTCTTATTGTAGTAGAAATCAGGACATTTTAGCCGAATTTTAGCCTTGAAATTGCTGAATTTTAAGCTTTAAAGAAGAAAAAAATGGGATTATGTTCAGGTGAAAGAAAGATGTATAATTTTGTGTGCTATTGAATTTTTTTAAATAGGTTTGGGTCATGGGGGCATTGAATTGGGTCGGGGCAAGAGGAAAAAGTTTAGTGGGTTGAGGTTTTAATTTTGTCCAATAGAGAGGTGCCACGTAATAAATAATAATAATAAAAATTAATAGAAAAAAGGGATGTTAGTTTTAAGGGTAAAAATGGGCCAAAAAGGTGGATTGAGGGGTATTTTTAACCAAATAGATGAACAAAGGGTATTTTTAGCCAAATAGATGAATAAAGGGTATTTTTAAACTTTTTCAGATACTCCAGGGGTATTTTTAGCCCTTTTCCATTTTTTTAATATATAAAAATAGCATTTAATTATAAATTACAGTTATGGCCAAATCTCACTAGGAATGGTAAGTGAAGCCTCTAAATAAAGCCTTGAGGGTATATATATATATATATATATATATATATATATATATATATATATATATCTAGGAGTAGGAATCTTTAGGAGTACTATTTTAATATTCCTATTAAAGAAATCCAATTAGCATAACAATAGAATAAGTTTAGTGGGAAACTTATTAGTGCTTAGTATTCCTACTAAAAAGAGTTTAAAACTTTAACAAAATTCCACTTTTTTTCTCCATAGATATTGGTTACTCCTTATCAGGTGAGTTCTTTAAGCTATATACATATTGTTCTGTAGTATGTGATATTTTTTTCTTGGTTTAGTTCATCGTTTTTTTTTTGTTATTAATTTTTTATATGATTTTGAAAGAATTATTTTTGTTTATTTTTTTCATTTTTTATTGATCATCCAATTTAATTTCTTATTACCCTGTCTAACTTTATTTTCTATGCAATATTTTTTTGCGCTTTAGTATATTCTCTTGTATCTTGAAGTTTTTTCTACCCTTTTTCTATTGATTCTCTGTTGATTGTTATTTACTTATGTTGGATTGTATTCCAATTTTGAAGGGAACATATATCTGATGTTTATCACTAGAAAATGTTAGATTTGAAAATAACGTCAATGATGGTTATGACGATGATATCGATTAAGGTTTTGGTTTCATGTAACATAATTGAGGGTCCTTTTTTGAGATTGTTCAGGTAATTTGATTGATGACAAAAAGGGATTTGATTCTTAAATCTTTCTTTATGTGAACTATATTAAAAGTCCTACCATTTAAAATTTTAAGATAATTATAATTTATTAATTTATAGCAATTCTTTTTTTAATTAAACTAACTAATTATTCATATATATTATTGATCAAATATCAAAGGTAGAAGCACTATATGGTATAGGATCCCAATCAATAATGACGACTTTTAATAGTAAACATCATAAATAATAAATTCCTTTGTAGTCCTTCAAGTAAAATGTGGTTGGAATGTAAAACTATTTATTATCTTACCTTATAAAAAAGAAAGGAATAGGAAAGAAAAAATTCTCTTGGAATACTTTTTCTAAATTAGATAAATAGGTTTAAAAGCTGTGAACATCCTACAATAGAGACTACAAACCACTTTTTCTTAACTGACGCAACTTTGCCAAAGAAATATGGGCAAGGTTCACAACTGCAGCAGGGCTAGATGGTCTTTTTGTGAAGATTAATCAATCTATTGCCTTGTGGTGGGCAGCTGATGGACCACCAAGATTAGACCATTTTTAAAGTTATGCCTGCTATTCTCTATTGGCAAATTTGAAAGTGGAGAAATTCTATCATCTATGGAGGGAGAATGTCTAAAAGCAGAGTCATATATAAAATCAGTTGAAATATTTACAGAATAGCCAAGCGTTTATTCCCTGTTTAATGAATATTCCCTTCACTTGGCCTAAGATGGTACAGTATTTTGAAGAATATGTACCAAGATTAGAATATAGAGTTGTGAAATGGAATTTCCCAAGAAAGATGATACAAATGTAATAGTAATGAGGCATCCAAAGGGAATCATGGAAATAGTTCTATAGCCTTTTGTGTAAGATACTACAGGGGAGATTTGTTGTATGCAAGAGCCAGAACCATACAAGACACAACTAGCATTTGTGTTGAGGCAATTGCTACGCATGATGGTTTGGAGTACTATGTTAATACGAACTTATTTCCACTTATTTTGGAAACAGATTCATTATTCCTAAAGAATGTAGTTAAAGAAACCTGGGACACCCCATGGAGTATTTTTATGGAGGTTCAGAGATAAATAAATGGAGAGAGAAAGGGGAGATCAATATCCTTCATGTTCTAAGAGAAGGCAATCAACTGGCTGATTTTTTCACAAACATGGCTTTTAAATTTGCAGGTACTGTTCAAATCAAAAAAATTTAGGAAGCTCCAATGTAGGAAAAATAGATCATCAATGCTGACAAGTCACAACTCCCTAATCCAAGGTTCAATGTTATCAGAAGCATAGAATCAGATTAAAGCAGGAAAACAAAAAATGCAACAACAAGGCAATATCTTACTCCCCAAATTACTGTTTCAAAGTCTTAGGTTTATAATACAAGTTCAAGTTCATCATCTACAAATATCTATTACCTATACATATGTGTTTTCTTTTTTAGACAATGGTATTAAGCTCTTTATAGTTTCAATTTTCCAGAGAGAAAATAAAAAATGACATAGGAAATCCACGTTCAGAGAATCTCTCCTCAAAACTCCAGAAATCCAGTTTCTTTCTAGCACAAGCACGAAGGAAGTTTACCTCAGATTTTGAAGCCTATTTCTATTTGGAGCTGATTTGCACGGCGTCTGGTGAGAGCTTGAGGTTGCCTTAGTGGAATCTACCAAGAACCTGAGAAAATCAAATCGTGTCAGTGTAGCAAAATATAATGGCTAATCAATGCTTTAAGGGATCGAGATTCTACAAAGTTCATCTCACCTTAACTTCAGTGGAGTTTTTGCGGAGTTTTGTGGTAGCATCTCCTCTTAGTTGAGGCAAGGATGGAAGTTTCCAGCTGAGGTGAGCTCGTCAATGCCTTTCCAACTCAAATGGATGGCTTTCTCGAGTGTTGAAGACGAAGAGGCTCTCTAGAAGTTTCTATTAGGTCTAGTTGACCTTATGTTCTCTTTTTGTGTAGATATTTTGTTGGAAGCGGGTTTTGGGTCATTTGGGCCTAATGGCTTTGTTTTGTTTCTTTGGTTTTTTTATAATAAGTGGATTTTTAGTCCTTCAAGTAAAATGTGGTTGGAATGTAAAACTATTTATTATCTTACCTTATAAAAATAAAGGAATAGGAAAGAAAAAATTCTCTTGGAATACTTTTTTAAAATTAGATAAATAGGTTTAAAAGTTGTGAACATCCTACAATAGAGACTACAAACCACCTTTTCTTAACTGGCGCAACTTTGCCAAGGAAATATGGGCAAGGTTCACAACTGCAGCAGGCCTAGATGGTCTTTTTGTGAAGATTAATCAATCTATTTCCTTGTGGTGGGCAGCTGATGGACCACTAAGATTAGACCATTTTTTAAGTTATGCCTGCTATTCTCTATTGGATAATTTGAAAGTGGAGAAATTCTATCATCTATGGAGGGAGAATGTCTAAAAGCAGAGTCATATATGAAATCAGTTGAAATATTTACAAGATAGCCAAGCGTTTATTCCCTGGTTCATAAATATTCCCTTCACTTGGCCTAAGATGGTACAGTATTTTGAAGAATATGTACCAAGATTAGAATATAGAGTTGTGAAATGGAATTTCCCAAGAAAGATGATACAATTGTAATAGTAATGAGGCATCCAAAGGGAATCATGGAAATAGTTCTATAGCCATTTGTGTAAGATACTACATAAGAGATTTGTTGTATGCAAGAGCCAGAACCATACAAGACACAACTAGCAATTGTGTTGAGGCAATTGTTACGCATGATGGTTTGGAGTACTATGTTAATACGAACTTATTTCCACTTATTTTGGAAACAGATTCATTATTCCTAAAGAATGTAGTTGAAGAAACCTGGGACACCCCATGGAGTATTTTTATGGAGGTTCAGAGGATAAATAAATGGAGAGAGAAAGTGGAGATCAATATCCTTCATGTTCTGAGAGAAGGCAATCAACTGGCTGATTTTTTCACAAACATGGCTTTTAAATTTGCAGGTACTGTTCAAATCAAAAAAATTTAGGAAGCTTCAATGTAGGAAAAACAGATCATCAATGCTGACAAGTCACAACTCCCTAATCTAAGGTTCAATGTTATCAGAAGCATAGAATCAGAATAAAGCAGGAAAACAAAAAATGAAACAAGGCAATATCTTACTCCTCAAATTATTGTTTCAAAGTCTTAGGTTTATAATACAAGTTTGAGTTCATAATCAACAAAGATCTATTACCTATACATATGTGTTTTCTCTTTTAGATAGTGGTATTAAGCTCTTTAGACTTTCAATTTGTCAGAAGGAAAATCATAAATGACATAGGTAATCCACGTTCATAGAATCTCTCCTAAAAACTCCAGAAATTCAGTTTCTTTCTAGCACAAGCACGAAGAAAGTTTACCTCAGATTTTGAAGCCTATTTATATTTGGATCTGATTTGCATGGCGTTTGGTGAGAGCTTGAGGTTGCCTTAGTGGAATCTACCAAGAACCTGAGAAAATCAAATCGTGTCAGTGTAGCAAAAGATAATGTCTAATCAGCGCTTTAAGGGATCGAGATTCTACAAAGTTCATCTCACCTTAACTTCGGTGGAGTTTTTATGAAGTTTTGTGGTAGCATCTCCTCTCAGTTGAGGCAAGGATGGATGTTTCTAGCTGAGGTGAGCTCGTCAATGCCTGTCCAACTCGAATGGATGGCTTTCTCGAGTGTTGAAGATGAAGAGGCTCTCTAGAACTTTCTATTAGGTCTAGTTGACCTTCTGTTCTCTTTTTGTGTAGATATTTTGTTGGAAGCTGGTTTTGGGTCATTTGGGCCCAATGGCTTTGTTTTGTTTCTTTGTTTTTTTTTATAATAAGTGGCTTTGTAATCCTTCAAGTAAAATGTGGTTGGAATGTAAAACTACTTATTATCTTACCTTATAAAAAATAAAGGAATAGGAAAGAAAAAATTCTCTTGGAATACTTTTTTAAAATTAGATAAATAGGTTTAAAAGCTGTGAACATCCTACAATAGAGACTACAAACCACCTTTTCTTAACTGGCGCAACTTTGCCAAGGAAATATGGGAAAGGTTCACAACTGCAGTAGGGCTAGATAGACTTTTTGTGAAGATTAATCAATCTATTGCCTTGTGGTAGGAAACTGATGGACCACTAAGGTTAGACCATTTTTTAAGTTATGCCTGCTATTCTCTATTGGAAAATTTGAAAGTGGAGAAATTCTATCATATATGGAGGGAGAATGTCTAAAAGTAGAGTCATATATGAAATCAGTTGAAATATTTACAGGATAGCCAAGCGTTTATTCCCTGGTTAAAGAATATTCTCTTCACTTGGCATAAGATGGTACAGTATTTTGAAGAATATGTACCAAGATTAGAATATAGATTTGTGAAATGGAATTTCCCATGAAGGATGATACAAATATAATAGTAATGGGGCATCCAAAGGGAATCCTGGAAATAGTTCTAAAGCCTTTTGTGTAAGATACTACAGGGGAGATTTGTTGTATGAAAGAGCCAGAACCATACAAGACACAACTTGCATTTGTGTTGAGGCAATTGCTACGCATGCTGGTTTGGAGTACTATGTTAATACGAAATTATTTCCACTTATTTTGGAAACAGATTCATTGTTCCTAAAGAATGTAGTTGAAGAAACCTGGGACACCCTAAGGAGTATTTTTATGGAGGTTCAGAGGATAAATAAATGTAGTGAGAAAGGGGAGATCAAGATCCTTCATGTTCTAAGGGAAGGCAATCAACTGACTGATTTCTTCACAAACATGGCTTTTAACTTTGCAGGTACTGTTCAAATCAAATTATTTTAGGAACCTCCAATGTAGGAAAAACAGATCATCAATGCTGACAAGTCACAACTCCCTAATCTAAGGTTCAATGTTATCAGAAGCATCTAATCAGATTAAAGCAGGAAAACAAAAAAATGCAACAACAAGGCAATATCTTACTCCTCAAATTACTGTTTCAAAGTCTTAGGTTTATAATACAAGTTCGAGTTCATCATCTACAAAGATCTATTACCTATACAAATGTGTTTTCTCTTTTAGATAGTGGTATTAAGCTCTTTAGAGTATCAATTTGTTAGAGGGAAAATCATAAATGACATAGGTAGTCCACGTTCAACGAATCTCTCCTAAAAACTCCAGAAATTCAGTTTCTTTCTAGCACAAGCACGAAGGAAGTTTACCTCGGATTTTGAAGCCTATTTCTATTTGGATCTGATTTGCACGACGTCTGGTGAGAGCTTGAGGTTTCCTTAGTGGAATCTACCAAGAACCTGAGAAAATCAAATCGTGTCAGTGTAGCAAAAGATAATGGCTAATAAGTGCTTTAAGGGATCGAGATTCTACAAAGTTCATCTCACCTTAACTTCTGTGGAGTTTTTATGAAGTTTTGTGGTAGCATCTCCTCTCAGTTGAGGCATGGATGGAAGTTTCTAGCTGAGGTGAGCTCGCCAATGCTTGTCCAACTCGAATGGATGGCTTTCTTGAGTGTTGAAGATGACGAGGCTCTCTGGAAGTTTCTATTAGGTCTAGTAGACCTTCTGTTCTCTTTTTGTGTAGATATTTTGTTGGAAGCGGGTTTTGGGTCATTTGGGCCCAATGGCTTTGTTTTGTTTCTTTGGTTTTTTATAATAAGTGGCTTTGTAGTCCTTCACGTAAAATGTGGTTGGAATGTAAAACTATTTATTATCTTACCTTATAAAAAAGAAAGGAATAGAAAAGAAAAAATTCTCTTGGAATACTTTTTTTAAATTAGATAAATAGGTTTAAAAGCTGTGAACATCCTACAATAGAGACCCAAACCACCTTTTCTTAACTGGCGCAACTTTGCCAAGGAAATATGGGCAAGGTTCACAACTGCAGAAGGGCTAGATGGTCTTTTTGTGAAGATTAATCAATCTATTTCCTTGTGGTGGGCAACTGATGGACCACCAAGATTAGACCATTTTTTTAGTTATGCCTGCTATTCTCTATTGGCAAATTTGAAAGTGGAGAAATTCTATCATCTATGGAGGGAGAATGTCTAAAAGTAGAGTCATATATGAAATCAGTTGAAATATTTACAGGATAGCCAAGCGTTTATTCCCTGGTTAATGAACATTCCCTGGTTAATGAATATTCCCTTCACTTGGCCTAAGATGGTACAGTATTTTGAAGAATATGTAGCAAGATTAGAATATAGAGTTGTGAAATGGAATTTCCCAAGAAGGATGATACAAATGTAATAGTATTGGGGCATCTAAAGTGAATCCTGGAAATAGTTCTATAGCCTTTTGTGTAAGATACTACAGGGGAGATTTGTTGTATGCACGAGCCAGAACCATACAGGACACAACTAGCATTTGTGTTGAGGCAATTGCTACGCATGATGGTTTGGAGTACTATGTTAATACAAAATTATTTCCACTTATTTTGGAAACAGATTCATTGTTCCTAAAGAATGTAGTTGAAGAAACCTGGGACACCCTAAGGAGTATTTTTATGGAGGTTCAGAGGATAAATAAATGGAGAGAGAAAGGGAAGATCAAGATCCTTCATGTTCTAAGAGAAGGCAATCAACTGACTGATTTCTTCACAAACATGGCTTTTAATTTTGCAGGTACTGTTCAAATCAAATTTTTTTAGGAACCTCCTATGTAGGAAAAACAGATTATCAATGCTGACAAGTCACAACTCCCTAATCTAAGGTTCAATGTTATCAGAAGCATCGAATCAGATTAAAGCAGGAAAACAAAAAATGCAACAACAAGGCAATATCTTACTCCTCAAATTACTGTTTCAAAGTCTTAGGTTTATAATACAAGTTCGAGTTCATCATCTACAAAGATCTATTACATATACATATGTGCTTTCTCTTTTAGATAGTGGTATTAAGCTCTTTAGAGTTTCAATTTTTCAGAGGGAAAATCATAAATGACATAGGTAATCCACGTTCAGAGAATCTCTCCTAAAAACTCCAGAAATCCAGTTTCTTTCTAGCACAAGCACGAAGGAAGTTTACCTCAGATTTTGAAGCCTATTTCTATTTGGATCTAATTTGCACGGCGTCTGGTGAGAGCTTGAGGTTGCCTTAGTGGAATCTACCAAGAACCTGAGAAAATCAAATCGTGTCAATGTAGCAAAAGATAATGGCTAATCAGTGCTTTAAGGGATCGAGATTCTACAAAGTTCATCTCACCTTAACTTCAGTGGAGTTTTTACGAAATTTTGTGGTAGCATCTCTTCTCAGTTGAGGCAAGGATGGAAGTTTCCAGCTGAGGTGAGCTCGTCAATACCTGTCCAACATGAATGGATGGCTTTCTCGAGTGTTGAAGACAAAGAGGCTCTCTAGAAGTTTCTATCAGGTCTAGTTGACCTTCTGTTCTCTTTTTGTGTACATATTATGTTGGAAGCAGGTTTTTGGGTCATTTGGTCCCAATGGCTTTTTTTTGTTTCTTTGGTTTTTTATAATAAGTGGCTTTGTAGTCCTTCACGTAAAATGTGGTTGAAATGTAAAATTATTTATTATCTTAACTTATAAAAAAGAAAGGAATAGGAAAGAAAAAATTCTCTTGGAATACTTTTTTTAAATTAGATAAATAGGTTTAAAAGCTGTGAACATCCTACAATAGAGACTACAAACCACCTTTTCTTAACTGGCGCAACTTTGCCAAGGAAATATGGGCAAGGTTCATAACTGCAGAAGGGCTAGATGGTCTTTTTGTGAAGATTAATCAATCTATTGCCTTGTGGTGGGCAACTGATGGACCACCAAGATTAGACCATTTTTTTAGTTATGCCTGCTATTCTCTATTGGCAAATTTGAAAGTGGAGAAATTCTATCATCTATGGAGGGAGAATGTCTAAAAGTAGAGTCATATATGAAATCAGTTGAAATATTTACAGGATAGCCAAGCGTTTATTCGCTGGTTAATGAACATTCCCTGGTTAATGAATATTCCCTTCACTTGGCCTAAGATGGTACAGTATTTTGAAGAATATGTAGCAAGATTAGAATATAGAGTTGTGAAATGGAATTTCCCAAGAAGGATGATACAAATGTAATAGTAATGGGGCATCTAAAGTGAATCCTGGAAATAGTTCTATAGCCTTTTGTGTAAGATACTACAGGGGATATTTGTTGTATGCATGAGCCAGAACCATACAAGACACAACTAGCATTTGTGTTGAGGCAATTGCTACACATGATGGTTTGGAGTACTATGTTAATACAAAATTATTTCCACTTATTTTGGAAACAGATTCATTGTTCCTAAAGAATGTAGTTGAAGAAACCTGGGACACCCTAAGGAATATTTTTATGGAGGTTCAGATGATAAATAAATGGAGCGAGAAAGGGGAGATCAAGATCCTTCATGTTCTAAGGGAAGGCAATCAACTGACTGATTTCTTCACAAACATGGCTTTTAATTTTGCAGGTACTGTTCAAATCAAATTTTTTTAGGAACCTCCAATGTAGGAAAAACAGATTATCAATGCTGACAAGTCACAACTCCCTAATCTAAGGTTCAATGTTATCAGAAGCATCGAATCAGATTACAGCAGGAAGACAAAAAATGCAACAACAAGGCAATATCTTACTCCTCAAATTACTGTTTTAGAGTCTAAGGTTTATAATACAAGTTCGAGTTCATCATCTGCAAAGATCTATTACCTATACATATGTGTTTCTCTTTTAGACAGTGGTATTAAGCTCTTTAGAGTTTCAATTTGTCAGAGGGAAAATCATAAATGACATAGGTAATCCACGTTCAGAGAATCTCTTCTAAAAACTCCAGAAATACAGTTTCTTTCTAGCACAAGCACGAAGGAAGTTTACCTCAGATTTTGAAGCCTATTCTATTTGGATCTGATTTGCATGGCGTCTGGTGAGAGCTTGAGGTTGCCTTAGTGGAATCTACCAAGAACCTGACAAAATCAAATCGTGTCAATGTAGCAAAAGATAATGGCTAATCAGTGCTTTAAGGGATCGAGATTCTACAAAGTTCATCTCACCTTAACTTCAGTGGAGTTTTTGCGGAATTTTGTGGTAGCATCTCCTCTTTGTTGAGGCAAGGGATGGAAGTTTCCAGCTGAGGTGAGCTCGTCAATGCCTGTACAACTCGAATGGTTGGCTTTCTCGAGTGTTGAAGACGAAGAGGCTCTCTAGAAGTTTCTATTAGGTCTAGTTGACCTTCTGTTCTCTTTTTGTGTACATATTATGTTGGAAGCGGGTTTTGGGTCATTTGGTCCCAATGACTTTGTTTTGTTTCTTTGGTTTTTTATAATAAGTGGCTTTGTAGTCCTTCACGTAAAATGTGGTTGGAATGTAAAACTATTTATTATCTTACCTTATAAAAAAGAAAGGAATAGGAAAGAAAAAATTCTCTTGGAATACTTTTTTTAAATTAGATAAATAGGTTTAAAAGTTGTGAACATCCTACAATAGAGACTACAAACCACCTATTCTTAACTGGCGCAACTTTGCCAAGGAAATATGGGCAAGGTTCACAACTGCAGAAGGGCTAGATGGTCTTTTTGTGAAGATTAATCAATCTATTGCCTTGTGGTGGGCAACTGATGGACCACCAAGATTAGACCATTTTTTTAGTTATGCTTGCTATTCTCTATTGGCAAATTTGAAAGTGGAGAAATTCTATCATCTATGGAGGGAGAATGTCTAAAAGTAGAGTCATATATGAAATCAGTTGAAATATTTACAGGATAGCCAAGCGTTTATTCCCTGGTTAATGAACATTCCCTGGTTAATGAATATTCCCTTCACTTTGCCGAAGATGGTACAGTATTTTGAAGAATATGTAGCAAGATTAGAATATAGAGTTGTGAAATGGAATTTCCCAAGAAGGATGATACAAATGTAATAGTAATGGGGCATCTAAAGTGAATCCTGGAAATAGTTCTATAGCCTTTTGTGTAAGATACTACAGGGGAGATTTGTTGTATGCACAAGCCAGAACCATACAAGACACAACTAGCATTTGTGTTGAGGCAATTGCTACGCATGATGGTTTGGAGTACTATGTTAATACAAAATTATTTCCACTTATTTTGGAAACAGATTCATTGTTCCTAAAGAATGTAATTGAAGAAACCTGGGACGCCCTAAGGAGTATTTTTATGGAGGTTCAGAGGATAAATAAATGGAGAGAGAAAGGGGAGATCAAGATCCTTCATGTTCTAAGGGAAGGCAATCAACTGACTGATTTCTTCACAAACATGGCTTTTAATTTTGCAGGTACTGTTCAAATCAAATTTTTTTAGGAACCTCCAATGTAGGAAAAATAGATTATCAATGCTGACAAGTCACAACTCCCTAATCTAAGATTCAATGTTATCAGAAGCATCAAATCAGATTAAAGCAGGAAGACAAAAAATGCAACAACAAGGCAATATCTTACTCCTCAAATTACTGTTTTAGAGTCTTAGGTTTATAATACAAGTTCGAGTTCATCATCTGCAAAGATCTATTACCTATACATATGTGTTTCTCTTTTAGACAGTGGTATTAAGCTCTTTAGAGTTTCAATTTGTCAGAGGGAAAATCATAAATGACATAGGTAATCCACGTTCAGAGAATCTCTCCTAAAAACTCCAGAAATACAGTTTCTTTCTAGCACAAGCACGAAGGAAGTTTACCTCAGATTTTGAAGCCTATTCTATTTGGATCTGATTTGCATGGCGTCTGGTTTGAGCTTGAGGTTGCCTTAGTGGAATCTACCAAGAACCTGACAAAATCAAATCGTGTCAATGTAGCAAAAGATAATGGCTAATCAGTGCTTTAAGGGATCGAGATTCTACAAAGTTCATCTCACCTTAACTTCAGTGGAGTTTTTGCGGAATTTTGTGGTAGCATCTCCTCTTTGTTGAGGCAAGGGATGGAAGTTTCCAGCTGAGGTGAGCTCGTCAATGCCTGTACAACTCGAATGGTTGGCTTTCTCGAGTGTTGAAGACGAAGAGGCTCTCTAGAAGTTTCTATTAGGTCTAGTTGACCTTCTGTTCTCTTTTTGTGTACATATTTTGTTGGAAGCGGGTTTTGGGTCATTTGGTCCCAATGAATTTGTTTTGTTTCTTTGGTTTTTTATAATAAGTGGCTTTGTAGTCCTTCACGTAAAATGTGGTTGGAATGTAAAACTATTTATTATCTTACCTTATAAAAAAGAAAGGAATAGGAAAGAAAACATTCTCTTGGAATACGTTTTTTAAATTAGATAAATAGGTTTAAAAGCAGTGAACATCCTACAATAGAGACTACAAACCATCTTTTCTTAACTGGCGCAACTTTGCCAAGGAAATATGGGCAAGGTTCACAACTGCAGAAGGGCTAGATGGTCTTTTTGTGAAGATTAATCAATCTATTGCCTTGTGGTGGGCAACTGATGGACCACCAAGATTAGACCATTTTTTTAGTTATGCCTGCTATTCTCTATTGGCAAATTTGAAAGTGGAGAAATTCTATCATCTATGGAGGGAGAATGTCTAAAAGTAGAGTCATATATGAAATCAGTTGAAATATTTACAGGATAGCCAAGCGTTTATTCGCTGGTTAATGAACATTCCTTGGTTAATGAATATTCCCTTCACTTGGCCGAAGATGGTACAATATTTTGAAGAATATGTAGCAAGATTAGAATATAGAGTTGTGAAATGGAATTTCCCAAGAAGGATGATACAAATGTAATAGTAATGGGGCATCCAAAGTGAATCCTGGAAATAGTTCTATAGCCTTTTGTGTAAGATACTACAGGGGAGATTTGTTGTATGCACGAGCCAGAACCATACAAGACACAACTAGCATTTGTGTTGAGGCAATTGCTACGCATGATGGTTTGGAGTACTATGTTAATACGAAATTATTTCCACTTATTTTGGAAACAGATTCATTGTTCCTAAAGAATGTAGTTGAAGAAACCTGGGACACCCTAAGGAGTATTTTTATGGAGGTTCAGAGGATAAATAAATGGAGAGAGAAAGTGGAGATCAAGATCCTTCATGTTCTAAGGGAAGGCAATCAACTGACTAATTTCTTCACAAACATGGCTTTTAATTTTGCAGGTACTGTTAAAATCAAATTTTTTAGGAACCTCCAATGTAGGAAAAACAGATTATCAATGCTGACAAGTCACAACTTCCTAATCTAAGGTTCAATGTTATCAGAAGCATCGAATCAGATTAAAGCAGGAAGACAAAAAATGCAACAACAAGGCAATATCTTACTCCTCAAATTACTGTTTTAGAGTCTTAGGTTTATAATACAAGTTCGAGTTCATCATCTACAAAGATCTATTACCTTTACATATGTGTTTTCTCTTTTAGACTATGGTATTAAGCTCTTTAGAGTTTCAATGGGAAAATCATAAATGACATAGGTAATCCACGTTCAGAGAATCTCTCCTAAAAACTCCAGAAATCCAGTTTCTATCGAGCACAAGCACGAAGGAAGTTTACCTCAGATTTTGAAGCCTATTTCTATTTGGATCTGATTTGCACGGTGTCTGGTGAGAGCTTGAGGTTGCCTTAGTGGAATCTACCAAGAACCTGAGAAAATCAAATCGTGTCAGTGTAGCAAAAGATAATGGCTAATCAGTGCTTTAAGGGATCGAGATTCTACAAAAATCATCTCACCTTAACTTCAGTTGAGTTTTTGCGGAGTTTTGTGGTAGCATCTCCTCTCAGTTGAGGCAAGGGATGGAAGTTTCCAGTTGAGGTGAGCTTGTCAATGCCTGTCCAACTCGAATGGATGGCTTTCTCGAGTGTTGAAGACGAAGAGGCTCTCTAGAAGTTTCTATTAGGTCTAGTTGACCTTCTGTTCTCTTTTTGTGTAGATATTTTGTTGGAAGTGGGTTTCGGTCATTTGGGCCCAATGGCTTTGTTTTATTTCTTTTGTTTTTTATAATAAGTGGCTTTGTAGTCCTTCAAGTATAATGTGGTTGGAATGTAAAACTATTTGTTATCATACCTTATAAAAATGAAAGGAATAGGAAAGAAAAAATTATCTTGGAATACTTTTTTTAAATTAGATAAATAGGTTTAAAAGCTTTGAACATCCTACAATAGAGACTACAAACCACCTTTTCTTAACTGGCGCAACTTTGCCAAGGAAATATTGGCAAGGTTCACAACTGCAGCACGACTAGATGGTCTTTTTATGAAGATTAATCAATCTATTACTTTGTGGTGGGCAGCTGATGGACCACCAAGATTAGACCATTTTTAAAGTTATGCCTGCTATTCTCTATTGACAAATTTGAAAGTGGATAAATTCTATCATCTATGGAGGGAGAATGTCTAAAAGCAGAGCCATATATGAAATCAGTTGAAATATTTAGAGGATAGCCAAGCATTTATTCCTTGGTTAATGAAAATTCCCTGGTTAATGAATATTCCCTTCACTTGGCCTCAGATGGTACAATATTTTGAAGAATATGTACCAAGATTAGAATATAGAGTTGTGAAATGGAATTTCCCAAGAAGGATGATACAAATGTAATAGTAATGGGGCATCCAAATGGAATCCTGGAAATAGTTCTATAGCCTTTTGTGTAAGATACTACAGGGGAGATTTGTTGTATGCAAGAGCCAAAACCATACAAGACACAACTAGCATTTGTGTTGAGGCAATTGCCACGCATGATGGTTTGGAGTACTATGTTAATACGAACTTATTTCCACATATTTTGGAAACAGATTCATTGTTCCTAAAGAATGTAGTTGAAGAAACCTGGGATACCCCATGGAGTATTTTTTGGAGGTTCAGAGGATAAATAAATGGAGAGAGAAAGGGGAGATCAAGATCCTTCATGTTCTAAGAGAAGGCAATCAACTGGCTGATTTTTTTCACAAACATGGCTTTTAAATTTGCAGGTACTGTTCAAATCAAAAAAATTTAGGAAGCTCCTATGGAGGAAAAACAGATCATCAATGCTGACAAGTCACAACTCCCTAATCTAAGGTTCAATGTTATCAGAAGCATAAAATCAGATTAAAGGAGAAAACAAAAAATGCAACAACAAGGCAATATCTTACTCCTCAAATTACTGTTTCAAAGTCTTAGGTTTATAATACAAGTTCGAGTTCATCATCTACAAAGATCTATTACCTATACATATGTGTTTTCTCTTTAAGACAGTGGTATTAAGCTCTTTAGAGTTTCAATTTGTCAGAGGGAAAATAAAAAATGACATAGGAAATCCACGCTCAGAGAATCTCTCCTAAAATCTCGAGAAATCCAGTTTCTTTCTAGCTCAAGCACGAAAGAAGTTTACCTCAGATTTTGAAGCCTATTTCTATTTGGATCTGATTTGCACGGCGTCTGGTGAGAGCTTGAGGTTGCCTTAGTGGAATCTACCAAGAACCTGAGAAAATAAAATCGTGTCAGTGTAGCAAAAGATAATGGCTAATCAATGCTTTAAGGGATCGAGATTCTACAAAGTTCATCTCACCTTAACTTCAGTTGAGTTTTTGCGGAGTTTCGTTGTAGCATCTCCTCTCAGTTGAGGCAAGGGATGGAAGTTTCCAGCTGAGGTGAGCTCGTCAATGCCTGTCCAACTCGAATGGACGGCTTTCTCGAGTGTTGAAGACGAAGAGGCTCTCTAGAAGTTTCTATTAGGTCTAGTTGACTTTCTGTTCTCTTTTTGTGTAGATATTTTGTTGGAAGTGGGTTTCGGTCATTTGGGCCCAATGGCTTTGTTTTATTTCTTTGGTTTTTTATAATAAGTGGCTTTGTAGTCCTTCACGTAAAATGTGGTTGGAATGTAAAACTATTTATTATCTTACCTTATAAAAAAGAAAGGAATAGGAAAGAAAAAATTCTCTTGGAATACTTTTTTTAAATTAGATAAATAGGTTTAAAAGTTGTGAACATCCTACGATAGAGACTACAAACCACCTTTTCATAACTGGCGCAACTTTGCCAAGGAAATATTGGCAAGGTTCACAACTGCAGAAGGGCTAGATGGTCTTTTTGTGAAGATTAATCAATCTATTGCCTTGTGGTGGGCAACTGATGGACCACCAAGATTAGACCATTTTAAAGTTATGCCTGCTATTCTCTATTGGCAAATTTGAAAGTGGAGAAATTCTATCATCTATGGAGGGAGAATGTCTAAAAGCAGAGTCATATATGAAATCAGTTGAAATATTTACAGGATAGCCAAGCGTTTATTCCCTGGTTAATGAACATTCCCTGGTTAATGAATATTCCCTTCACTTTGCCGAAGATGGTACAGTATTTTGAAGAATATGTAGCAAGATTAGAATATAGAGTTGTGAAATGGAATTTCCCAAGAAGGATGATACAAATGTAATAGTAATGGGGCATCCAAAGGGAATCCTGGAAATAGTTTTATAGCCTTTTGTGTAAGATACTACAGGGGAGATTTGTTGTATGCAAGAGCCAGAACCATACAAGACACAACTAGCATTTGTGTTGAGGCAATTGCTACGCATGATGGTTTGGAGTACTATGTTAATACGAACTTATTTCCACATATTTTGGAAACAGATTCATTGTTCCTAAAGAATGTAGTTGAAGAAACCTGGGACACCCCATGGAGTATTTTTATGGAGGTTCAGAGGATAAATAAATGGAGAGAGAAAGGGGAGATCAAGATCCTTCATGTTCTAAGAGAAGGCAATCAACTGGCTGATTTTTTTCACAAACATGGCTTTTAAATTTGCAGGTACTGTTCAAATCAAAAAAATTTAGGAAGCTCCTATGGAGGAAAAACAGATCATCAATGCTGACAAGTCACAAATCCCTAATCTAAGGTTCAATGTTATCAGAAGCATCGAATCAGATTACAGCAGGAAGACAAAAAATGCAACAACAAGGCAATATCTTACTCCTCAAATTACTGTTTCAAAGTCTTAGGTTTATAATACAAGTTCGAGTTCATCATCTACAAAGATCTATTACCTATACATATGTGTTTTCTCTTTAAGACAGTGGTATTAAGCTCTTTAGAGTTTCAATTTGTCAGAGGGAAAATAAAAAATGACATAGGAAATCCACGCTCAGAGAATCTCTCCTAAAATCTCCAGAAATCCAGTTTCTTTCTAGCTCAAGTACGAAAGAAGTTTACCTCAGATTTTGAAGCCTATTTCTATTTGGATCTGATTTGCACGGCGTCTGGTGAGAGCTTAAGGTTGCCTTAGTGGAATCTACCAAGAACCTGAGAAAATCAAATCGTGTCAGTGTAGCAAAAGATAATGGCTAATCAGTGCTTTAATTGATCGAGATTCTACAAAGTTCATCTCACCTTAACTTCAGTTGAGTTTTTGCGGAGTTTTGGTAGCATCTCCTCTCAGTTGAGGCAAGGGATGGAAGTTTCCAGCTGAGGTGAGCTCGTCAATGCCTGTCCAACTCGAATGGACGGCTTTCTCGAGTGTTGAAGACGAAGAGGCTCTCTAGAAGTTTCTATTAGGTCTAGTTGACCTTCTGTTCTCTTTTTGTGTAGATATTTTGTTGGAAGTGGGTTTCGGTCATTTGGGCCCAATGGCTTTGTTTTATTTCTTTGGTTTTTTATAATAAGTGGCTTTACCACACTTTTAACTAAGAAAAAAGTTTTAAATAGTTTTTCCTTTTATTTTCTTTTTACAATTATTTTTTAAATAACTTTTTGGACCCAAATGCCACATATCATCATTTAATTTGTCACTTTGCCACGTTATCGTGAGTGTATTACACACATTTTATACTTTTGATTGATTGTCAAAAAGGTATCAAATAGATATCAATTTTAAGTAGTAGGGTTGTTCAATATATATAAGGCTGAATTGACATGTCTAAGTGAATTATGTGGACAAATTTAAGAGGTTGTGAATGACTTATGCCGATATATACTTTTCAACATGTTGATGCGTCAAAACTCACGAAAAAAAATCTCACGTAGATACTTCTTTTGTTTTTTGAGATGATAATTTCAGAGAGGTCTTTTTCGATTTATTTTCGTAACATTAACTATCCTTTTGATTTATGATATTATAGCTTACCTCCCTCGAGAGATTACCCCTTGTTATTTTTATATACATTTTTATTAATCAATGTAATACACATGTACAAAACACATACACTTAACTAATATATATATATATATATATATATATATATATATTTACACACGCACATATATATATAAAGTATGAAGGACCTTATAACGTGAATTTAAACTTTTTGCCCTTCATTAAAAGACTCAACAATAAATAAAATCATCTTTTTATTATTTTTCTCAAATTATTAATTAATTCTTATAATATTTAAAATTAAGAAATTCTAAAATTTATGGTTAGAGATAAATATATGGTAAGAGGTATTAGGAGAATTAATAATTAAGGAATTCTGAGATATATGGTAAGAGGTAAATTTATAAGAAATCATAATATTTAAAGTTTCTTAAGTTAATAAGACTTTTTATTCAAAACAATTATAGTCATGTATGTAATACTTATCATTTTAAAATTCAATTGGTTTAACTTACTTTTTAAAATAAATGAGCTAGGAAAAGTAAAATTTTGTTATGAATATATTTATCTCTTTGGAGAAAAGGTAGGATTAGTTACTTTGTGATCAAGTCAATTTTTCTCCTATAAATAAAGTGGTTTTTAATTATTGTATTTCATCTATCAAAAGAAATAAGAACTTTTCTTTCTTCTCTCTACCTTTCTCTATAAATATTCTTCTTCTTATTTACTACTAGTGAAATTACCCGCGCTTCGCACAGTCGTAAAAGAAATTGTTAACTTATTCTTTCAAATTCTACAAAAATCAAGTTAGACCAAGCTTGATGTAATTGGTTCAACTCCATACACAATGTTTAGAAACATATAGAAATGCCAAATATTATCTTGACACATGTACTCCTAAGCTAATTTTTCAAAGAGCTCCCATTGAAACTTTGAAGAAAATTAAGAGTTGGAATTTAGCAGAGAAGCTATTTGCTATTTTACATCTTTTTTAGGTCATTAAAACTTCTTAATACCCTATTAAAACGAAGAAAAGAAACAACTTTCTTCTAGAAAAACATTTGCGTAAGGAAAGAGATCAACAAAATTGATCAAAATGGTTAAGTTTTTCATTGTAAAACCAAATTGATCAGGCAATATGTAAGTTTATATGTTAAAATAAAAGGGAGTACATTTACATGACACTTGACAGACCCTACAATTCATCATCAGCCAGGTTTTTCGACAGCAAGATAAGTCTTCGCTACAACTATAATCATTTGTGCTAACCATCACCAATGGCACTATCCTCCTCCTAGATCTTAGCCGTCAAAGAAACACTTGGAAAATTTCTTTGATTTAATTATTTTCGAAAGAAAGATGAAGTTAAATATTCAAAGGAGTGGTACTCCGTAGTTAACTGTTAATCCAAGAAGTTCAAATCTTTCAATGAGTTTCTCAAGCACTCGGGAAGCATATGTCCTTGCCTCTTGCCTTTAAGAACTTCATATTTTTCACTTTGGAACTTATTTTTAAATCTCTGCAACTGACAATCACACGAAGAGAAAAAATTAACCCTCTGCTAGTAAACATAGCCATCACAGCACAATGGAAATTTTTAAAAATGATTTCTACTACTACTTTGACTTATCAGAGGTGGCAGAGAATAACAGAGATCTTTTAACTTACGTTTCCCCTTTTCCTCCAAGAAGATTGAAACTGGACATATAGCAATATAACAGATAAAGAACAAAAAAAATTGTACAGCACATTATTTTTTTTATGACTGTGGTAAAAATTGTACAGCACATTATTTAAGAGCAAAGTTTCAGATTTTGCAGAAAAAATAGTAAAAAAATGTACAATATATCTCAGTTGGAAGTACTCTTTGTAGGCAAACATACTTTGGCATTTAAACTTTAGAACATGTACTGGAGTTGCAATTTCATAAAAGCACCTCTGATTTCATCAGTTTTAGAACTTGTACTGGAGTTGCAATATAGGATACCTCTTAGTGTGCTTTTCAAATCCTTCCAAGACTGAACAAAAAGGAATAAGGATATCATTTTACCTATCTTTCAACTACACCAGATAATGGAAAGTAGATAACTTTCCACGGACTAACAGGACGACCCATAGAAACTTCTATGAGTCGTGGAACCAATTCGTGGTTTCAGGGGAAATGGCCACTCTCTGTCTGATTTTCACGGGTTGATACCACGATTCGTGGAAACATCCATAAGCCGTCAAACTAGCTCGTGGTCCTCAGACCTGAGGGTGGTCTACATGACTGGAATTACGAGTCCTTTCCACAACTCGTGGAACTTTCCATGGCTCGTGGACTTGACCCGTGGTCCCTGAACAAGCTCTGAGTTTAAAAGCTTAATCAATTTCTGAGGTATTACAATATCTCCCCCTAAGGATCATTCATCCTCGAATGAAGACTAAGCAAGGAAAACTGGAGAAATGACAATCCAACCAACAACAAAACATGGAAACCAAGGGATAAACATGAAAACTGAACTTTTCAACTTAAAACATGACTGAATCAACTTCAAAAACATGAATACATGCTAGGATCATTAGGAAAACTGATGGAATAGAATCGGAGGAACATACTAAGGAGGAAACTATTACCTCAAGCTGGAACGGAATCGGAAGGGAAGAGATGAGGGTACTTGGATTTTATGGATGTTTCTGCTTTCCAAGTAGCTCCCTCAACAAGATGATTCCTCCAAAGAACTTTTACCAAAGCTACTTCTTTGTTTACCAACCTCCGAATCTGACGCTCAAGAATCTCCACAGGAACCTCCTCATAACTGAGACTATCCTTCACACCCATATCCTCCAAAGGGACAATCAAGGTCGGATCACCAACACACTTCTTCAACAAGGAAATATGGAAAATCGGATGAACCGCTTGTATATCCAATGGCAAATCCAACTCATAAGTAACACTACCAACTCTCCTCAGAATCCGATAAGGACCTATAAAACAAGGACTAAGCTTTCATTTCTTGCCAAATCTCATCACACCCTTCATGGGTGACACCTTCAGAAAAACCCAATCATCAACCTCAAATTCCAATTCCCTTCTTATCACATCCGCATATAATTTATGTCGACTCTGAGTGGTAGTCAATCTCTCCCTAATAAGTTGAACCTTCTCCATAGTCTCATGAACTAAATCTGGACCAATCAAGGCTGCCTCACCTACCTCAAACCAACCGATAGGAGACCTACACCTCCGACCATAAAGTGCCTCATAAGGAGCCATCTGGATGATAGAGTAAAAGTTGTTATTGTAGGCAAACTCTATAAGAGGTAAGTGATCATTCCAATTACCTTTAAAGTCAATCACGCAAGCCCTCAACATATCCTTCAAGGTCTGAATAGTATGCTCTGTCTGGCCATCCGTCTGTGGGTGAAAAGTTGTGCTAAGCTTCACCTGAGTACCAAGACCTCTCTGAAATGATCTCCAAAACTGGAAGGTAAAGTGGGTACCTCTATCTGAAATGATAGACAAAGGAACACCATACAATCGGACTATCTCCCGAATGTAGAGTTTGGCATAATCATCTGTTGAATCAAGACTCTTAACGACCAAGAAGTGGGATGACTTAGTCATCCGGTCGATGATCACCCAAATGGAATCATGTTGCCTTCGAGTACGAGGCAAACCTGTAATGAAGTCCATATTGATCGCTTCCTACTTCCAAGTAGGAAGGTCAATATCCTTAGTTATGCCACCCGATCGTTGATGCTCTACCTTTACTTGCTGACAGTTGGGACACTTAGCCACAAAACCGGCTATGTCCCTCTTCATACCATTCCACCAATAGACTTCCCGTAGATCACGGTATATGGCACCGAGGTGAATAGAATATCTGGAACTTTGAGCCTTAGTCAGAATCTGATGTCGCAACCCATCTACATCAAGCACACATAATTGACCCGATAGTGAAGCACACCATATCCCCCTTGGGAGAAAACCTCAACTCTTTGTTGATTGAATGCACCCTTTATCTAAAGCAAAATGGGATCACTCTCTTTCTTTGCCTTCACTTTAGCTACCAAAGATGATTCGGAACCATTCTGAACAATAATACCACCTTCTGTCGAGTCCATAAGGCAAACTCCTAACCGAGCAAGCCTATAAACCTCCTTAACCAATTCCTTCTTCCTGTCTTCAATTGAAGATACACTACCTATGGAGAATCTACTAAGTGTATCCGCCATAACATTGGCCTTACCCGGGTGGTAAAGCACGCTCATGTCATAATCCTTAAGAAGCTCAAACCATTTTCTTTGTTGCAAATTCAATTCCTTCCGAGTGAACACATACTGAAGACTTTTATGATTGGTGAAAACATCTGCATGCACACCATACAAGTAATGTCTCTAAATCTTCAAAGCGAAAACCACGGCTGCTAACTCAAGATCATGAGTAAGGTAGTTCTTCTCATGGATCTTAAGTTATCTAGAAGCATAAGAAATCACTTTACCACGTTGTACCAAAACACAACCCAAACCAATTCTAGAAGCATGACAATACACAACAAAGTCATATAGGCCAATGGGTAGAGCCAACACTGGAGGTATGGTCAACCTAGTCTTCAATTCCTGAAAGTTCTGATCACATAGATCAGACCACTGAAATTTTACCTTTTCCAGAGTCAACTGAGTCAATGGGACAACAATGGAAGAAAACCCTTCCACAAACCTCCTGTAGTAACCAGCCAAACCCAAAAAGCTCCTAATATCATACGGAGAAGTGGTTCTAGGCCAGTTCTTTACTGCCTCAATCTTTTGAGAATCAACTCGAATACCATCTCTAGTCATAATGTGACCCAGAAAAACCATAGATTGCATCCAGAACTCACACTTGCCAAACTTAGCAAATAATTATCGATCCTTGAGACTTTGCAACACCATTCTCAAATGGTCTGCATGCTCGTCCTCACTCCGAGAATAGATAAGAATATCATCAATGAACACAATCACAAATATATCCAAATACTGCTTGAACACACAGTTCATCAAATCCATAAAAGATGCGGGAGCATTCGTTAGACCAAAAGACATCACAATAAATTCATAATGACCATACCGAGTCCTGAAGGCGGTCTTCGGGATATCACACTCTCTAACATGAAGCTGATGATAACTAGATTGAAGGTCGATTTTGGAGAAGAAACTAGCACCCTGAAGCTGATCGAACAAGTCATCAATCTTAGGTATGGGACACTTATTCTTGATTGTGACCTTGTTCAACTGATGGTAGTAAATACACATCCTGAGGGAGCCATCTTTCTTTTGCACGAATAAGACTAGGGCACCCCATGGAGAAATGCTAGGCCTGATGAAACCCTTATCAAGAAGATCCTTCAACTGATCCTTTAACTCTTTAAGTTCTGCAAAAGCCATTCTCTAGGGAGGAATATAGATAGGATTCGTATCTGGAAGAAGATCGATCCCAAAGTTGATTTTCTGCTCGGGAGGGACTCTGGGAAAATCTTCGAGAAATACTTCTGGGAACTCATTCACAACAAGAACAGACTGAAGGGATGGGGTTTCAGACTCCGTGTCCATAACCTAAACTATATGACAAAAATAACCCTTAAAAATCATCTTCCTAGCCTTAAGATAAGATATGAAATGACCCTTCGAGGATGGAGGACTACCCTGCCACTCTAAGACAGGCTCACTTGGAAACTTGAAACTGGCAACCCGAGTACGACAATCAACCAAAGCATAACAAGCATGCAACCAATCCATACCAAGGATAACATCAAAATCAGTCATCTCCAACTCTACTAAATCCGCTGAAGTGACTCTATGAAGGACTGAGATAGGGCAATGTTGGTAGATTCTTTTGGCTAGGACTGACTTACCAACAGGAGTAGAAAGACAAAAGGATTCTAAAAATAATTCAGGACAAATTTTGAACTTGCATGCTATATAAGAGGTCACAAAAGATAAGGAGGCATCGGGGTCTAACAAAGCATACACATCGAAAGAGAAGACTTTCAACATACCAGTAATAACATCTGGGGAACCCTCCTGGTCTTGACGAGAGGACATGGCATAAAGACGATTCTGGCGCTGACTACCAAAACTAGAAGCAGTGCCATGTTGGGATGGTCAACCTCCTGAAGCTGTTGGGGCAGATTGAGTCCTTCTACCACCCTGCCCCTTCTTAGCTGAAGGGAAATCTCAAATCCTGTGACCAACCTAACCATATCCATAGCAACCCTCTCTACCGGCTAGACACTTACTGGAATAATTCTTTCCACACTTGGTGTAAACGGGGTAGGAAGGCCCCTTTGCACCACTCCTCTGAGAATAAGGGCCCGCAACTCTACCAGACTGATCATTACGAGGCCTAAAGGCTTGAGAAGGAGCACTAGCGGTAGAATGTATAGGTCCTGATGACTTCTTCTGAAATGAGGAGCGATGTCCAACACCGAACCTCTGATCGCCAAAACCTGAACCCTCAGACTTATCCCTCTTGTTCTCCCTAGCTATCTCCCTAAGCTTGTCTCCCTCGATCTGGTGAGCATGAGTCATAAGCCTAGAGATACTCATGTCACTCAACATCATAGCAGATCTACACTCATTTTTCACCAAGTCTGAGACTCCATAGATATACTTGCTCATCTAATCCTATGGGTTAGCCACCATAGTAGGAGCGTATCTGGAGAGTTGAGTGAACCTTAAATTGTACTCCTAGACTGTCATGGATCCCTGTCTCAAGTTCACAAACTCCTTGGCCTTCGCTTGTCTCAACTCTCTCAGAAAGAACCGATCGAGGAAAGCCCTTTCAAAACACTCCCAAGTCATAGGGACCTCATCCCTAGCCCTAACTTCCTTCCATTGTGTGAATAATATATGAGCTACATCCTTGAGTTAATAGGATGCCAACTCGACACAATCAACACCAACCACTTGCATCACATCAAAGATTTTCTTCACTTCATCAATAAAATTTAGCGGAACCTCATTCACTTTCAAACCCCAGAACTTCGGTGGGTTCATACGGATAAAATCATGAACTCGGTCCGCTATCCCGCCTTAAGGGTGGATGGGGATAGGGGTCGGTTGATTGGCCTGAGCAGCCATGGTCTGGGCTAGCATATGGATGGAATTCCTGAACTTCTCATTCGTGAACTTGGGGGCTGGAACTGGAGGAACAACATTCTGAGTGGCTCGGTAAGGCATAGCACATTGAGGCATAATCTGAAATGTACAAGGAAGGGATTAGAGGGATGTTAGAGTCAAGTTCTATCGCACGATATGATCATGAAAGAAGTGAAGTTTTTCTAAAACATCTCATAGCTTCCCTCTCATAAGTGTGGCGCACTTCACACACATGAAAGAGATTCCACTCGATGAGGTTTTCAGACACCATAGGACTCTTGAACCTGAGGCTCTGATACCAAGTTTGTCATGCCCCGAGGCTACCCCCTAGACGTAACACGGGACCCGAAACCACAAGTGTCCCAAGTTAACCCTTGGTCATAGCATAACTTGGATAAATCAATAGATAAGCGAAAGCATAATAGGAATATCCAAAATCAAATGTATAGATAATTAGGCAAAAAAGGAACACACATCCAAAAAGGAGACCCAAATACTGTCTATATCTAGAAAGCCTCTAACTGTCATAAAGAGTTGCTGGGACAGGACCCCAGCTAACTCAAAAATCTGAAATGAAAACATAAATATAGGCTCGCTAACTCTAGTCCTCGAAAAATGAGGACTCACCACTGATAAGCTGAAAGTCTGGCGTAGTCTAGCCAATAGTCTGAGGGCAGGTGACTGAATCTGCATCGTAAAAGGATATAGTGCAAAATATGTCAGTACTATAGGATGTACCGAATATGTAAGATAAACAAGAGTCTGAGATAAGCATGCTAAATAAACTTGTAAAACTAAAATCATGCTATGAGTGTAAAACTAAAATGCAAAAGACTCAATGCGATGCCAAAGCAAGTTATACAAATATCATAGTAACCATAATAGTCCTAAAAATTGAAGGCAAAGAGTCAATGCATTTTAAAACCTAATACTATTTCTGTAGGAGGTACTCTAACCAACATAGACCATGTGAGCTACATGGAATCTGATGTATATGCCCCATCGAAAGGACCCAATATACCTTGCCAGGGTATAGAGGCATGATTGTGGCGTGATCACTAAATTTGATGCCCAACTGAGGGAACTTAGAACCTACGGGGGCATGTAGTTCTGGGACTAAGAGTACTCTCACCCTGTCTAACTCAGTGCTAATACTACTCCCAAAAACATATACATATAGCTCATAATGCTTACGACATATCTGATGTCAAAACTGCTCATAGCTTAGGTAGACATATCTGGATGCCAAACCTTTCATAAAACATAGGGACATATCTAATGTCCAAAATTGTTGGAAAAAAAACATAAGGACATATTTGATGTTATGCAATTCACAAGTCATGAATCTTAAAGCTTTGCAAAACCATAATTCAAAATACACTTTCCCTTATAATATCATAGCTTGAAGAATTAGGCATGCAATTTTATGAAGATAGAGGTCATGTTACCTAGACATACCAATTTTACTTGAAGACATACAATTCAATGAAAACATGCTAAAATTCATCATAAACATATGGGCTTTTGAATTCAACTGAGGAACTTCAATTTAATTATAGATATGTAATAAGAAATCATGAATTAATGCCTTAGAAGAAGACCCATAACTTTTTCCCAATTTGAGTAAGAACCCTAATTTAGAAATTCATAAATTCAATTTAGAAGATTGGGGTTTTGGGCATAAGGGTGAAGGAATTCCCTTATTAAATACCCACATACCTTGATTGAAGCTAACTCACTTGAAATTGAAAAGAAAAGGAGACTTGAACTTGGAGCTTGAGACTTGGAGCTTGAAGGAGTTCTTTTCCTTTTTGGGAGATGAATGAAGATTTGAGGAGGGACTTAGGCTAATGAGGGTGAAAGCCCTTCTAGAAGTAGTCAAAACAACCTCACTTAGGAGTTAAAAGGGTGGATAATTATAAAAATACCCCTAAGACTTAATTAAGAAAAAGTTGTTTTAAAACTCGGCTTCAGGTTCCACGGGTCCCTTCCACGGACCGTACAACTCATCACCGCTCGTGGACTTGAGTCGTGGTTCCTGAGCCAAAATTTTAGGCTGTGGATAACTTTCGATGGATTAACAGGATGACCCGTAGAAACGTCTACGAGTCGTGGAACCAATTCGTGGTTTCAGGGGAAATGGCCACTCTCTATTTGATTTCCACGGGTTGATACCATAATCCGTGGAAACATCCACGAATCGTGAAGCTGACCCGTGGTCCTTAGACCTGAGGGTGGTCTACAGGACTGGAATCACGAGTCCTTTCCACGACTCGTGAAACTTTTCACGGCTCGTGGACTTGACCCGTGGTCCCTCGAAGTTTTAAAATTCTGCAAGTTCTGAGTTTAAAAGCTGAATCGATTTCTGAGGTGTTACACTGTTCCACGGCTCGTGGATTGGCTGACACTAGGAAAAACTTATTTTTTCTGGTTTTTCTGAGCTAGGTCTAGGCTTGGGAGTTCTGGGGTGTTACAACCAAACTTTTGACAGAGGTCGATCTTAATTTTACAATATAACTCATTATCATACACTAGCACATCCTTCTTTCTCACATCACATCTACTTACCCATGCATACATTTAAACTACCTTCATAGTTCTACAAACATCACTGAGTCTCTCTCTCCAATTTCACCAAATTGAATCCTAAATATATAAATTCATAACCACTCTATCCTTTCATTCACAACCTATAGTTGATCTATACTCCTATAATAACAAACCATCATGAGCTCCTTCCCTATTTCAAATAAATCCAAAATCACCTTAACTAACCACTTTACTGACTACTACAAACTCTACAAGTCTTGCCATACCATAAGGGCAAACGACCGCTCCACACTCATTTAATGGGTATTTAACACCAGTGATACTCTTTGATGAACCACTGTGAACACTCATTAATAATCCACCATACACCTCTTGTCTAGTTGGATTCCTGACTTACACTGGATCCATACTAAAACAATGCCAATCCCTCACAAGCTTCTTCATAGGTACAGAGATACTATACTATATGTTACATTAATCACCTCACTCAAGGAGTATATTACATCACCATGTCTCTACGTTCTAGGTTAATACAACCATTACGGGACAATATGAACCTAGAACATTAGATACATACATCAATATTAATCTTACCACATAACTATGATAATGTCTGCAGATGTACCGATCCCTACTCGATCCATAATCGCACAAACAATAAGGGTTTGATTTCTGCTCAATCCTAATATCCTATCTCTCACGACCCTTTTCCCTTTATAAAGACACTTCTTCCAAACATGTCCGGGAAGGCCACATCTAAAACACCTATCAAAACCCAGAAAATAGATCCATTGATGTCCCTTTCCACATCGGGTGCAATTTGGTGGCCCTACACTATGAATTAAGCTAACATTGATGCTGACATTAACTTTATTCGGAAAGGGACACTCCCCCTGCCAATGGCCTCGGTTTCCACACCAATAACATATGCCAAGATTTATGCGGCATACACCTAAGTATCTCTTTCTACACTTAACACAAGGAGGATACTAACGCGGTCTTGGAGCTTTAACAACGACCCTTTTTGGAGCAGGGGTGGTGTTATTATTACCAGTAGGAGGAACATATAACTCAAACACATTAGGATGTTGGTTCATTCCCCTGTTGAGTCTTTGTGCAACTTCTTTCGTCCCTGAAAGATCCATCGACAAGTAACACTTAATGAGAATTTTGATGCGGATCATCCCTTACCCCTTTCAAGGATGAGGCATGGATGGTAATTAGGGGACAACACACGGGTTATGACAATTTTCTTAAGGCTTAGCTCTATAGCATGACCTAGAGTATGAAAGAAGAGAATCGTTTCCTAAATGCCCTGTAGCCTCCCCCTTATAAGTGTGGTGTGCAACATATCCATAAGGTAGGATCTACTAGACACGGCTTTGTAGATATCCTAAGATACTAGAACTCTGGATTCTGATACCAAGTTTGTCATGATCCAAGAACAGGCCCTGAACGTAACAGGCACTCAGACCCAATAAAGGCCCGAGAGAACCTCTTAGCATAGTATCATGAGCATTTAAATAAACATTTGCAGAAGAAAAAGTCATTAGAGAAATCCATTTAAAATATAGTTAAAAATTAATCAAGTGATTGGAACAAAACATTTAGATAACATCTACGTAGGTCTACGAAGCCTCTAATATAAGAATAAAAACCTATGCCGGGATATGACCCCAACAATACCATAAAACTAAAAAACAGAGTCTAATATAAAGATTAAATTGTCTTCCGAAAGATGGAGTGCTCACCATTTGTTGAAGCTGTCTCGAACAATCCTAATGCTGCACAGAACTACAAGAATGTATCTTTGAACCTATATCATGAAATGATATAGCTTCCAGAGACGGCCAATATGACGAGTACAGGTATGCAACTCGGGGAAAGGGACAATACATTTTATAAAGCAAATCATACGACTGAAACATGAAACATGAGAATGGAACATAAATAGTGACTAAAAATAAAGACATAAGTATTTCTGTATTTTAGTTCTGAACTAGGTATTATCACCGGCAACATAGGCACCATAGGCTATGTGAGTCCGATCACCAGCTGATTGGAAGAGCCCAGTCCATGTTTGCCGCATGAACTAGGATAAACATCATATGGTCAATTATATCATCCTCGTAGATGGAAATCATAAGGTCATCCCATTCAGGAGCGAACCATCCCTATATCGGCAAAACATAAGTTTTGGGCATTGAGTCATGAGGACTTACACCTTCTCAGTGAACTATCTAATTCTCTTTAAGCCCATATTATTACATTTTCATGAACATTTAACCATTCGTCATAAATCAAGTCTTTCACAGGGACAATCATTAATTTGGTATCGTCATACCAAGACTTGCAAGTCAACTGATCATCTTTCTAAACTTCATTATGGAGTGGGGTGGGGGTTCTTTTAAAGAGCTCTAATATCTCAAGAGCAAAGATTTTACTTCAACAATTCATTTAAGATCATTCAATGATACTATTTTAAGACCCACAATAAACAAATATTTTCAAAGTAGACAATTTCCCCAACAAAACTATCTTTAAAGTTGTATTCGTCTCAAATGGGTCTTCGACTTGAATTAACAAAAAGGAGTTCCATCAATAGGTTTAACGTGACACAATTAATCCCATTCTCAACCCAAAGCATGATTTAAGAGCAACTTTAACAAATCCCAAATCACAATCTATGTATATATAATTGAGAATCTTAGACTCACTGATGTGACAGGCCTCATTGATTAGGAATAGGTTTTATCTTTTTCTCCTATTTTTCCTGATTTATCCCATTAATAACTAACGCCGAAAAGGTGCAACTAAATTCTTGAAAACCAAACGTTTCTTCAACCTTTTAACTTTCTTCTTCCTTCTTTGAATTCTTTCATTCATTGATCAAGCAAAGTAAATCAAACCCTTCTCTCTTCTCTATTTTCCATGGAAACAAAATTTTCTTCACTTTGCTTTCATGTATTTTTTTCCCTCATGGCCGCATCACCCTTTTCTTATGCGCCACCCACTGGAAACACATCAAGGTTAGTATCAAAATTGTATCTGAATTAGAATTCAACTATTTGACATTCCACTTGGTATCTTGAGGCAGAAAAACACATATTTGTTTCCCTTTTTTTAAACAAATAGAACAAAAACTAAAACCTTACTTCTCCTATAATTTCAGCACCAAATCTTAATATTTTTCACTTTTTGCACGGTAAAAAAAATTTAAACAGGGAAAGCTATTTTGGACTGCGTTTTCGTTACATGTTTTCACTACAATTTTCAATTTTTTTTGGTCATTTTAGCCTCACTTCCTTGCAGATTGGATCACAAAGTGAAGAGATGTAGTTTTACCAGTAATTGAAGCAACATATCGTTCATTATTATCAGTACTGGGTAATGACTTTTTTCTCCCCTTTATCTACTAAGTTCATTTTTTTGTCAACAATTAAGTACTTTTGTTTAATTACTGTGCATAGTATCATTATTATCAGCATAAATGTCAACATCCTGCTCCATAAGACTCCATTTGATTTTTATTCTTTCTGGATGGCAGATTCCAGCGTCATTGTTTGATACTTATCGATTGTTCTCAAGAGGATCGGATCTAGAAGTATCGCTTGAGAAGTTTGACATGTAAACAATATGAGAGTTCCAAATGATGGTATATGCATTACATGAACTTTTACTCGATATATTACCTAATTCTCCGACCTTGACTAATTTACATAGAGATTAAGAGGGAAGTTTCAAAATGTGAAAAGTGGAAAAGTTCGTATAAAGGTTGGTGCATCAAATTTGAGCTACTAACATTAGTATTAGGAAGTCAATTAGTGGGAGCACATGCTATCATTGTGTGTCCAAGCCTTTAAATGGCTACATTGAGTCTCTTTACTTATCAAAACCAAAAAAAATAGCCACGTTGAAATTCATATTATTAGAGTTTTGGCATTTATGAAATCAAGAACAAATCATATTGATAGAACTTGGTTTGTTTGTAACTCGGTCGTCTCAGGCCAAAGTTGTCAAGCTTATAATATAAGATGTGCCATGATTGACCTTTTTTGGACTCTAGAGAATTAGTGAGCTTCAAATATTGAAATGAAAGGGTTAACTGCTATATAACATGCTTGGGGAGGGGGCATATGTTGGTTAGTTCTGAATTCTTTCACTCATAATTCTTGAGTTATTTTCTCCCCTTAAAACACCTTTGATTTATGGTACAAAGGCTCAATTCTGCTGCCCTAAGTTAGGGCGGCTGGCTAGGTAAATATTAAAATCCAGGAGTGTCCTGGTGCATATGTTGCATGATGTATACATTGGAAAAGCACACATGAAGTGTCTTTTATACTTTTGTTATATGTGAAGGTTTTATGCAAGAATGCTAAAAAATGATGCAAGTTCTTATAAGCCTATAGAGCACACTGCTTCACTAGCATGTACTAACAAACATTCATGTGAAACTTACTTGCTATTTCTCTTCTTCTACCTTGTGAATCCACCATTATTATACAAATTGAGCTTGAATATTGGATATTAGCATACAGTGAATGTAAATTTAAATTACCTAATTGGTATAATCTCTTATTTCCTTAGCATAAGTAGCTAGTTTCCTTGTTTAGGGGTATGTGTATGATGGGTGTTTGAATTTGGGTATGGGTCTTGTTTAATGATGCTTATAATTGCTAAATTGATATGGGTCTATTGAATTCTCCATGTTTTAACTCTAAAATTGATGGTTGCAAACATTGATTGAACTTACTTGATTGTGTTTTTGCTTGAAAGAGAAGTTCATTATTTCGGATGAGAATTCAATAGTGGGTACTTGGGATTTCCCCTAGATTGAAGCTAGAAATAGCTTAATCGCCGGAAAACACTCATTTAAGAGTCTAAGCTAGAAATCGTATGACTTCCCCAAGCTTGTATTGGTTATTTTGTATTGAACCCATAGTGCTTGAATAAAGATCATGGGAAATATATTTGGAAGATCAAAAGATTGATGAACATAACTATAACCAATGCTACATATATCATTTATTAAGAATTTGCATAATTGAACAAGCACCCTAACCCATGTTTGAATCCCATCGGAAACATACCCCTAGTCATCCTCTCATTTGATACAAACTCGCTGTTTACTTTATTGCATTGTTCAAATTGTGATTGTGACAGATTCCCAATTCTCTATTTTTCCCCAGTTTACTTTTTATGCTATTTGAACAATTACTCTATTCTTGATTGATATACGACAATCTCTTGGCGACTCTTCATAACCATTCTCTGTAGGATCGATCCCGACTCTTATCGAGAATATAAATTTTATTTTGCTCTGAGGATCGCAATCACCTCCTACGTGAGAGTGTGTTTGAGAATTATCAAAAATAGCGTCGTTGCTGGGGAATAGTTTTTGAGTAGCCTTTTGATTGACGTTTGAAATTACTTTGTGAGTTTTTGTTCATTTTTACATTGTTTTACTGTTTCTGATTGTTGAACAGGTTGCCTATGAGCGAAGTTGGCGACAACGAAAGCGTAGACTGATACATGGATGCATCCCCTAAGCCCGCAATCCAAGGTGGGGTAGGTGCAATTCTCCTACCTCCCATGGTTGGCAACACTGTGTTTCATGTTACAAGCACCATGCTCCACCTCATTCAAATAAAAGGGTTATTCGGAGGGGCTGCACATGAGGATGCAAATAGGCATATCCAGAACTTCATAGAGATATGCTAGCCCTTTAGTTTCAACAACATCCCTCAAGAGTCCATCCTACTTCGTTTATTTCTCTTCTCCCTCAGGGGAGATGCGACGGTATAATTAGAAGAGCTTCCGGAAGGCTCAATTACTACATGGAATGGCTTAGTTGAAGCTTTTATGGTGCGATTCTTCCCTCCCTCTATAATAATGCAACTGGGGGATGACATCACAAACTTTCGCCAAATCCCGGATGATCCATTGCATAAAGCATAGCTAAGGTTTAAAAAGAAGCTCTTGTTATGTCCCAATTATGGACTCCGGATAATATCCTCCTTCAAAGTTTTTATGGGGCCTTGAATTCAATGAACAAGTCTGTTTCCAATAACCTTGCGGGAAGAACATTTATGAACCAACCATATGGTGTTGCCTCGACTCTTTTAGAACGGATGACCAAGTCGAATTATGCTTGGCACACTAGAGAGGAAGATGTTCCCACGGGTGTGACCTCATTTATTTTGACAAATGAAATGCGCTATAAAGAGGAGGAGAGAGATAAAACTATGGACAAGATATTAACGCAAATTGATATTTTGGCCAAACACATGATGGGGGCTGGTAATACTAAGAGTGTGAATGTTGTGAGTACTCCTGAGCTTAAAGCTAATGATGAGGATGTATTTACTATTGTGGATGGGAAGATTTGCTATCTATCAGCAGGTTCTCGACTAGGGTGTTGGCACCCAAGGTGCGAGAATCAAGGTTGTATCAAAGATAAAGAGCGTGCAGGCAGTTGGAGAGATCGTGAGAGGGAAGGTGACCGATATAATCACTGAAGTTCCAATCCTTATGTGCCTCCACCTAAGGTCGATTCCCATACATATCAACTCATTGTGGGAAACCCCGGACATTCAAAAATCGAAGATATGCTGTCTCTAGTCTTGAAAAAGGTTGAGTCAACCGATAGTGGGGTGAAGGATCTAAAGAGCGAGGTGTCAACTCTTTATCAAATAGTAAGCTCACACTCGGCTTTTATCAAGCATCTCGAAGCACAAATGAATCACTTGTGTACACAAATGAATCCCCGGATGAAAGGGACACTTCTAAGTGACACTACGGCAAACCCGAAGAACGATGGCCATATTATGGCAATTGTCACTAGGAGTGGATGAATGTGTATTGGGGTGAAGAAGCTATCTAATGAGGTTGTTGTGGAGCCAAATAATAAAATTGAAGAGAAGATTGTGCTTGAGAATGAAGTGGAAGAAAATTTGGTGGTTGGGGTGAAGCCTAGTGCACCCAATGCAAGCTCTAATGATGAGGATATGTGTGAAGAGAAGGATGAGGATGTGTCTCCTTCTCAAGTTACTATCGATATCGAAGAGGAGGTTCCTATTGTTCCAAGAGTGCCAAAGACACTACCAAAAGGGCCACCTCCATACCAACAAATATTGACCAAGAAGAAAGAGGAGAATCAATTCAAAAAGTTTGTGGATATGTTTAGCAAACTATCCATTAACATCCCTTTGTTGATGCTTTAATGCAAATGCCCGGGTATGCGAAGTTTATGAAGGAGCTTCTCAAGAAGAAATGTGTAGTTGATGTGGGTGTCGTTGAAATATCACACACCTGTAGTGCTGTGATGACAAGCAATATTACTTCAAAATGGGAAGACCCAGGTGCATTCACCATTCCTTACACTATCATGGTTTTTGTGTTCGGGAAGGCTTTGTGTGATCTAGGGGCAAGTATCAACTTGATGCCTCTCGTTATATTCAAGAAGTTAGGCTTGGGTGCTCATTGCTAATCGGTCCATCAAATAGTTAGTAAGGATTTTATTTGATGGATTGATCAAAGTCGACAAGTTCATCTTACCCGCTGATTTTATTATCTTGGATTGTGATGTGGATCTTGAGGTGCCCATCATATTGGTGAGACCATTATTGGCAACAGGGAGAGCTTTGGTTAATGTGGAACTCGGGGAATTCAAGTTACAGGTTGGAAGCAAAGAAGTCACCTTTAATATATGCCAACCCACGAGACCATCGGATGAGTTTTGAGTTGTGTCCATGATCAATATTGAGAGCAAGTTGATGGATGCTCATGGTGAGTTTATGAAGAAAGAGGTGCCCAAGAGTATGATGTTGCCACCTTGGCAACAAGATGATGCTATGAGGATGTTGAAGGAGCAATTCCCTTACTTGGGATGGGGCCACGCCAATCAGATTGGCATGATCTCCGACAATGATTGAGGATTGAGGTACCATCGTCGAGCCATGACGTAAAATCAAGCACTTCTTGGGAGGCAACCTAAGTGTCTTTACTTTATTTTTGATACTTTTTGTTATTTTTGGTGTGTTTAGGAGTGCATGGAGAAGAAAAAAATGACTAAGTGGAAAAAAATAACAAGGCAAAAAGGGATGTGCGGACTGTCGTGCAGTTTGCACAAGCAGTTGTGTGTGTCGCATAGAGCACCGCACCTCAAAACAGTGAACTGGGGAAGAAAATTGAAAGTGGAGGTGTCGTGCGATGGGTTGTGCATTTCACACCATCCATTGTGCATGTCGCACCTCCATCGCACCATTAGTCAGAAGCCTGGGCAAATTTAAGAAGAAAAATTGGCTGGTGCGAATAGGTGTGCGAGCCGCACATTGGCTTGTGCGGACCGCACGTTGCGATGCACTAAGGTAAGTTTTTAAATTTCATTTGACCAACCCATTGATCGACCCAACCCGAATACCGACCCTATGACCTTTTTTCTTATTTTTCTTCTATTAATACCACCACCCTCCTTTATTTTTCACCCACATTCACACAAAACTCTTCATAACTTCCTCTCAAATCCTCCATACTCCCTCAAACTTCCACCAAAACCTTCTTCTTCTCTCACCCAAATCTCCGCCGTTGTTCACCACCCCATCGCCACCGTCATTCTCCAGTTCGAAAAGTGGGTCTCCATTGTTGGCATATCAAAAGCTTTGATTTTTGCTTCCTTTCCTCTAATCTTCACTTTTGGTAAGTTTCCCAATGTTAAATGTGTGTTTTTATGATAATTGTGAACTCATATTGTGAAGCATGCTCATTTATTCTTCCATGTTGATTTTGAGTGAGATCCAAAAAAATTGAGTCCCTAATTTTGGGTTATATTGTTGATTTTGATTAAGTTTAACTTGGTAGAACTTGAAGTTATGATGATGCATGTTGTTTGTGGTAATTTTTAGCCTTAAAAATTCATGTTTGGGGTGAAGTCTGAGTAATCCACATGTGTTGGTGCATGATTTGGCCCTATGATAGATTGGGTAACATCATTCTTAAGGGAAAATTGTCATCTTCATGAGGTTTTGGTCAGAAATTGATGTTTAGGGATGAAATTGTTACTACCATTGTTCCCTTATTCAGTTGAATTAGATATAATTGTTGGGATAATATTTTTGGTTGGGGGGCATGAAATTGTTGTAATGTGCCTCTTGTTTGTAATTGAAGGTTTGGTATTCCCAATGATGGAAAGTGTAACGTCCTTCTTAAGGGAAACCATTGAGCCTATTCTTTGATTTTGAATTATTTTGATATTTCGGGGAAGTCTGATTACCCGGATGATTTGGTTTGGTTATATGATGCTTATCCCCGTTGAATTATTAGTGTGGTGCTTATCGCCAGTGCATTCCACAAGTATTATTCTGCAAATCACATACGTAACACGCAAGAAGACAAAGAAATCAAAAATTCCATCTGTTTCCTTGTGCGTTTCGCATGCAAAGTGCAAACCTTTACATGTGAAATGCACAAGGCTTCACACCCTGTTGAAAAATATTGCCAGTTCACTAGATTGAGGGGTGAAGCTCAGTGTGATGTGCACTTTAGCTGGTGTGACTCGCACCATCCTTCGCACCCCATAGCAGAAATCAGCACAGGCTTCTATTTTCTTGTGCGACATAATGTACGACGTGCACTTCAGCTGGTGCAATCCGTACGTGAATCGCACAGGACCACAGTTACCTATTGTGTTTTTCTCTTCCATTGCATTCCAATTCATTTTAATTTGTTAACTTCTTGTACTGTTTTCTTCTCTTAGTGAAGTCAAGCATGAAAGCACATGATGAGTATAAGCATAGTTTCTGCCACTAACATCCTTTTGCAGGAATATGGCCTCTACTAAGCGTCGTCCAAAGAACCATGCTACAACTCAAGCGTCAACATTTGAGATTTTGGTTACACCTGGGCAAGATGAGGGGCCATCTGAATCACAAATCCAGTTTGGCCTTGAGGGGATGGAGGCGTACTATCTTATGTTTTGGGAAAACTGACCATTCTTGGAAGAGAAAGGGTTTGATGTGGAAACCTTCGAAGCTGATTTCCCAAATATTCTAAAATAGTTTCATATAAGGATCTTGGCTCACTTTGCCAGAAACCCCGGCCCATATTTCCCTGAGTTGGTATGGGAGTTATATGCCTCATATCGGGATTGGCAAGACATTCTAAAGCATAAGGGCCCAACAAGCAAGCTATTGTGCCTTGATTCAGTTTTAGTGAGGGGCAAGGAAGTGAGTATTACACCAGCAGCCATCCATTTTGCTATATGGGATGATGAATCAGTTCCTATGTTGAGATATTTGGAACGTGTTGCTATAAAGGAAGACCAGTACGAGTGGGTTGCTAGTATCATAGCTAAAGGAACTTCTTTTTGGGATTTCTCAAAAGGGACCATCTATTGATCAGATCTTAAGTTTGAAGCTCGGATGTGGTTGGATTTTGTATGCACACGAGTCATCCCAACTAGTCACATCACTAAAATGACTATAGAGGTGGCCATTCTCATTGCATATATCATGTCTAGCCTCCCGATACATGAAGGGGAAATCATTACCGAATAACTCAAGCGGAGAGCTAGACATGAGTCCACCTCCATGGCTTTCCCTGTTCTGATATGCCTTTTGTGCTTCTAGGCAAACTGCCCTCTATTTCGACCATTGGATAAGATTAGCCAAGCTACTGGCATGGTTCACTTGGACACAAGGAGGGACAAAGATGCTCCACATGTCAAGAATAAATACCTTGGTCACACTCCAAGTGCCTTGGCTGGATGTGCACAGGCCGAGGATGTAGCTCATGATCATGCGGAGACTTCATCTCCTCCTCATGAAGTTCCAAATACCACACATATGGGTCTTCTGATTGATAATGCTTCGAGTGGTTACTTAAGTTTGCTCAAATGGTTCGCCACAATGAGGAGCACTTGCACAAGATAGCCAAGGACATCTCAAGCATGATTCAATCTGCTATCAAATTAGCTTTCTAGTCGGTAACAGCTAGTGTGAGCAAACTTTGTGCTCAAATTGACACCGTGGAAGTGGAGGTGCATGAGCTCAGGAAAGTGGTACCACAGGCTAAGCCAAAAACCTCTAATTGGGATCTCAATTTACCGGCCCCAGATTCACTTTCTCCTTCGAGGAATAATAGTCCTCCCGATGATTGGTGCACAGGCTGGGATCCACATGATGAAGAAGGCACATCTGAAATCTAAGAGGTGATTGAGCCAACCTTATCGATTTCCAATACCACAGTACCACTTACTACGCACTACCCGAGTCCCCATGACTCTGATGTACCGGAATAGAGGCATCAGTCTGGCCCCAGCTGGGCCGCTCCTCCTTCTTCATACCATGATTTGATGACTTATCATGATAAGTGGGAGGTTGTGGAGCCAAATGGCCTCCTTCAGGTGCGTGAGGACCCCTCGATTCCATCGGTGGAAGGATTTTAGATAGATCCGGAGCATGCTTACAGGCCACCGCTATCACCTCCGAGACCCAGGCCTCCTAGGACACCACATAGATTTTATTCAAGGAGGCGTCATTGTCAATCTTAGCATCTCATGGAGTTTTCGCACTCATTCTTAATTGTATAATTTTTCGTGCATTGAGGGCAATGCTTAGTTTAAGTTTGGGGGCTGTAATTATTCATTATTAGGGATCTCGCTTGGGGCTTAATCGATGATTTGTTGTGCTTCAACTGTGCCCTTGTTGGGCTTGATGTCTTGTTTTTGATGATTTTGTGATATCACCGGGTTGGTTATACATGATTTCATTGTTTTACTACCCGTTCTTTGTAAACACGCTTAGTGCCTTTGCCAAGGCTTGTTTTCAATTGATTCATAAGCACCTTTAAATTCTAATCGTCTTGTTAATAGTAGATTAGTGAATAAACTCTGAGGATTTTCTTCATACCACGGTTCTTTTCCAAGGAGTAAAATATCTTCTTTCATTTTTCCTTTATTTATTTTTGTGTCGAATCGGGTTGGTGTTTTCCAATGATAGATTCAAAGGTGACTTTCTTAAGGGAAAATGTAAAGTTTTAGTTTTAAATTGAGTCCGTGCTTTGCTTGTCTCAAAATGGGCCCACCAAAAAAAAATCTTGCCAAGAGGTTTCTGAAAATTGACAGAAGATGGAAAAATGATTTTGAGTAAAGCATTCTCTTGTCATGACTTGCACACTCTTTTTTTTGGCTTGATCGATTCACAAATGAGTGTGTAAAGAACTTTGAATAGCTTGTCAAAAGTCATTTATCTCAATTGATTTGGAGACTCATTGTGAAAATTCTTGTGTTGTGATGCCTTGTGTGGTAAAGCTATACTTAATTCTTATGTGCATGTGTTGTCTAGAACTTTCACCAAATGTGATTCAAGGCGAAATCCTAGATGTCACCAAGCTTGGAAAATGACCTTATGCATTTTTTATTAGCCACTTCACCCAAATTGACCTTCCTTTACATTGATCTTAGTGAACCCCGTTGAGCTTGTGACTTTTATTTGGCACCTTATACCTTGACCTTTTTGGAACCTTAATTCTTGCACCTGTCCTCCCTAATGGCTCGAAAGTGAAACATAGGCTAAAAGCCTAAGTTGGGGGGGGGGGAATTGAAATGATAACATAGGCAAAAGCCTAAGTTTGGGGGTGCATGCACCAATATGGAGAAGAAAAGAATGTGTTCAAAGCAAGGTAGAACCATATGCTTGAGTTGAAAATTACTTCAAATGATCCAATGAAATGAACAAAATGGAAAGAAACGAAGGAATTGGTGCTACCAAGAAAAGGTGAAAAAGGAAGTTGAATGATCTAGTTGAAGGGGAACTTCGGGATTATGTGAGGGAATAACAAAGGTGAAGTCCTTGTTCAAAAATGTTAGCGGTGTTTGAATGATCACAAAGAGCGTTAGGGAGGCGTAGTCACTTGAGCCAAATACAATCCTCACCTTAACCTTAGCCAACATCGTAACCCGCAAGTTCTTAGTGATTCCGAGCTCGGTAATTCTACATTAGTAGCGAATTACATGAAGGGCAAGCCTATGGTTCGATATGTATACACGTGAATTTCTTTGAGAGAGGGAGTCTTTCGGTTCTCTTATAATTCCTTTGTCTTGTGAAATGCATGATTTGTGAGTGGGATTCTCTCTTGTGGTGAGTGGCATCGCACACTTGAAAGGAATGATAAAGTCTCTATTTCAATTGAGAGGAATGAACGAGACAAGTTGTGTGGCGAATCTCGAGGCAAACCTTAATGGTCCATGCCAATAACTTGAAAAGTTTGATCTTGTTTTGAATGAAAAATTCTCCTATTTTTAAATGAGAAATGAAGTCCTTTTGATGAATGATTTGAAATGAGCAATTACTTTGAGAATGAGGTGGTCCAAATTGAGATGAGCATGGTAGTTGAATCTTTTGTTTGAGTCTTTTTGTTTGTTATTTTTCTTAGTTTTTAGAGTATAGTAATCTTGTGTACAACCCATGTGTTTTAGAACATAATTCATTCCTTACTTTGTGAGTATCTTGCTTGAGGACAAGTAATAGTTCAAGTTTGGGGGTTTGATAAGTGATTACCAACTTATTGAGCCTTTTTTCATGAATTATTGTCATGTTTTGATAAGATTTAGAGGTACTTATTGCCTTTATTGATGCAAATGCAGGAACTCATAGTCACAAGTAGAAAATAAGGATATGGACCCCAAAAAGGAGCAAAAGAAGTTGAAGTGTGAACGTGATTAATAGAAAAGAGGAATTTGTCTAGAGGTGCGGCCATCGTGCGACACGCACAACAGCAGGTGTCGTCCGCACCTCCCTTCGCATGACACCCGAATTCAAACCAAGTCACTGGTCTGCTGGAATAGAGTTGTGTGACGCGCACAATGCATGGTGCGACTGCACATCGCGTCACACATCGCATTGCACGTCTTCTGAAGGGCATTTTTGTCAACTTTTATGTGACGATTTGGGAACCTTCTAAATTTAATTTGGACATTGTACTAAGTAGTTTTGAACAACTTTTACACATTATTCAATAGTTTTCCATTGAGAGAGGTTCCCAAGGAAGATAGAGGTGTACTTGTTATTTCTTTTCTTCTACCTTGTGAATCCACCATTATTATACAAATTGAGCTTGAATATTGGATATTAGCGTACAATGAATGGAAATTTAAATTACCTAATTGGTATAATCTCTTATTTCCTTAGCATAAGTAGCTAGTTTCCTTGTTTAAGGGTATGTGTATGATGGGTGTTTGAATTTGGGTATGGGTCTTGTTTAATGATGCTTATAATTGCTAAATTGATATGGGTCTATTGAATTCTCCATGTTTTAACTCTAAAATTGATGGTTGCAAACATTGATTGAACTTACTTGATAGTGTTCTTGCTTGAAAGAGGAGTTCATAATTTCATATGAGAATTCAATAGTGGGTACTTGGGATTTCCACCTAGATTGAGGCTAGAAATAACTTAATCGCCGGAAAACACTCATTTAAGAGTCTAAGCTAGAAATAGTATGACTTCTCCAAGCTTGTATTGGTTGTTTTGTGTTGAACCCATGGTGCTTGAATAAAGATCATAGGAAATATGTTTGGAAGATCGAAAGATTGACGAACATAACTATAACCAATGCTACCTATATCATTTATTAAGAATTTGCATAATTGAACAAGCACCATAACCCATGTTTGAATCCCATCGGAAATGTACCCCTAGTCGTCCTCTCATTTGATACAAACCCGTTGTTTACTTTATTGCCTTGTTCAAATTGCGATTGTGACAGATTCTCAATTCCCTGTTTTCCCCCATTTTACTTTTTATGCTATTTGAACAATTACTCTATTCTTGATTGATATACGATAATCTCTTGGCGACCCTTCATAATCATTCTCTGTGAGATCGACCCCAACTCCCATCGGGAATATAAATTTTGTTTTGCTCTGACGATCGCAATCACCTCATATGAGAAAGTGTGTTTGAGCGTTATCAATAATAAATCTACTCCTTTTTGTGTTGTTTCTATCTAGTTGAGTAGGAGGTAGGGTGAGATGAGAACACATCTGCTGATGCTTAGTATTGACTATCCTATTTGGTGATTAATATAAGTTTTGATTACCAAAAAAAAATGAGCTCTCTAATGAAATTAGAGAAAACAAGCTTTACTAGTGATATTTCATATTGATTGTGTCTTCCCCACCCTCCAACACACATCATCCCTACCATCCCACACCTCTACCTCTCATAGTATCTGTCTAAATTATATACAAATGCTTTTAGAATAATAGTTTCTGCTTACCTACCGAACACAAGAAAATAAGTAATAAAATCATTTATTTTCTAAAAAATATCTTCCAAAAAATATATTTTCTACGGCAAGTATTTTCCTTCCTACCGACCACACCCTAAATGAAAATATTTTCCCTCTTCATTCATGCAGCTAATAATAATAATACTGCTTTGCAAAGCAAACTTGATTCGACATCTTACCAATAATGGGATTTGCTCCATTAAAACTCAACTACAGAAGACATCCAAAATAAGTTTTAAGGTTTTCCATAAATAACTGTTGCACTATTCTGATAAATATCAAGAGAAATCAGTCAATCACCATTAAAGGTAACAAATCCATTCTCTTTTTTTTGTTTCCAAGTAAAACCAAATAACAGGAAGCACAAATATTGATGGAGAAATAACAGTACGTGATTGCAATCCTTCAATTTTTTACTCATCTCCACTTGGATTATATGCAGAGGTATCAACCACAACCTGCAAGGGACACCAAATTACTCATCATTCATGATAATAATGATTACATAACCTCGGAAAAAGAATAATTGAAACAACTCAATCGGATGGACCTTTTAATTTTACATTAACCTGGAGAAGATTAGAACCAAAACATTTACAAAATTCATGTCCGAGATAATGATTATTCTATTTAAACATGCAGGATATTAATGAGGCCTCCATAAATGCTTCACTACTAATACTTATTTGGGTGACATAGAACCTATACTTCAAAATTCATAGTTGGCACCAAAAGATTTTCTTTTTTTTAATTAAAAAAAAAAAAGTGGTAATTTTGGCATCAAAGAAGTCAATAGTAAGAACCTCGACAACCCCCGCTGCAACCACACGACCAAAAACTTCACCTTCAAAACCACCACCACTTGGACCAACACAAGATATAGTCAGCGGTCCATCTTGCTGCAGTTGACCATCTTCAGATATAATATATCTTCCCCCAAGACTTATTAGATCATATGTATTCTGCAGGATGACATGTATAAGCATAAGATTAAGTATCTTAAGAGTTCGAGATAGGTAAATTCCCAGTATCCCATATTTACAGAGTAAGATCGTTTAACCAATGACGGAACTTGATAAGCAGAATAACAACATACAGAGTGCCATCAACAAAAAATTCAGAGAGGTATGGAAGGGCACTCCTAATTTTCAGATAGTTTGCTTTCTGAAACTTCAAACAGTCAAGATCTAATATTTATTTCGTGTACATCAGTTGTGGACTTTAATATGTAGATTTGACTCCGAATAATATATTCATCCTAGTAGAAGAAATATTAGTATAACTAAAAAGGTTAGTTTTTGAGAGAGAAAGACTAGTTTCGGAAGGAAACAGCACATTAGAAATATTAATATAACTAAAAGGATAGTTTCATAGGGAAAGATAACATCAGATTTATAGTGAGTTGGTAAATGAAGTTCAAGCATCAAAACATGTGAAAGTCGAGCAAAATAGTATCATTTATATATCAAAGATTTTGAGGTTCAGGTTGGAGTCTAAGCAACCCATAAACAAAGTTATTTTCACATGGACCCAAAGAGACATGTCTGCACGTAATAAAGCCCGTTTTTTAAACCTTTAGATGTGATTCTGTTCTTTTTTTTAATCTACTATGAAGGCTCTAAATTGGCTCCTCAATATTAAGGATAGTTACATACTTGAAAGGATCAAGGCCTCTACCCTCTTGCATAATGTCTTACGCTCTTATGAGGCGGTTCACACAATTCAACACTTCCAAAATAAAAGTCTGCCACAAAAATAAGGAAGGAAGACTACTATTTCTCAAAATAAAATCCTTAAAAGCTACTTCAAATGTGAGTTAGGGGAGTAGACTGCCTTTTAACCGCTAATGCACCTTTCTTTTATCAAATTTCAGGGATATGGTCTAATCATGAAGGTAGTATTTAATCGTGGTGTTGGGTCCTAAGTTTTTAGACACATAACATCAGAAATCTCCTTTGTCTAGATAAACACATTATGTACATTACCTATTAAACGAGAAAAGCAGAGACCCATTATGTGCAATGGTGTTCTAGTTCATTGTAATAATCTAGCATGAACAATGCTCTAGACTAAACTCTTGATATGCAAACAGAAATAATGTGAACAAGATAATCAGGTACCGTATCCGGGGCTGATGCATTTTCTGTAGCCAAAACTGAACCAGTTGCTGACACAATCGTGCCAATCCGTGCGCGGCCACTGGAATTTTCAGAACTGTTGATACTGTTCCGAAGACAAGTCAAAATTTTATCTTCAATATCCTGAAAGGTAAATGGAGTTCTTTGAGTGCACTTTTATCGCCCACTATGTACAGCTTGCCTACTTTTGTTGAAAACCCCATTACTTAGTAAAAAGAAAATGGAGAGCATGCAAGAAGTACATTTACAATTTACTACCAAGCAAATCTGAGGCGGTAAGATACTAATGAATATGACAACCATTGGGAAGATCAACATAGGTCCGCACTCTAACTTCAAACTACAAGGACCTGCGTGTTTTCACTGATTTCTACTATCCATAGAGAAATTATAAAACAATACGCAATACATCTAACCACGTTAGTCTTTTACTAGCATTCAACAGGATGGCTGGATTGACTACCTGCGTGTTTTCACTGATTTCTACTATCCATAGAGAAATTATAAAACAATACGCAATACATCTAACCACGTTAGTCTTTTACTAGCATTCAACAGGATGGCTGGATTGACTATGTCTAACAAATGGAGGGAGGAGAAAAACACCACAATGATTGCCACCGAGCCATGCACCATTTCACATTCCTAATTTTTTTAAAGTTCATGTTCTTGTCTAAATATTTATTTTACAACCATTATGGAAGATCACTGGAATCATCCTTTACGCCTCTAGGCTTATCAAACAAGGTAGAAAATCCAGTCTTTGTTATTACAGTAGAACATATCAGCTACATCATTGATCCTGAATTTTTAAAAATTAAAGTTACGAAACAAGTTTTGTACCCTAACCACCTCCAGTCTAATTGTCAGGGAAAAAAAGTAATTAGGTTTTCTGCAAGCACATTCTAAACCCTAGAGATATGCTTCATGAATAGCAAATTTTGTGCCATATGACCAAATTTTCTTGATGATATATAAATAGACTTGCTTAAATCGTCCATTACTTTTATGTGATTGAGTTAAAACATCATATATTTGAAAACACAGACACATTTCTAGCAAAAAAAAAAAAAAAAAAAAAAGAAAACACAGACACGCACAAAAAAACTCAATTCCATGAACTTTGAATGACGTGCATGCACTTCCCTTAGTATTAAATAGCATGGTTGGAGATTCTTTTAGAAGATCACAATTACTGTAGTACACTTAACCTCACAAATTCTGAGTTCATGGTTATTCCAACTCATGAGAACCTGTGATTATAAAATTTATCCTTCTCTCTATTTACTACAAACACTTTTGGAATTTCATGGGAAAAATATGCTTTAATTTGCTGATTTATTGTACAATAGAAATCATGTCACAATGGGTACTTTCTAAGTAAAGATCCTAATATTATATAGACCGTCTTTTTAGTTTACAATTTCAAGTTCTAATTAAAATTTTACCTCACACCTACCTGCAAGGACTTAGCTAAGAATGTAATACAATTGAAGCAAAGGATCCATGTAGGTGATACAATTGGGACTAAGGCTAGTAGTTGTCGCTATACTTACATTAAGTTCAATGCTTGCCAAGAGTCTCTTTAATGGGTCGGGACTTTTATATCTACATAGGAATATTGTGAGACTTAAATAACCCCTAATTTGCCTCAAAAGACAAATGGTAAAATTTTGGAATGAAATGGAGAAGAATGGACTCGGATGATATATTTATCCAACCCAAACTTTTTAAAGATGAGGTATAGTTGATTGATTGAATATAGGGCCACAACAGAGCAGAATGGACACAATTGATATATGTTTCCAACTGGTTTATGATATAGGAACTATCTAATATAACCTACACCAACAGTACTAAACTTAGGTTACATTTAATTTCGATTTTCTTTTCGTCCACATCAGAGTGATCCACGTATTGACGTAACATTAAGCTAGTATGCCAAAAGAGGCATTTCCAACTGCATAAAAGATCCAGCAATAAATAATGTCAAGCCGGTAATGTAACCTTTAAACACCAATTTATTTATTTTTTTGATAAGCTGATGTAATCTTCAAACACCAACGGGTTCTTCAGTTACAAATGAGAACTTAACCAATACTTCTTTTAACATTATTATACTGAGTATTGCTAATTACTTAAGGTACATGACTGTTTGCAAAACTTTTTTCTTCACCTCCCCTATTTTCTCTCTTTTCCTCGTCCCCATGGAGAATCGCATTTACTTCAGGCAAGGGGGTAAATTTTACTTTTTAACAGAGTCCAAATCTTCCTTTGAGATATTGTATAACTGGGTGGAAAGCTCTAAGATTCATATGAGGAGGATGGTACTAAGTAGGGGGGGACTTCTCTGGCTGTGCAAAAGGCTAAAAGAAGCTACGGAGCAAAAAGGAAAAACATTAAATCTTGGAAGGGAAGAGACATCCGCACCTATATTTTGTTGCTCCTAGAAGTTCAATAAATACGGGAGATTTCTTTCGGTCATCACAGTCAGTGGTCTTGCCAGAACAGTTATCATCATTCCATAAATACTCTTGCTATAAAATTCGGAACATTTCATTAATAGAGGAGCAGGGATACAGGGGACTACACATACTTCTGGAGTCTGCAAGTCTCAGTATCTTAAAGGGGAATGACAGTGACTCACACAAACCGGAGAAGTTGATTAATGCATATTCCTCTCTAGGGGACAACTTTCTCAGTGGGTAGCTTCCCCTATAGTGATGAAATCCCCACACACAATGATGTGAGAAGATGGGCCATAGAAACATGGAAAGGAGTACAAAATCTTCAGGTATACAATATGAATGGAATCCAATTTCTGTTCGAGTTCCAAAGCAAGAAGACTGCAGAGATCATATTGATGGGAGACTGGAGTATACATGGTGAAAAGTTAATAGTTGAATGGTGGTCTCCTGTTTCGGGAGCCTGTCCGGAGCATAAAGAATATGACTGGTTCTGGATTCGGGTTCTTGGGATACCTCTTCATCTATGGTCTCCAAGGTTATGAAGGATATTGGCAACAAATGTGGTGGCTGGTTAGAAAACGAGGAAGAACAAGAGCTAAAAAATCACCTCCGATGGGCTCGCATCAGTTGGATTAGGGCAAACAACATGGGCCTTTCACAGTTGGGCCACAAGACCAAGGATTTAAACAAAAGCCAAGAGCCATTTGTAAAGGAAATTAATAAGTGGGATAGGGGTACAGAAATTCTGGAGAAAAGTTTGACACCCTCTGCAGAAATTGATGACTGTATGGAGAGAGAAACAGCAGCAAAACCATGCCAAGTCGATAAGGGAAATCCTAGCCATGCAGAGATGCAGCTTTTCTCTTCTTCTGAAATTTCTTTTTCTGAAGGAATAATTGAAAATGAGAGGGGCAACAATCAGATAACTCTTTTGGGTGGGGACCCCACACAACAGACTCCTTAGAATGTGACAAAGAAATGGTGGAACGTGTGAATTTATGGGTGCAATGCAATGTTATGAGACTTAGTCAAGAATTCGGGGCAGCATTCGAGGGTTGTTCGAAAGAGGCTTTTGCCCTTCTCTCAAAGATTGATCAGAAGAGGGAGAAACAGATGTTGCAAGCTACTTCAATTGATCAAAACATGGAGAAGCAGTTAGTTCATAAGGAGCTGAGAAATTTGATATTCAATGTGAAATTTAAGGATGGGGAGCCTAGAAGTGAATCTACAAGCAGGGGGAAGGAAATTAATAACTAATTTGTGGCTTTGATTCCTAAAAAGGTGGGGCCGATTGATCTTAGGAACTTCAGACCTATCAGCTTGATCACAGGAGTGTACAAGATTATAGCAAAGGTTCTGGCAGAAAGATTAAAGAAAGTGATAAACAAGTTAGTAAACAAACATCAAATGGCATTCATTAAAGGGAGACAAATTATGGATGCTGCTTTGATTGCTAGTGAGTGTAGTGATACCAGACTAAGAGGAGATGAACCAGGAGTTATGTGTAAACTAGATATTGAGAAAACCTATGATCACCTAAACTGGAATTTCCTCATCAACACCTTTAGACAGATGGGGTTTGGAAATAGATGGTTCAAGTGGATGGAATTCTGCCTAAAAAATACCAGGTTCTCTATTCTTGTAAATGGAGAACGTGTGGGTTTTTTCCCAGCAGAAAAGGGGCTCAGGCATGGGGATCCTTTATCCCCTTTCCTCTTTATCATTGCAATGGAAGGTTTGGATAGCATGATGAGAAATGTCTCTTTTAACAACTGGATCGGAGGTTTCAAAGTGGGGAATAGGGTAAATGAGGTAATGGAAATCACACATTTACAGTATGTTGATATACAGTAGTTTTCTGTGAAGCAAATCAGGAACAAATATGCTACTTGAGGGTGATTCTGATGGTCTTTGAAGCATGTTCAGAGGTTAATTTGAGGAAAAGTAGTATCTTTCCAGTCAAAGAGGTGCAGCAGATCCAAGTTCGTGCAGACATTTTGAAATGTAAGATTGAAAAATTCCCTACTGTCTATCTTGGAATGCCTTTGGGATCAAAGCATAAAGCTATGAAAAATTGGGATGGTATAATAGAAAGGACAGAAAAAATTAGCACTGTGGAAGTCACAATATATCTCTATGGGGGGGAGGCTCACATTAATTAATTTTCTGATGTCATTATTCCTATTCTAGCAAGGTGGTCAAGGTTCTTGATACTCTAAGGAGAAATTTCTTGTGGCAAGGAAACAAAGTGGAAAAAAGTTTCAGTCTGGTGAAGTGGGCAGCAGTTCAGCACAGTAAACAGTTTGGAGGATTGGGGGTTAAAAACTTGAAACTACAGAACAAAAACCTACTCATGAAGTGATTATGGAGATATAACCAAGAGGATCAGGCATTGTGGAAAGAAGTGATACAACACAAATATGACCAAGGTGAACAGTGGTTTACAGATGCAGTGACAAAAATTTATGGAGTGGGAGTGTGGAGGACCATAAGAATTTTCTGGCTGGCACTAAAGACTAATTCCAGTTACAAGGTGGCCAAGGGGGACAAGATTTTGTTCTGCAAGGAGAATTGGTGTGAACAAGGCAGGACCTGTTTCCGGGTTTATTCTCCATTTGTATCAACCCAGAAATTAGAATTGAGGAGATGAGGTCTCCCCAGGGTTGGAATTTGAATTTTAGGAAATTGCTAAACAATTGGAAAATAGAAAAGGTTACAGAATTGTTGACAACAATTGGCGGTTTCCAGGGAACTAAGAGCCTGATAAAATGATATGGAAACATCATCGGGATGGATTATTTTCAGTGAATAGAGTCTACTACAAGGGGTTGTCTGAAGCAACAGGAAGGGAAAGAGAACCTTGGAAGTCAGTATGGAGAAGTGTAGCACCTAGAAAGTTAAGTGCTTCACATGGCTTGTAGCTAGAAGAGCATGTCTAACTCATGAAGCATTGCAAAAGAAGGGAATAAACATTGCTTCAAGGTGTTTATTATGTAAGGAGGCTTTGGAGACTAACAAACATCTTTTCCTACACTGTAAAGACACAGCAAAGTATGGGCATTATTTATCAGCTTGGCAAATGTGAACTGGTCTATGCCAGAGCACGCTGCAGATCTCCTAAGCTGTTGGATTAGGAGGGGAGGCAGTAAGAGTCAAAAGATCTGGTGGAAAACTGCACCTGCATGCATTTGGTGGAACATATGGAAGGAAAGGAATTAGAGGATTTTTTAAGGCAAATAAAACTCCATTCAGAAGATCAAGTGTTAGGTAATCACTTCTTTAGGTTTTTGGTGTAAAGAAAACTGTATAGAAGAAGAAATTCAGTTAGTGGATTTCATAGGATCTTTGTAATTAGCTTACATTAGTGGCTGTAAATTTTTGGAGGTGGCCAGCATACCTTTAATGCTGAGGAATACAACGTTACCAGTTTCAAAAAAAAATTGCTTAAGGTACATGTAGTGTGCCACTACCGGCAGTAGAGAATAAGAAAGCATTGCAATAGTAAAACATCAAAGACATATGTGATAAGGGGTCTTGGTAAGACATACTAATTTTAGATAGTACAGTAATTGTTGTAAACTTTATATTTGTTTGATTTATTTTCTTTTCTTCCTTTTTTGTAAAATCAGATGTTTTATAAGCATCGCATCTTCCTTCCGGTGAGCTTCTGACTTTAATACTCAGCACCAAAGCAAGAAAATGGTTTTTCAACAAATAGTGAAATAGTACCTCTAGAAGAATACTTGCCACTAACCTATCAAAACAAAAATATTCCTTCTTAATTACTTAGCAAGTTCTCTTACAAGTTAACAAGCTCCAAAAGAGTTATAGGTTTTACTGCAGCCACATAATCTGAGTTTTCCTAATTCTGAGTATGGGTTTGCACTAAATTTCTAAAGAAAATGTTGAAAAGTGACAACTCTATCTATCATGGTCATTGAAAAAAAGAGTTAGTTTTGCTACTAGGAAGTCATGCAATGGGTACACGGTCAAGATATCAGCAGTGGAACTGTGTTTCTGGGAGCACTCAAGGGTGTTGGAATGAAGACCATGGGAGTCTAGTGCTTGAACCCCAACAACAACAAACAACAACAACAACATACCCAGTGAAATCCCACAAGTGAGGTCTGTGGAGGGTAAAGTGTACGCAGACCTTAGCACTACCTCGAGGAGGTAGAGAGGTTATTTCCGAAAGACCCTCGGCTCAAGTGTAGCATATCCAGGTACAAAGCATAAGGAAATAGTGAAGAACATAAATCAACTAACATGAGATCAGTCTACTAGAAAGAAACAATAATCAACCACAAATAGTGCGATAATCGAAGCATAGTAAACAACAACATATGATAGAAAGCCTAAACCCTCTAAAGCCAAACAACACTCCTACTTGACTAACCTTCTACTCTAATACGCATCCTCCACATCCTCCAATCTAAGGTCATGTCCTCGGTAATCTGAAGGTGCGCCATGTCCTGTCTAATCACCTCACCCTAATACTTCTTAGGCCTACCTCTACCCCTCCTCATACCAACTATATCCAACCTCTCGCACCTCCTCACTGGTCTGCACCTCGCCTCTTCACATGGCCAAACCATCTCAATCTCGTTTCCCTCATCTTGTCCACCACGGAGGCCACTCCCACCATCTAGGCAAAAGAAAAAACCAAGAGACTTCTCCCATGGTAAGTCCTGGGGAATCTTACTTATTCCGTACATATACAGGTGGGAGAATGCAAGTACTCGCTGGTGCGGGGAACGTATATTGGCCTAGATACCACCATTATTTCATATTAAACGGGACCAAAATAGAGCACCTAAAGTGCAAGTTCAGTGAAACAACAGATGAGATGAATGTGGAAGTGAAGATCGATGCACAAGTCATACCCATGAGAGGAAGCTTAAAGTATCTTGGGTCCATATCCAAGGAGACGGGGAGATTGACGATGATGTCGCACATCGTATTGAAGCGGGTGGGCAAAATAGAGGCTCGCATTCGGAGTACTGTGCGATAAGAATGTGTTGCTAAGGCTTATGGTAAGTTCCACGCAGTGGTGGTAAGACCAACATTGTTGTATAGGGCAGAGTGCTAGCAAGTCAAGAACGCCCATATTCAAATGATAAAATTTAGCGGAGATAAGGATGCTCAAATAGATGTGTGAACACACTAGGAGAGACATCATTAGGAAGTTACACGGGGCAAGGTGGGAGTGGCATCCGTGGCAGAAAAGATGAGAGAAGGGAGGCAGTGTTATCAAAGAAAAATATGGAGAGGAGAACAAATGGATGACAAAGGAGATCTATAAGAGTACTTTGGCCTTTTTTGAAGAATCACACTACTATCAACGTAGGTAATGGACACATGACCTCCTTCTGGGAGGAAAAATGGTTGAGCTCAGATAGCTTAAAGGTGTTGTTTCCTGAGATGTATGGGTTGGTCTCTCGTTAGGTGGGGGAGGCATGGGGCTAGCTTCATATAGCGTTTTCCTTAATAGTAGTAGTACTTAGTAATCGTGTAGTTTCGTTTCTTCAATGTGTTTTTTCACTATTTGTTGCTCCATTTTGCTCTATATCTTGATATTTTTCTGTCATTTCTTTTTTCTTTATAACTGTGGTGTCCAGGCTAGCTTGTGCGCATCTCGACTAATTCCACGGGATACTTACCACCTCCCACTAGCAACAGGTACCAGGTAACTCTGTCCACCAAGTTAATTTTTCTTTTTCTTCTTGCAACCCTCTTCCGTTTTTAGCCGAGGGTCTAGCGGAAATAGCCTCTCTACCCCCACAAAGGTAGGGGAAAGGATGCATACATCTTACCTTCCCCAGACCTCACTTATGCGATTACACTAGTATGTTGTTGTAGTGCTATTGATTGCAATGTACGTAACCTGCTTGAAAATGTTGTCAGCAACATGAAGAGCTATATGTAAAGGATACATGCTAAGCCCAAGTTTCTAGGATAACCTATGGAACAAAGGGTCTTTTTGTCGAAAAATTTGATCAACAGCAATTTGAAATTCAAGAAAGCATTCAAAACGCTTAATGTGCAATGAACAACATTTTTGTGTTTTGGCTAAGAAATGAAGGTTTTAAGAACAAAATGAGAACTTTCTGGAAGGTTTGGCTTAAGTTTTGGTGGTGACAAAAAACCATCAGCAACAAAGAATGATCTGAACAAATGAAAATCAAAAGGCATCTCCCTTAGAAGATGATGAACATAAAACTTATTGCCTTAGTCTCCATTTGTTGTCCACTTACAGTTGTCATAATTCAGCTCTTAGTTCAATTTACCATCCAAAAATACGAAGTATTCATCCACAAAGCAATGACATATAGTCATTATGATTTATGAATATAAAGCAAATTTAGATGGAACCGAAAATGCATTACATGAAAAGGGAAATCATATGGAGGCTCAAGAACAAAAGCATATTAGATAAATATCAATGTAAGAGAAGAAAAAAGTGCAAAGTACTAGAAAGTTTTCAAGTCCAAAAGAATATGAACATGAGAGAAGTACAAAAATGAAACCTGTCCTTGATAAATAATAAGGGTATGCATTCCTTCATTCTTTGTTTCTGCAAAAATAAATGTAACAACAATGTTTGGTTTCAGAATTCATATATGGAGTATTCGATGAATGTACTGTTACATGTGCAACGTAATTGTTCAACTGACAGGAACACTGTATCTACATGTTCAGGAGCATCAATGTAAGATATGCTATGTTGCTCGGACTCTTCAAAAATGCCAATGGGTGTGTGTTGGATTCTCCAAAAGTAGCGTATTCTTAGAGAATCCGACACGGGTGCGGCTACGAAAGTGAAGAGTCCGTGCAACTTAGATGATATGCAAGCAATTCGAGAAAAAATATAATTCATTAGAACCATGATTTGGAAAGCACAAAAGCATTACTAGTCTCTCCACCAAAAGTACAGCATTAAATCACAAAGCAAAAAGGTATGGTAAGTTGAGAGTTCTGAGACCCATAACACGTAATCCTCTTTATTCTTTATGCACAAAAACATTCAACCTGACCTTATAAGAAATACTTTCAGCAATAGCAAGTTTAATAGAGAATGTATTGTACAACATTTGTACATTCAACTTGTTTTCCATCAATTTTTATATTATTTTTCATCGGGACGGGGGAGGGGGGGACTGATTTTCTTCCTTTTTCCTTTTGGGTTGATAAAGGGGATGAGAGAAAGATACAAGTTCACAGGTTAAGAAAAAGGATTAGATCTCAAGAAATCAAGAAAGAAAGATAGAACCATTTTCTCCATAATCCTTTTCTTTTCTTCGTAGAGGTTCTATAAAATCTAAAGATTTTGAAGACACGTGACTGATGTGAAACAAACCTCAGATGAAAAAAAAAAACAAATTCAACAAATATACAACCAAATAAAAATTGAATAGCCAGTACCATTGACACGAGGCTTCATCTTTCTAGGCTGCTGAGGTATGTTTGACCGCGAAGGTGCCTCAAGGGCAAGCACCCATGCAACATCTGCACGCTTAGCAGAAGAATCTTTTTTTATGTTCTCTCCCATTTTTGTTGTTTTTTTTCCAACAAGTGTTGAATGCATGTTTAGTCTTAGATGAGTTTTAGAGGAAAATCTAGTTACTAGATTACACACGGGAAAAGTAATAAATGCAGCCAATTTGTTTCCCAACTACAACTAGTTTTCCTAAATGTTGAGTGCCCACATTAGCAAGGGATAGGGATGGGAGATTTGATCTCCTTATATAGACATTGACAATCCTCACCTTATAAGCTAATTTTTGGGGTTAAGTTAAGCCCAAGATCCATTTCTTTACACGGTATCGGAGCCAGGCCCATCCCAATTCATGGTTCACCGATATTGGGCCCCCATATTAAATTGCTCATATACCAGATGTCCAGTCCTGGGTGTAGGGGGGTTGAGTGTCCCGCATCAGCTAAGGGATGGGAGATTTGGTATTTGGTTTCCTTATATGGGCTTGGACAATCCTCACCCGATAAGTTAGCTTTTGCGATTGAGTTAGGCCCAAGATTCATTTATTTACACTAACTAAACACAGAATTCAAATAAACCCCAAATTGAGAAATCCTTGATTATTCATTTTTATAGACATAATCCTACTCATAGGCATTAATAAAGCGCAATTCAAACTTCAGTGTTCAATGGATCATGTTTGATAACATCGTGGTACCCAAATCGAAAGGACGACTCCCTTCGCGTCTAATTAAGGACTTTAGTGACATTTTAATAAGGTTTATGCCTACATTGTTGAAACATTAAGAGCACGTTAAAAGGCCGACACTCTGCAAGTGTCCACAATTTTAATACACAAGACATTAGACGACAATGAGAACACAATTGAATTCCGAGATACAGACAATTTCAATGTTGTTAAATGTGAAGCAAGAGATTACCAAAATTAAAAAGTAGAACTAATGTAATTAAGTCTATAAATTTTGTATCAAAATATATATATAACTCAATAAATAACCACAATAGTTCAAACATAAGTGAGAAGTGGGAACCAATTAATACCTTTCAATGTTTTTCCTAATTGGAGAACTCACCTTGATTTTCATAAGCATCTCAACAACTGAACAGTACCTAAAATATACTTGCTTCATTCTGCCAGGGAACGAGAGGGGGGGAGAGAGATCATTCAGGAAGCTTTTTAGTTTACCTGAAGAACTACTGATTTTCGTCCAAAATAAAAACAAGAAAATACCTGAGGAATAATGGTGCTTTTTCAATTTACAATGTTGTTCATGTAAGGACCCAAATAAGGCAAATTGAGCCAAAGAGGAGGATGCATAGGAAGGCACAGAGAAAAATAGTCGCAAACACATATCATAGAATCCACAATTGCAATCTCCACCAGAAACACAAACCCTAGATTTATAAATTAAAAAGTTAAATTAGAAAAGAGATCTTTTAGTGATGGTCTATAAATCTAAGGTTTGTGTTCCTGGTGGAGATTGCAATTATGGATTCTATGATATGAGTCTGTGTCTATTGCCGTGCTATGCATCCCCCTGTTTGGCTCAATTTGCCTTATCTGGGTCATTACATGAAGAGTAAAGGACATTTGGCTTTGTTATCCCCTTACAGTGTCCTTCCTAGAGTTAGCTTTTCCAATGCACCAAGGGTGTGGCTTATTTGTTAATGATGTGGGTTGTCTATTCAGCAAAAACATTAGGTGATTTTCCCCCCATTTATCTAAACCTTGATGGACAGAGTTAGGTGCTTGTGTTGGTGGAAAGTAGCAGTTACCCCATTGAATTAGTCGATGTGTGTGCAAGCTGACCCCAACTCCATGGTATAAAAACAAGAGTTGGCTTCTCCCGTTATCAAATCTTATAATTAGGATTAGGACACTATTTCCTCGCTGAGTGCTTTTCCCACCAACTTTACCGTGGGAAGTTGGAACGCGACGAGGATTCTGAGTGTTGTTTATGTTTACTCCAATCTCTTTAAAGCAGTGATTTCAGTGCATTTTAATTTGATTATTGGTTTTTTGGGTTTCTTCCTTCTTGTCGTAATTATATGTCCCAAGGGCCCCCTTCGTGCCTTATGCTGGATTTGATAATTATATGTCCTCAAGACATGATTCCTTCTTGCCATTGATGTCTAATTTAGAGATCAGATCAGCGGTCTTTGAAATTAGAGATTTCACATCCTCAATTGTCAGTACACATCAACCAATCAGTTGATCTTCTTATCAAAAGAAAAAAATCCTCAATTGTCAGAACAAAGTGTCATGTTACTTGAGGTCTTATATTGCCAGAAATTTTAACACTATAACGACAACAACAATTATGCCTCAACCACTCTCGTTCATGTCTTGGCCCATTTGTGAAAAATATATAATGCTTGTTTTTCCATGTTATGTATGTTAACTTAAAAAACTACTACTTATTATTATTTTTCGGTCTTTGGTTGAGTATAAACTTAAGGGATGTATGACAATATTAGAAGTGTGGATGTGGCATGAAGAAGGTGCTTTGGTGATATTTTGGGGTACTGAAAGTTTGATAATAATGTTTGTCATGTTTACTATTCAACCAAGTGCAATGTCTTATTTGTATTTAAAAATGAGAGATGTACATATTAAGTGAAACAAAACTTAATAAGGAGGAAATAGAGGATCAAAATGGTTAGACATGTGACTGTAATCTACACTATGTTATAGACATGCATGCATCTTCTCTTTTATTGGATTTGGCTTGTACATGAAGGAGTAATGTGGATGCTTATAAACTTTAGCAAGTAGGCATGTAAAAGACATGTAATCATCGAAGATTCTATATCCATGTATCATATATGCTGTTTTGGCCCTTTTTAAGGAGAAACATGTGACATAGGGTCGTGCCCTAATGGCGAAAGAGGTTTTAGCTTCACATACTCGTGCCCTAATGGCGAAAGAGGTTTTAGCTTCACATACCTAACTTCCCGACTTTATCTCTTATGTCATGTCGTTGACGTCCTTCAAGTGACAACCTCTATCTATATTAAACAGTAATATAGAAGCAATATAAGCAGCTAACCAGTAGCATGGCTTTAAAGGCAACACAATAATAGCTCACGAGCAACAAGATCGGCAAATATGATAAGTAAATGGCGTATCACCACATCTTTCTCTTCCCCCGCTTCCTAAATGTTCTCATGACCTTTCTATGAGGTCAAGTTTACTCCCCCCAGCCTTACTTCACAATATACAGCTCCTTACACAGCCCAAGCAAACATATAAACTTGAACTCTCGGCTTCCGAACACCATCCCATGAGTTCTTTATCAAACGGTGTAAAAACGCCCTTATAAGCTCATAGATGGAGAGAGAATTCAAAACTTACCTTTTAGTAGTGAAACCCTACTGTTTTCCTTGCTCAAGTATGGCTACAAAAGCTCAGGTCCAAACTAGAAGTGGAGAAAAAACCTTTATTAGCAACCACGTCAATAACGGGCAAAAATTGAACCCGAACCATGAAGGATCGATCCTTATCTTGGACCTTGGATATGATAGAAATCTCCTTGGAGAGCTTATGGGTGACTTATGTTAAGAAAATAGTGAGAAATGAGCTTTTATCGCGTTTTAAGCTTTTATGAACTTTCCGTCGACTCAAATAAAGTTCGACTCAAATCTACGGACAAACAATTTGCCATAAAACTTTTACAGGCGTGAAAGTGGTCGTGGATGGCCATCCACGGTCATGGTCCCACCGTGGATGTTGGAGGATCCTGATTCTGAAACCTCAACTTCTCTGATCTTTTAGACGGTCAAATCCACGATCGTAGAACCACTTTTATGGCCGTAAAACCTTCCGTGGATGGCCATATCCTTGGATAAATTCAGTGTTTGCCAGGCGTTTCAATGTATGTCAAGATGTATGGACCGTAAGACTTACGCCTTGAAGCTTTACTCTACATCAACAAATGAACCGTAAAAGACCACATACGCTCGTGAAACCCATCGTGGGTTAACTCACATACTTAGTCTTCGATATTAGCTCAAATCGTTTTCAATTTTAAGGAATACATCTATACACTTATAGTCTTAACCTTGTGAGCTTCAAATACTCCTTTAACACCTTCAAGTTATAGACTTCAACCGACATCAACTCGGTCACGCATGTACTATTATACGGGGTGTTACAGCTCACCGACAAGATTCTCCGACTGGGAGTAAGGAGTACAATAAGCGATGAAGTTTCAAGTCTTGGGGATCATTTCAACCATCGTGGAAGGATGGTCTCGCTCATTTCCTTATTTTCCTCTTGGATAACATAGGAGCTTCTTCAGTTAGAACCTCTTCCTCGGTAAAGGGAATCGACGGAAGAGGAAAAGCGGCAATGTTATCGTCAGGAGTTGCCAAAAGATCTTCCACAGGGGATGAGGGGTCTATTCTCTCCATAGAAAGATAGTAGAGAACTTAAAAATGATGAAATGAAACGTCGAAGAAGACTAACCAGAGAAGGCAAGAGAAGAGAAGTTGTAGAGAAACTTGTTTCAGAAGAACTACTTGAACACAAAATGAGAGCAACAAGGAAAATGAAGTACCTATAAAGGTTTCGAAAAAGTAATCATTACCTCGATAGCCGACAATAGGTTTGGCCCAATCAAGAGGTGAATCGTGCCCATGGCATTAAATGCAAGGAGGGCAAACGTCTCTTCATTGGTTTCAGAGGTCTTTTCATCTACTTTCCCGCCAAGAAATGTAGGATTCTTCCATTTCCGAGCATAATTCAGTGAATGCACGAAAAGTGGGGTGGACTATCTGTATGAGTCGAAACTTCAAATTGACAGTCGGGCCTGGGCGTATCGGACAATGACACCTGGAAACTAAAGACAAATCGGATGTGAATCAACAAAGGCGGTACCAACCTCAACATATGAGTTCATCCGATAAAGTTGTACACATCCCCCTGAAGGACCGAGCCTATGAACCTTGTTCGTCTGGTCTTGGAGCTACGTGGTCGGGGGCATCTCGGTGATCGGTCAAGAAATGCCCAACATCCAAATAATGGAACTCGAAGAATCTGGGATCCTCTTTAGCTGTTATAACTTATACAGCCCCACATGTAACAGAAACAACATCCAAATATGGATCATCATGAGGGAGGAATTTACACAAGACGTTTCTCAGGGTTTAGCTTTAAATATACCTCTTCTCCTCACTTGTATTCATCACAATTTCATTACTCGCTAGCTACTACTCTCAAGCTTTCTAACCAAAACGTCTCAAGCTTACTTAATTCTTGGTTTTCCGGTGATGTTGGAAAGCCACGCTGGAGTACAGGCCAATAGTATTTGTCGCTTTCATTTTGTCGATTATTTCATTGTTCATTACTTTCAATTGTAATTTTAATTGCATTTAACAAACAATTTAATATTAATAATTTTACTATTTGATCATCTCAATTTGTGTGTGCTTATTTTAAGTGAAAATAATTTTTAAACATTTTGTATTGTTGGATAAAATAAATAAAAAGTGCTTTTAAGTACTTGTTTTTAAGTCTGAAAAACAGACTAAGTGGGCGTTTGGCCATAAGAAATTTTCACTTTTTTCCGGAAAATTATTTCACCTTATTCCAAAATTGGTGTTTGGCCATAAAAATTACAAATACAACTTGAAGTTGTATTTGGAAAAGTGAAAACAGCACAATACTTGTTTTCACTATTATCACTTTTACTTTTTTCACTTTTTTATTTTTATTTTTTTTAAAAAAATCTAAATTTTTTATTTTCATAAAATAACCTCATTTAAATTTTATTTTATTTTTAAATCATATTTTATGTTTTTTTAGAAAATACATTTAAATTCTAGATAATTATTGTAAAAACTATGGTCAAACACAACTCCAACGCCAACTCCAACTTTGAAAATTCTAAAAAAAAAAAAAAAAAAAATTGGTTTTCATGGCCAAACAGGACCTAAGCTAAACACCAATAAGACCAAAATATTCTAAATGCGTAGATATGAAAATTAAGCCAGAAACACAGACTAAGCTAAACATGTTGTAAAATACGAGCAATATATAGAATAATATAAAGCAAGATATTGAGACAATAAATATGAGAGGGAATGTCATTCTTATTTCTTTCTTCTGTATTGTCAATTGTATCTTTCAATGGATAATGATCGTCTATTTATAGTACAAGATGTCTTCTCAAGTTAGAAGACTTAAATGGTATTCATTCATTTAGTACATTAATTTTCAAGGGAGTTACGGAAGAGACATCCACATTCAGCGGATTTATAACACTCCCCCTTGGATGTCCATAGATAATATAGAGAATGTGCCTCGTTAAAACCTTAATAGGAAAAACCCAGTGGGAAAAAACCTAGTGAAGGAAAAAGAGTACACACATCTTGTAATACGTCTTGAATGCTGCCTCATTAAAAACCTTACCAGGAAAACCCAATGGGACAAAACCTTGGTTAAGGGAAAAAGAGTGCAACACGTAGTTTACTCCCCCCGATGAAAACTTTACTTCATATCTTGGAGATGATGCATTCCAATCTTATATCGCAATTTTTCAAATGTTGATGTTGGCAATGGCTTAGTGAATAAATTTGCAAGATTATCACTCGAACGGATCTGTTGAACATCTATCTCACCATTTTGTTAAAGATCATTTGTGAAAAAGAACTTCAGTAAAATGTGTTTTGTTCTGTCTCCTTTGATATATCTCCTCTCAGTTGGCTTCATGAGTGACTATTATCTCTGCATGATTTAAAGAAATGACAACTACTGTTTGCTTCATTGAATACCAAGATATCACTGTGCCTCTATATATAAACAAATAACCCGTCTGAAATTGAGCTTTATGTGAATCCGATAAATACGTTGCATCTGAATAACTAATCATTTCTGACTTGAAAAAATAGTCCCACATCAATGGTTCGCCGAATATATCTGGATATATGCTTAACACCTTTCAATGTCTTCTCGCTGGGGAGGAGCTGAATCTTTCAATATATGTTGATTGATGAACAAACATTTTATTTGTCAAATGTTATGAGTACACATATTTAATAATACACATTTCTAGCTGCCTCATTAAAAATCTTGCCAGGAAAATTCAGTGGGATAAAACCTCGGCTAAGGAAAAAAGAGTACAACGCCGCATTATACTCACACTGATTGCAACATCACTTAATTCTTGTAAATGAGGCCGCCAATACTAAGTGCACTAATTGCACTAAATATGGTACTTTCTAATCATTTTCATGAGATTGAAATTGATCTTCTTTTATGTTAAGCAATCTTACAACCATTGAGGTATTCAATGGTATCGTTTTAAAACTTTATAAATCCTTCAAGGATTTTCATATAACCGTCACTATCTAGCTAAAAGACATGACAACCATTCATTTATACGTATTCAAGCTTTTCAGTATTGCCAGACTGAAAGAAACCTCATTGCATCCACCACAGGAGAACACGTCTCCCTATAATAATATGCCAGGAATTCTGCGAAAAACCTTTATGCCCCAGGGCACACCGTACTTTAAATCTTACGGTTTTACTTTTCGCACAATAACTCATCTGTACCCCACTGACATTATACATTGATCTTTGGACTATAAGTCCAAGTATTCACCTTTTCAAGTGAAATAAAATATTTGAATTACGTACTTTTATTAGGCCAATCATTTATCTGTTCACACTTTTTGATAGATTTGAATTCAAGATCCTCGATACCATTTATAATGTTGAGCACATACATTATATCAAAGATATCATCAATGATCGTTTGATATCGGTTCTAATACGACATAACTTATCAAGATCTCTTCATATTCATCATTTTTCAGGTACCTAAACCTTTGCCAAGGTTTTATGAAGTGTTATGTCGGTGCTCTTTAATAGCACTTGCCTCATTATCACGATCATTTGCTCGTCTCCTTCTTCAAGGAGTTTTACCTTTGAAATTGATTGGTCTATCACGCTTCAGGCGTGTCATAGACCCCGTCCTTCAAGGACTTTTGATTAGAGCATTTGCATCTGAATACATAGGGTCAGCAAACACATCTGGCAATTAGTCTGCAATATTTTTGCAAATGAATTATCTCTTGAACTGCAAGTTCACATTTTCTTTTACGAGGATCTAGATAATTCATTCCACACATAATTTTCAGTTGTAACCATCTCTCCCCCTAATGTTAGAAAATCTAACATTTACCCCCAACCTTACTTGGGGACCCATCTTTGTGCATAGTGGTGGAGCAACTGAATTATATATCACACATTCAAATTTTCTGATGGGAATTATTTGGCTCCTGACCATGAACCAATTATGATATGGGAACCTTGTTGGCTTGATGCATACAAGTGCTGCTACATTTTTAATATCATATCTCATACGGAAAAAAAAATTGGGAGATTTGTTCTCATAACTCATGATTAGCTATAATTGGAGGCATACAATTTTCTGCTAAATCAACCAACATTATCAACATAATTTATAATTTGGAACCATGCTGTTAATTTAGTAATCGAGCAAACAACCTTGCAAAAATCAAAAAAGCAAGTTGATATCAAAGCACATGTGACCATTTCTTAGATGCATCTATTAAACCTTATAGTCCACATGGCAGGTGAACGAGCTCATATTCACCTTTTTATGCGTTCCAAAAATTCAGGGAATACAATCCCAACCTTAGCTGGTACAATAATCAATTTATTGTGAGAACAAGCAGCACAAGAGAATTCGTGAAGAACTTTCCATTTCTTCAATATATAACCGCATGAATTCTCAACTATTTTTGCATCACATTTGATCCGGAATGCTCAACCGCTCATGCTAACTGATGTGTTTTAGTAAATTTCTAGTTTACTGTCGCATGTGATTCCATCACCATGCCCATATTTGTGTACTACCACATATTTTACACACCATCCTTATGGTGAACATCTTCTTCAAGGAGAAAATTATACAATTACGGTCATGATCATTAAAATATTATAGGCAAGATTTGTTTCTTGCTTTTACCCTTTGATAATCCATGATAAGACTTGCTGCAATATTTGTGATGTACTAAAAGTACATGATCAATGACCTTTGTGCCAAAATAAATTTTTATCATCTCTCAAACCTTCCGTAAAGGCGAGATGTGACACTTATCCAACCATATATGAGCATGTCCTTATCCATGATTTTAATCACATCTTGACACACTCACTTTCAAGAATGATCGAACATCCATGATGCTTATCACAAGTCTCATTCTCTTCAAGGAATGGACTATAACCATATGTACAGGCTTCATAAATTTTCATTCGAAGCTCATTGTCATGACTTAAAATTTATCATATTTACATGACACACCTCAACATCACTTTGAAAGGTCAAGTGTACCACCACTTTATATCCTTATATTTTGACGGAGGATTTATAAAACTTATCAATATAGGTCGCACAATAATAGCGTGATCAATACCTTTCATACTTAATTGATGGTAACTATTTACCTTCATCTTTTGAACGACCATTTTGAGAACCCATAATGTTCTTCCTTTTATAATTATCAGAATTTTGTCCCCTGCCACACCCAAGTTCATTCATATGGCCACAATAGTGACTTTGTCATCTTTCAAACTTTATCATATGTTGCTACCACATTCACTTCATAGAATGGAGCATATTCAATGGGTTGGACTTCACAATTTTTATCAAGAGCATATCAATTTGCTCAGTCATTATTATATCATCAATATATCACGTTTGGACTTGAACCGAATGTCTTACCCATATGTTTGACCATATTTGATGGGATTTGAACCCAATTATCACAATGATAATTATTATTTTTTTACGCCCATATTTATACATTTGATCACTTGTCTTTTTTTCAGACATATTATGTGCTGCTACCACATTCACGTAAGAGAATGGAGCAAACCAATTGAGCGGATTTCATGACTTTAAATCAAAAGTTTATCATTTTTCCTTAGTCATCATTATACCATTACTATGGTGCATTAGGACTTAAATCCAATGTCTTACCCATATAAAGGCATGTTAGGACATAATACAATGGGAATCAAACCCAACTTCTTATCATAATAGTGCACCGGAACTCAAGTCAATGTCTTACCCTTTTGGTGCGATGGGACTTGAATCCACTGTCTTACCCTTAATCAATGACATAATTGTTCAAAGTACAATAAAACTCACCCTCAAGCCTTATAAGAATATTACCACTTTATAATAGGTATAGGCATAAAACTATTATGCTATTATATCTTCTTTTTTCATTTGATAAGTATTATATGTAAAATTAGTCAAATATTAGACATTAATATAGATTTCATAACACAATACAAATGTCATGTATGATAATTATTATGAGCATAAAATTAAATGGTGCACACCCGTGCATAAATAAGGTATAAAGTTATAACATCTTGACAAAGATCATATATTAAATAACACCAAGATATGTCTACTCCGTTAATTTATTCAATTACAATGTGTAATTTCTGATTAAATTATATGAGTCAATTAGCACAAAATAGAACTATGCAGAATTTTGCTCTTAGAAACATCAAAACAATATGTGATCCATATCAAATTACACATTACTATAATTAGAAGTATAAACACCTATTTGGACAAAGTCATATTTCATACGGTGTAAGCATAGATATTTTTGACAAATATTAATCCTTTTCAAATTTAAAATTAACCACTAGATTGTCAAAACAAAATGGAGAAACACATTCTTTTTTTTTTTATTAATACAAGTATATCAGAATCAATGTGCAGGAACAATAAACACTAGAAAAACTAATACACATACTATACAAATGTGATTATTATGTAATGAGTCATCTTACTCTGAATTTGTTTATTATAAATCTTGTAGAAAGAATATTGTGTGCAAAGCATTTTTTTAATTCACACATTAATGAGTTCATTCAATAGACATTAATATCTAGTATACCAGTAAAATAACTGTTTAATAAAATATACTAGCAGGAGAAATAAAAACTTGACAATATTAGAGATTCTTACTATTATATATGTACAGAAAGATTAGCAAAAAATTAACTCGGCACCAAAAGCACTTACCACCAATTTTTAACAAGGAATAAGCAATTCGTGTTGATAACGTGTTGTAAAATACGAGCAATATATAGAATAATATAAAGCAAGATATTGAGACAATAAATATGAGAGGGAATGTCATTCTTATTTCTTTCTTCTGTATTGTCAATTGTATCTTTCAATGGATAATGATCGTCTATTTATAGTACAAGATGTCTTCTCAAGTTAGAAGACTTAAATGGTATTCATTCATTTAGTATATTAATTTTCAAGGGAGTTACGGAAGAGACATCCACATTCAGCGGATTTATAACAAAACACCAATAAGACAAAAATAGTGAGAATGATCAAAATGGTCCTTCATGTATAGGGTTGAATTATTTTGGTCCTTGATATATATCACTTGATGGAAATAGTCCTTAATGTATGCAAAATGTGTATCACTTTGGTCCTAATTCCTAAATTTAACTATCCTCTGTTAAAAACTAACGGCCCCCTTCCCAAGCTCATCTCTCTCTTCTCCTTGCTTGCCCCGCCCCCTCTGGTTCTTAACTGCATGCTCTTCCTCAATATATAAGAGGATTCCTAGTCCACCCCATATATTGATGTTTATTTAAATTCACCCATAACTTTTGCAGCCCAAAAATTTATCATTTTTCTTCTTCTTTTAAGTAACTTCTGGCTTCTGGGTCAACTGAAAATACATTGTACTCAATGAAAGGGCACAAAAAAAGCTCACCTATTGATTTCATGCTTCGTTGAATTAACCAATTAGCTCATCCAATTCAAAAATCATCTAATTCATTCAAAAGAGATTATAAGTTAATAGTAATAAAATTATGGATAATTGTTTTTTGTTTGTGTATTTCATCATTTATGCATTGATATGCTACTTCTCTGTATCATTACCAGTTATATCTTATGTATCGCCCTCGAAGGGATCGATTACTGTTTTTGAAGATTTTTTTTGGATTTAACCAAAGTATGTAAAAATAAAGCCATTCATACCATTAACAGAAAATAGAACAAGCTGCTCAAATGAGTACCATTGAATTGCTCATCAAAGTATCACAATGAGTATTGAATTTTTCTAAAAGAAGATCTTAGAAAATGAAAGCTGACAAGTGAGAAAAGTAGCAAAAAACTAGTAGGAATGCTCCAAATGAGGAGGGACTTGTAGAAGACTTGTTCTTTATTCATGCTCATTGTGGGAATCATGGGTCGTTGGACCAACTATAAGTAGCAATTCCATGTTCCAAGAAGTTAATGGACATTTACAAGGAATCAAATTTCAAGCATTTTTGGATAGGCATGAACTTTTTTACATACAAGTGAAAAATGTAAAAAGTTGTATCTATTTTAGGGATCAATGAACACAAGACAAATTCAAAAATGGGAAGAGAAGATTTTTTTTAAAAAAAAATTCTAGGAAGAGGATGCAGTTAAGAGAGGCAGAGCAAGCAAGGAAAAGAGAGAGATGAGCTTGGGGAGGGGGTCGTTAGTTTTCAACAGAGGATAGTTAAATTTCGTGATTAGGACCAAAGTGATACACATTTTGCATACATTAAGGACTATTTCCATCAAGTGGTATATATCAAGGACCAAAATAATCCAACCCTATACATGAAGGACCATTTTGATCATTTTCTCACAAAAATATTCTAATGCGTAGGATATGAAAATGGAGTCTTAATTTATTAATGTGAAATAAGAAGTTTGAAGTTATATATGATGTATTGTAAATCAACATTTACAATTAAAATATATCTAAAAATAAAAATAAAAACTAAAACTATCACAAAATATTTTTTGACTTCTTAAATAATGTTATCAATTACTACCATACACCTACAAAGAATCAAAAATCAAAGCTTTGCCAATGCCTCACATTCATCGGCTTGCTGGCCAAGTTAATTGTTCTTTGGTTAATATTTATAAATTATGCTCCGTGTAGAAAAACTTACCAGAAACACCAAAGCTTTACAATGAAATCAATTTTCGTCCTTTTGATCTCCGTCAGTTTTATCATCGCCTCCGCCGCTAAATTCGGCCACGTCATCACTTTCCGATCGCCGACTCTCTATCCGGAGTCATTCACTTGGGATCCAAAATCTAACAACTTCATCGTCGGCGGTACACGACACCAGAAACTCCTCTCAATTTCCGACGCCGGCGTGATCGAAACCCTAATCTCCGATACAGATTTACCGGAAAATTCATCATTCCTCGGCCTCGCCATCGATCACCGTCGCAATCGCCTCCTTGCTTGCATTCACCGTTCCCAGTTCAACGCACTCGCCGCCTACGACCTCCAATCCCGCCGCCGCATTTTCCTCACCCCGCTCCTTGACAACGAAGACCAAAATCCGATCGCCACCGTAACTGAAACAATTCGCCCCGCCGCCGCGAACGACGTCGCCGTTGATTCCTCCGGCAATGCTTACGTCACCAATTCCGACGGGGACTTCATCTGGAAAGTGAACGTCGACGGCGACGCCTCGATTTTCTCGAGATCGGAGGTGTACAAATCTCATCCCGTGGACGTTACCGTAGACTATCACAAATGCGGACTAAACGGCGTCGTTTCTATCTCCGAAGAGTATTTACTTGTTGTCCAATCAAATACAGGCAAAATGTACAAAGTCAACGTTAATAACGGAACGGCGAAGACCGTTAATTTAGACAAAGATTTAACGGCGGCTGACGGAATCGCCGTTAGAAGTGACGGCGTGGTTGTAGTTGTGAGTCAGCACAAGCTCTATTACATAAAGAGCGAGGATAATTGGGATGAGGGAATAGTATTTGACGAAACTGCCCTTGATGTGGAAGGGTTTACGACGGCGGTTACGGTGGGGGATAAGAAGAGGGTGTATTTGTTATATGGGCATATAATGGAGGGTATAATGGGAAATGGAGATAGAGAAGAATTTAGTATTGTGGAAATGGAGGAAGAGGATAATAATAAAGAAGATAATGTTTGGTTGTTTGTATTAGTTGGATTTGGGTTAACTTATTTCTTGTTTTGGAGATTCCAAATGCGTAGACTTGTCCAAAATATGGATAAGAGAATAGCTTAGGTTTTGATATATTTTTTTTTCTTGTTTTCTTGTTTCATGTACTTGTTTTGGTAATTTTATTTTGATAAATGACAAGTATTTCTTTTTTTTGCCTCAGTAGAGTTTATAATTAATAATGTATTTTGTTGGAGTTCGGAAGGGCAATTTTTTTCACCAAAAAATTTAAAGGAATAACTAAAATTTGAAAGAAACCAAAGGGATAAAGGCCACGCCTTCTTGCATCCATTAATGGATGTCGTTAGATAGATTTTTTTTATTTATTTCCTTTAGCAAGTCATGTAAGACTTGTAAGTGCCTTGAATCAAAAATTTTGATTCAAGGCGTGTTAAGTCACATGACTTAAGAGTAGAATTTAGTGTCTCACTTACTAGGCATGCATTATTTACATCCATCCACTAATTTAGTGGATTGTATTGAGGTGTCACTCATATATTTATCCAAAATAATTGTGCAATTCAGGAAAAAAGAATTGAGTTGGTTTACCACTTGGGTATTTTCGAGTTGAATAGAAGGTGGAGCATAATTCTTGTTGAAGTTCTAATGAGAGAGGTAGTAAGTGAAGCAATATTATAATGGTTCGATGAATTTTGAGTTTTTTTTTAAATTTCATTCGATGTTTGATATTTGCATTAGAACTCGACTAATTTAAATTCACGCCGCGTAGAATTCATTCGAAAGAAATGCTTCCTATCAAGAATTTTTTCATATCCAAAACTCGAAATTTAAGCTTCTAATTAAAGAAGAAGCAGATGAACTTGAGTTTGACTCGTCAATGTTCATGACCACTTTGTATATATTTTTTTTACTTAGCATCATTTTGTTATATAATATATATTTTCTGTAATTTGTTGTTTCATTTTTTTTAATATGTTTATAGCTCCCTATAATATTTTAATATAATAAAGTCCTATTAAATTAAAATTAAGGTCTTTTTTACTAGTTCTTATAACAAAAAAACAGTGTACACTTATGGCAGAGCTGGCAAATTCCTATCATTATTGAGTTGTTATCACAAAGAATCCAAATCTTGGTAGTGTAATTTGAAATATAGTTTCTATGAAGAGGAATTTTAATACTTCTAAGACAAAGAAGTATTAATACAGAGAATCCACATCTTACCTTTTGGTCTAATACTTCTAATGTTTCAGTGTGTTTGGTTTCACAAATGAACAAGAATTTAACGTCATTTCAATCTCTTGGTGTTGGCCACGTCATGACTTAACACGCCTTAAATCAATTTTTTTGATTCAAGACGTGTGAAGCTACACGACTTGCTAAAGGAAATAAAAAGAAAATCTATCTAACGACATTCATTAACGGAGGCAAGAAGGTTACCCCTTTGGTTTCTTTTCAATTTTAATTGACTTTTTGAAATTTTTTCTGAAAAAAATTGTCATTTTAGCTCCGGACTCTATTTTGTTCTGTTCCACTTTTGTTAAAGTCTAAAGAGGTGTTTTAATTTGCTGGATAGGATAATTTGGGATATTTTATTTTATATACGATAGTAATTTTACTATTTTAATATAAATAATTCTAAAGTTAATTAATTCCTTGTATCAAATATGTAATAAAGTTAATACTTAATTTTACCTCAAAATTGTAATTTTTATTTCACTTACCAAACAAAATCACAAAGAGTGTCTTGTGGAAGTTCCATATGGAACAACTACGATGACTTTAAGGCGGCATTTGTTTGAAATTTTTTTGATATTGAGTTTGATAACTCGAGTTTTGTGTTCCTTTTTTTTTTTGCTAAAATGTCTTTTTGAGCTAAATATTTGTTATTATATCTTTTTTATGATTTTTCAAATCCAATGTTGAAAGTCGACTTTAAGTGGGATAAAGTTAATTAGTAAATTACTTATTAAACAGATACAAATAAGTATAAATGAGATATTATCATGGAAAATTAGATTATACCATCGCTCTATGCACCAAAATGATAACTGAAAACAAAGTTTTTTTTATTTTCTATCGTTAACGCACTATATTAGTATGTTATATTTATTATTAAAAGGATCAGGTCTAACAGTCGTTACAGTCAATGGACTGGTATAGGGAGATTTATAAGATGATTCACTAGACACTTTTTGATGTTGTTTAGATAGAGCTTTGAAGAATTTTGAAGGAGACTACATAGCGCATTACTTTTCTCCACTATATAAAGATATATCACATCAAATACAAAAGTCTTCCAAAAACGTATGAAAAAACCAGCAAAAAATTTGAAGACCTGAAATCTGTCCTAATAAAGACTCCTATTTAAGGCGTTATATGGGTCATTAACTGCTAACGAGCGTTAACATGGAGGCGTCAGAATATATGATATAGCGCACTATTACTACTTTTTGTCACTTTCTAAATCAAATTCTATTTTAATCACTTTTTAAGTTTTAGTTGTCATTTATGTTCTGGACTCCCCCCACACGCACGTCCCCTACTCCTCTAACCCCACCCCCACCAAAAAAACTATCCCCACCACCCCCACCCCGCTATCCCCTAATTTTTTTAAAAAAAAATAAAATCTTTTTTTTCTACTCCACCCCCACTCCACCTCACCCGCGCCACCAATCTCCACCTACACTATTCTCATAGTTTTGTTTTAGATATATACAAGTGCTTTTAGGATAATATTTTTTACTTACATATTAAACACAAAAGAATAAGTAAAAAGCCACTTGTTTTCTTACATGGAAAACATTTTCCTACCTACCAAACAAACCCACAATCATCAAAATTTACTGTGGAAAATGAATGAAAAAGTCATATGAAATTAGTTAGAAATTGCTTTCTTTAAGATATTGAAAGAGAAAGGATCAATGAATAAAGCTACATATATACTCATTGAAACTTCACGTGATTATAGACCTCAATCTTATTCCCATCATTCAACTGGGAAATGAAGTCAAGGAATGATTTGAATGTACCTTGTATATATTAAAGAGTGAGTTTGCTTATATGATCATTCAACTATAGAAAATGATGTGATAAAGTAATTTTTTTTAAAAAAAAATTATAACAGAAGTCACTTAACTATTGTTATATCTAGTGGTGGTAAAATCAAATTTTACTCGTTCAATTCATTTAAATTTGAGTTAATTATTGACTCAGCTATGTATTAGCTCAATTCATTTCCCGTAATTCGAGTTTGATATTTTCTTGTTCTCTGTATTGGTTATGTTTTTTATATCTCGTCTAGCAGAAAGTAATCGAGCTCCGTCCATACTCTTGATCATATGACAATAACTTTACGCGAAGACTCTGTTGGGTTTTTCTAAAGGCTAAAGTCTTAAAAGAGGTGTAATGTGAATTGGAAAATGATGGGAATAAAAATGGAGAGAAATTGAAGGCATGCTAGAGTCATCTGTACCACATTGATGAGAAAGAGGGAAACTTTTGTATTTATATTGAGAAACACTCTTTCTAGCTATTGAAGAGTTGAGAAGAGAGTCTCCCCTCACGTCGTCGTCGTCGCTCACTCGGCTTTGGCTTTGTCAAATGATTGATTGATAAATATTTTAGACAAAATTTATTTTTCAATATTTCACTAATTAATTTTTTCCTAATATTAATTCGCGCAATTATTTAAAAATTAATTTGTGAAATTAATTTGAATCGAAAAGACATAGTTTTTCGTGAAAAAGCATGTCTACAATAAACAAACATTTTTTAAAAGACATAGCTTTTCGTGAACAAGCATGTCTGCAATGAATAAATATTTCTCTTCCCAACAGACATCTCCCTTCCGAACAAGTACCTTTGCACCTGTTAATGGCTATAAATTTCCATAGGCTTCACCTTATTTCTTACTCACTGAGACAAAAATCCTCTTACTTCAAAATTAAAGTAGACAGAATTTTTCTTCATCTTCTGCAAAAAATTTCTACAAACTTTTCAAGTTCAAAATAGTAAGTATCGTGTGATTAACTTCGTTTGTTGAGTTCGCTGAAGTTCTGGAATTTCGATTGCCAGTATTAGAGAATAGTGTTTCATTCTATTTTGGAAGGAATTAATCTAAACCTTGAGCAATTATGAGGGGATTAAATTCTCTAAGGAAACACAATTTTCTGTGGGCTTAGAACTTTTATTTTTTTCGTTTCTAACTTGCAGGAATAACAGGCTCTCTCCAAATGGCATATGATGTTTTGACTTCAAACATTGTGTGCTACGTCATTGAATGAATTGTCACCTAACTACGCTTTCAGGCTAAGAGTATATTTGGTTTGATATCAAATATCAATAGTAAAATGAATTTTTTATATACAAAACAAAGAAAAATAATTTTACTGTACTATTTTTAATAGTTGAGTAACTTTTCTGTTACAAAAGAAAGAAAAATGAATAACTTTATTACATCAATATTTACAATAGTTGAATGATCACACATAAGCAATCAAACTCTATATGAAATAACCAAGTAAATATAGTTTAGAAATAAAGTATGAATGTATAATGAATAGCTCAGTTGATTGGCTATCGAAATTTTCATCTGGTTGGTGAGACCGTGTATTCCCCTCCCTATTCTAATGATCTAACATTATGGACACATGACATAATCTAGATGAAAAGAAAATTTGCTTTGATTGAAAGGATCAAGCTTGTTATGGCATGGAGATGGACCAGAAGGTGGCACTAGTCCTCTTGGAAACTTGTTTTGAAGCAAACTTTGATAATTCTTCACTTCAATATCTCTTATGCTTTCAACTCTAGAAACCAATATTGTTGTTGTAAGTAGTAGAAGAAGAAAAACCAAAACTCTAAGATCAAATCTCTCACAAATGAACATTTTCCTTTGCTCTTTTTATCTTCTTGTTTTGAATGGGAAAAGAAATTTTATGGATGTGTTGAAGCTTATATTATTATTCAAAACAAGAAGAAAGGGTACTTCATGGGGCTAAGCTTGAGCAGCCAAAGAGGAAAAGATTTCACTGCCCTCTGTTTTAGACTTATTTATATAACACCAAAGTGTTAAGGGTGTGTTTGGTACGAAGAAAAATGTTTTTTATGGAAAATGTTTTCAAAAAATAAGTATAGTTTTTTGCTTAGCTTATTTCTAGTATTCATCGAGGGTTTTTCTGAAACAGCCTTCCTACCTTCATGAGGGAGGGATAAGGTCTGCGTATACTTTACTTTCTCCAGATTATACTTATGGAATTACACGGTATTTTGTTACGTTATTGTTATTTTTTGGTATTTGATAAGTAGATAAGAAAATATTGTCCAAAAAATATTTATGTATAATTAAAACATCATTATAGAGGTGGGGTGGGATCAGAAATGGGAGGTCAGGGGTGGTTGGGTGGGGTGGGGATTTGGGGATGTTAGGGGTGGGGAGGAGACAATACTGGGTTTGAAATACCACTTATAGAACTTATTTTTCTATATTCTGATCATTTTCTTAATTTTTACAACAACAACAACAACATACCCAGTGTATTCCCACAGCGTGGGGTCTGGGGAGGGTAGAGTGTACGCAGACCATACCACTACCTCAGAGGTGAGGTAGAGAGGCTGTTTCCGATAGACCCCCGGCTCGAGCAAAAAAGAAAAAAAAAGAAAGAAAAAGAGGCTAAAAAGGGCATATCAATGATACATGATAAAACAAGATAAAAGAAAACAAGAGACGGTAGGAAGCAATATGTAGTAACAAACAACAGACAGACAGACAGACAGACAGACAGACAGAAACAGAGCACTGCCACACAATACTACCACGAGGAGTCCAAGAACAAGAACAAGAAACTATAAGCGTGACCCTACGATTACTAGTCGGGACACTAGGGAAAAACACTCCTACCTACACCCACTTCTACCTACTACTCTTCTACCCTAATCCGCGTCCTCCACACCTTCCTATCTAGGGTCATGTCCTCGGTAAGCTGCAACTGCGCCATGTCCTGTCGAATCACCTCTCCCCAATATTTTTCGGTCTACCTCGTCCTCTCCTGTAACCATCCATAGCCAACCTCTCACACCTCCGCACTGGAGCATCCGTGCCTCTCCTCCTCACATGGCCGAACCATCTCAACCTCGCTTCCCGCATCTTATCTTCCACCGACGCCACACCCACCTTATTTCGGATATCCTCATTCCTAATCCTATCTCTCCTAGTAAACCCGCACATCCATCGCAACATCCTCATCTCCGCCACCTTCATCTTTTGAATATGGGCGTTCTTTACTGGCCAACACTCAACTCCATACAACAAAGCTGGTCGGACCACCACTCTGTAGAATTTGCCTTTAAGTTTAGTAGGCACCTTCTTATCGCACAAGACTCCAGATGCGAGCCTCCATTTCATCCACCCAACACCAATACGATGGGTGACATCCTCATCAATCTCTCCACTTCCTTGGATAATAGACCCAAGATACTTGAACCTCCCTTTCTTTTGGATGACATGTGTATCCAGCTTCACTTCTACGTCATCATCCTGAGTCGCCTCACTGAACTTGCACTCCATATATTCAGTCTTGGTCCTGCTCAACCTAAACCCCTTCGACTCGAGGGTCTGTCTCCAACCCTCCAACTTAGCATTAACTCCTCCGCGAGTCTCGTCCACCAAAACTACATCATCCGCAAATAACATGCACCATGGCACCTCACCTTGTATTTGCCGCGTCAATACATCCATTACCAAGGCAAATAGAAACGGGCTAAGGGTCGATCCCTGGTGCAACCCCATCAACACGGGAAAGTGCTCCGAATCTCCTCCCACAGTTCTAACGCGAGTCTTGGCCCCCTCATACATGTCCTTAATTGATCTGGTGTACGCCACGGGTACACCTCGAGCCTCCAAGCACCTCCAAAGAACCTCCCTAGGGACTTTATCATACGCCTTTTCTAGATCGATGAACACCATGTGCAAGTCCTTCTTCCTTTCCCTGTACTGCTCCACCAGTCTTCTAAGGAGATGGATAGCTTCTGTAGTCGAGCGTCCTGGCATAAAGCCGAACTGGTTCTCTGAAATAGGCACGATCTGTCTCAACCTCAACTCCACTACCCTCTCCCAGACCTTCATAGTGTGGCTTAGCAATTTGATACCCCTATAGTTGTTGCAACTCTGAATATCGCCCTTGTTCTTGTACAAAGGAATCATCGTGCTCCATCTCCAAGCTTCAGGCATCTTTGCCGTTCTAAAAATACCATCAAACAACTCGGTTAGCCACTTCACACCTGTCTCACCCGAGCTTTTCCAAAAATCCACGGGAATCTCATCTGGCCCCGTCGCCCTACCCCTTCGCATCTTACGAATCGCAACCTTAACCTCTTCAACCTTTATACGGCTACAATAATCATAGTCCCGACGCCTCTCTGAGTGTGCCAAATCTCCCAGCTCAAAGCTTTTGTCCCCCCCTTCATTCAAGAGTCCATGAAAGTAAGACTGCCATCTCCTCCTAATGAGTACCTCATCTACTAGTATTTTGCCATCTTCGTCCTTGATGCACTTCACTAGGTCAAGGTCCTGAGTCCTCCTCTCTCTAGCCTTTGCTAACCTGTATAACTTCTTATCCCCACCTTTATCCTCTAAAGCCGCGTATAAGCTTTCAAAGGCTGCCGTTTTAGCTGCCGTTACAGCTAACTTAGCCTCCTTCCTAGCTAACTTATACGCCTCCCTATTCCTTCGCCTCTCCTCCTCATCCTTACTCTCTACCAACTTCGCATATGACCCCTTTTTTGCCTCCACCTTTCCTTTTACTTCTCCGTTCCACCACCAGTCCCCTCGATGCTTGCCAGAACGACCTCTCGAGACACCCAAAACCTCTCTAGCCGTCTCCCTTATGCAACTAGCGGTCGTATCCCACATATTATCCACATCCCCACTACTCTCCCAAGCCCCCCTAGTCAACAACTTCTCCCCTATTTCCCGTGCACTAGCCATAGTCAGGCTACCCCATTTAATCCTAGGCCGGTCATCCACAATCCTCTTCTTTTTCTCCTTCGTGATCTCTAAATCCATCACTAAGAGTCTATGTTGGGTCGACAGATTCTCACTTGGGATAACCTTACAGTCTTTACAAAGACCTTTATCCCCTGTCCTAAGGAGCAAAAAGTCTATCTGAGTCTTGGCCACCGAACTACGGAAGGTAACCAAGTGCTCCTCCTTCTTCGGGAAACTAGAGTTAGCTACTCTCAACCCAAAGGCTCTAGCGAAATCTAAGAGTGCGGCACCCCCTTCATTCCTATCCCCGAAACCTAAGCCTCCATGCACATCGTCATAACCCCTCGAAGATGCCCCGATGTGCCCATTGAAATCTCCTCCAATGAAGAGCTTCTCAGTATCAGGCAAACCTCCCACTACCTCGTCCAAAACCTCCCAAAAGCGTTTCTTCTCCTCCTCATCTAAGCCCGCTTGTGGTGCGTACGCACTAATAATGTTCAAAGTAGACCCTCCAAGGACTAACTTAATTGTCATCAACCTATCGTTGACCCTCCTAACCTCCACCACTTGCTCTCTCAACTCCTCATCCACTAGGATACCTACCCCATTCCTATTCCTCACACCTCCTGAGTACCACAACTTATACCCGTCTACCTCTCGCGCCTTAGTGCCCACCCATTTAGTCTCCTGGACACACGCTATGCTAATCCTCCTCTTCCTTAGGACCTTCACTAGCTCTATGGACTTTCCGGATAAAGTCCCTATGTTCCAAGACCCTATTCTCAACCTAGATGCTCCCTTAACCCCTTTACCTCTTCTTCCCTTAACCCCTTTTTAAGAAATTTATTTTCCCAAAGAAAATATTTTGACCAATCAAACATGAGATAATCGAAAAATATTTTACTCCATATCAAACACATTCCAAGTGATTATTTGGTATGCTAGACAAGCATAGGTAGTCCTGCGATTAAATTTTAATCCCTTGTTTGATTATTAATTCTGGAATAAGTTATACCATGACTAGTTATCCATGTTAGAGGGTGAAATAATAGTGCTACAATTAGTTATTCCTAAATAAAATGATAAAAATGATAAAAATACCTATAAGGTGCCTCAAACTCTTTTCTACTAAGTAAGGTAGAGGATATTTTTGTAACAAACAACCTATTCTAAAAAATTGTGCAATACATGTTATTTTTAATATAGCAAATCAAACCATCAATGAAAAACACTTCCTTTATATGACTTACTTCTCACTTTCCTTTTTGTCAGTCTCAAAAGAATGACACAATACTAATGACTAGTTTACCTTTAATGAAATGATTTATAGTCACACAAACATTTATGACGTAGTTTAGACCACAAATTTCAAAAGTCTTTCTTTCTTTCTTAAACTCCGTATCAAATTAAACTAACTCACATAAATTAAAATGAAAAAAACAATACTTATCAAATAACTAATACTATCAATATAACTAATCTCAATATAATTTTTCTTCCAACCAAACGACTCCTAAAAGTTTTATGTACCAAATTAGGGGGTTTTGGACAACTTTGAAGTTGTTGTCATTAGAAATTGTAAAGTTGAATAGATAGTATGAAGTGGCGGCCATTTTGAGAAGTCTAAAAGTAGTCTATTCTTGGGTTAGGTTGTAGCCGTTCATTTCTATTTACTTGTCATATTAGTCAACAAAAGAACTATTCTCTATGTTTCAAGCTATATGTCTAAATTTAATTAGACACATAATTTATAAAAGTTTAAAAAATATTGAATCTAGTAATTGTAAAATAAAGATGTTTATAATATGTTAAAAAATTAATAAATATGTCATATGAGATATTAAAATAAACTAATTAAAAAGAAATATAAGACAAATAAATTAAAATAGAGGAATCAGTTTTTTTCTTCAGTTATCATTTATTAAAAAGAAATTAATGTGGTGATCAAAGACAAAAAATAAATAAATTAATCAATGTGTTAGCTAGGAAATTCAATAACTTTTGTTCATATTCTATATGTACCAAAATATTTATAAACTAAATTGTTATATATTAATTTGAGATCGTTATAGAGATTCATAAATTTTAAATCTTAAATTTGCTTTTAATTTTTTTTCTTTTTAAAAAATGTGACATTTGTAGATTTTTTTGTTTTACCTTTTCCTAGGAGCTCGCACCCTTTTGCTGTCTTGTCTTGATAACTCGAATTCACAATTTTAAATTTGAAAGTCATGAGAGGTGCTTATCATTCGAGCAGCTCCCTACCTTTATACGCAAAAAAATAGTGGCCCGACGGCTGATGCAGCTAAATTGATTGTACATTCTAAAAGTCTGCTCCTAATTTTTGGTTTTTAGCCTAAGTATCTTTAATCCATTGCCATCACACGCTACTACAACATTTCTGAAAGAAGCACTAATCATAATTAGGTCAATTTTTCTTTCTAATTTGCTCATTTTCTGCACCAATTTACATAATATAGGATAAATATATTTAACGTTTTGATAATTAGACGTTTGATAATGCAATCAAAACAATGTTTTGAAAGGTGGAGGCATAAGATAGGATTATAGGAATTAAGGGCATTTTACCTTATAAGAGGTGAGGCTTGAGTAGGGGCGGATCGAATGTAGCCGTGTCGGATTTTTCTGAACCCAATACTTTTGATATGGATCATAAATTTACTAAAATTACAATAAATACTTGATATGAATCCATAACGTTAAAAGTATACTGGGTCAATGCTAAAAACTTAAAAGTTAAAACCCATAGAATTCAAATCATGAATCCTCCTCTGGGCGTAAGTGTAGGGACATGAAGCTTTAAGTACGAGAATGTTTAAATTTCACATTTTAAGAAATTAATAGAATTACTTAAAATACTATAAATATAAAAATATATATTAGAGTCGATCTCAGCTCAATCACCATATCTAATGGTGACAACGATGAAAATAAAGAAGAAAAGTTTGAACTTCAAGAGTTTAGGCCGAAGCTGAAATGTGAATGTAACCACAAAGGTTTATGACACAAATAAAGGGCTTACTTTCAAGACATTATTTCAATCCTGCATTAGTTTTTCTTTGGGATCTTGATGGATTTAATCACAGTCGTCCATCTGATAAGTTTGGTGGTAGCATTCGACAGTTGGCCTTAGTTGACTTTGGATTTTGTTTCACCAGATTCATTTTTATTTCTGTCTTTTTATTATGGCATAATACATAAACATGATCTTTAATTTGGCCTCAAATCATATTTATGCCCTCCAACTCTGAATGTGCATAAGTAAGCACTTAAACTTGTATAAAGTTAAACAAGTAGACACACGCGTCCTACGTGGCATAATACACGTAGGACGTCATGTAGGGATGTGAATTACAACATATGACGCATATGCTAACTTGTTCAATTTTATACAAGTTTAAGTGTCTACTTGTGCACATCCAAAGTTAGAGAGCATAAATGTGAGCTGAGGCCAAGTTTTATTTTGGAACCCCAGGATAACCCGCAGCCTCTACAACCTCTGTCACAGCCTCAGCCCTTCGGGTGAGCACTCTGTGGTGAGCACTTTGTGCGCACTGGGTAAACCCCCCACTGTGTAATAGCCTGCAAACCACACAGGGGATGTAAACCGCACTAGGCAAGCCCTGTGCGACAAGCTCGACTCAGATGACATTGAGGGGATCGATCCCGGGTCACCCGTGTGGATAACCACCCTCCAAACCAACTGAGTCATCCCGAAGGACAGCTGAGGCCAAGTTAAAGGACACATTTATGTAATATGCCTTTTATTATTCATAGTTCGTTTGCTATTTTAATAATCAATAGAAAATTAGATAAGTGTACAATTTAGGAACCTTCTATTCTTCTATTCTTTTGCATATATACACATGTATAGAAACGAATGAATACACAAGAAAGAACACATAAATTTCTCTCATATATCATCTTTACTTTAAAGGCACCATAGCAATAAAAGGTCTTTGCTCGTTCTTCTCTTTTTTTGTTCTTGAATTACTATAGTTGATCCAACCAACTCAGGAATTTTAGTTCTTACTTGTACACCTCTAGCTCCACATGTCATTACAATGATATTTTCCAAATAAAAGTAGAGCAGAGCTAGAATGTTACATACAAGTTTACCAATAATTTTAGTCTAAATTATGTATTTGTAATAAGAATTTCACGAAGTTTGTATAAAAATTAAATTAAGAACTCGATTATTAACTTTTGATGTCGCTATTCTAGAATTTAGAACCCACAAAATTCAAATTCATGTTCCGCCTCTAAATAGAAGAGAATGGAAATATAAAAATTGAGAAATAGATAATAAGACTGGAAGACCAATTGCAAATCAGTGGAGACATGAACTTAGGCTATCTACTTCCAGAGTAAATGTTCAAATGAAGCTCGTTTGACGAAGTCCTCAATTATGGAAAAATATGTGATATCAAGGCTCATAAATGTTGTTATTCCCAAATTTCATATTTCTGACTTATGAATAGATTTTTTATAAGTAATTTTGAGGGTCAATAGTGCAAATATAAGCAATTGGGCAAGCCCAAGTATTAAGCGTCAGGCATGTTTAGGGTGCAAAGTTGGACGCTTAGGCATAACTCTCAAGAAATAAGACATGTACCTCAAAGTATTTTGCAAGTGCCTCGTTTAGGAGCGAGCTTCGGCCCTAGTAAGTCCCAAAAATGCCTTTTCAGATACTGAAATATAGAAAAGAGATAATGCATAAGTACCACCCTAAACTATGGCCGAAATTCCAGAGACACATCTAAACTTTACATAGGTCTTATTACCCTCTGAAATCATTTTTTGTGTATTTTGTGCTCCTTTTGTGTTGATGTGGCAAAGAGAGTATATCTCACTCTCTCAGCCAAAAAATTACTCTTTCTTTTTCTTTTTCTTTTATTTTTCAATTTTTCTTTCTCTCTCCTTATCATCACCTCTACCCCAACCCTCCCCCCCTCCTCCCACCACCACCCACCCCCTACCCTCAACCTCCACCCCACATACCACCAATTTTTTTTGTTCTTCATCCCGATCCCCACCTCCACCCCACCCCCAATTTTTTAATTTTTTTGAAAAATAAAACTAATTTTTTATAGATAAAAAAATAATTTTTTGGTTCGATAAGCCAAGTAAAAACAACCACCGCTTGGTTTTGACACTCAAGCGACCCGCCCTGCTAAAGAAGATCGATGCAAAAGTTAGATTTCACCACCTCTATCTACCCAACTAGTACTATTTGATCTGAAAAAATCCAACCTGGAAACTTTCTCTCCCCCAGAAAACCCTCTATCCCCCGTACGACACACACAACTATTAACGTTCTTTCTCAATCAGGTCTGGAACGCACAGTCTTGTTCAACCTTTCCCTTTGTCTTTACTACTCGATCAGAGGGCTTATGGCCGCTTTCCTATTTCTTTTTGTTTTATGTAGCTAATGGTCGCTAAGGCCGCTTTAGCATTTGGTCGACCTTGCCATCAAGTTGGGTCACTCGATCCTTGAGTGTTTCCTTAACAACAGCCGCCGCTGACAGCACTCCACTGCTATCGTCATGTACATGGTACAACAAGAAGAGAATTAGCAGAAATCGAAAAGTTTTTACCCAAAACTCCGTGCATGAGTTGAGCTTAGGAAAGATTTTTACCATGGGTAAGTACACAGGAAGGAAAGAGAGAATGAATTTCTTTGAATTTATATCATAGACCATCCCAGAAACTCTCTAATGGAAAGTCTCCAATTAAATAAATAATAGGCCTTTAATGGTAAAGGCAAGAGGTCAATCCTATCCGGTACGTTTGCTTCCTCGCCTTATTATACTATACATATTGGAGTTACAATTGTGGCTTTTCAGATCCAAAAAACCATTGTGGAGAGATTTTCTCAAAGCTAAGTATTGCCAAAGGGCCAATCCAGTTATTTTTTGTACCCCCACCCCTACCTTGCCCCAACACCTCAACCTCCAACTCCCCAACCCCACCCACCCTAATTTTTTTAAAGAAAAAAAAAATAAAAAAAATAAATTTATTTTGTACTCCATCCCCATCTTACCCCACCCCCTCCTCCAGCCCACCCAAATTTTTTTTAAAAAAAAAATATATTTTTTTAAAAAATAATTTTATTTGTACCCCACCCTCACCTAACCCACAACTCACCCCTCCACCTCCACCCACTACCATATCCCATACCCACCGCACCTCCACCCACCCCAATCTACCCCCTAAAAATATTTTCTACTCTCTAGCCAAATACTAAAAATATTTTTTGAAAAATATGTTTTCACTCATTAATCAAACACTAAAAAATATTTTTCACTAAGCAACCAAACATGAGAAAATAAGTAAGAAATCAACTTATTTTTCATAAAAATATATTCATGTAAAATATTTTCCTTCATACCAAACACACCCTAAGTAAGAAAGATATAAAAGAAAAGAAGAAATTTAAGTGGGATATAAAGGAAGGAAGAAATAAAGGAAGGAAGAAGAAAAAAATAAAGAAAAGAAATAATTTTCTACTGGTCGCGCGTGCACGACACCCTGTGTAAGAAATTTGGTTATCTAGTTTTAAGGTGTAAATAATTACATTTCAAAAGAGTTCAGGAGGTAATAAGACCTATGTAAAGTTTAGGTGTGTCTCTGGGATTTCGCTCATAGTTCAGGGTGATACTTATATTTTCGGGATTAAAGATTCACATATCTGGAGTCAGAGGTGGCTTCGGCCACAATCAAATCACCTTACAAGTTTCTCACAATCCCTCCAGTCCCTATCTGATTCTCTTCATCTGTATTAACCCATTCATCAAAGCTCATTGAATCTTGGTTTTGAATATTTCTATCTAGACGTAATTGTGATTTATTTTGATTGAGTGATATCGAATTTTCTTGGGAACATCTTAATTAAAAAGTTTGAATATCAATTTTGGAGGTGCTTGGAGACTATTTTAGACGGATACGAGTTGACCTTTTGACTGAAAACTCGAGGTTTGAAGATGATTTATCCATATACCCCTTGTATATTCATGTATCCCTATATATATCAGTGTATACCCCCTGTATATCCATATATCTCATGTATATTATGTATATACGGATATATTCATGAAAATTTATGTGTGATACACGATATATAACGTGGTACACATATCGTAATGATGTTTTTCAAGTCTAAATTTTGACTCGAACAAGCCTAAATCACCTTCAATCTTCCCCAAATTTTGTATATATCCTCATTCAAGTGTTCCCAATTACACTCACTCTAAAAAGTATAGAAAATGTATTTTATATGGAAAAGTAAAAATCAATTTTTATAAAAACAATGTGCTGAAAAATGAGACTTTCAGATGGCCTGCCTTTTTTCCAGCTTCATAGGACTACCTTGAAAATTGTATGGGTTATTGAGTGAAATTATGCTAGGAATATCAAATCTTCGTATATTTTCATTTGACTTAATCGATTTGGCTATGGAATGCTAATTTATTTGATCTACTCTAGCTAATTCATGCTAGAAGTAAAGCATGCGCCGACCGATTTGTTGTCAACCCGCGTATGGGCCTTTGGCCCTAAGGACACGTGTCATTGGCTAAGTCATTGCGACATCTTAATCTTTGGCTAAAACATTGTGCATAGTTGTGTTAACAATGGTATATGTGTGTCAATTTCCCTTAAAAACAAAGATACCACATTATAAGTTTTCTTTATATGAAAGATGCTTCAATAAGTTATATATGTACATTAAAAATTCTATTTACTTATATATACAATACAATTTCGGTGAAGGCGATTCAATCAAACCTCCTTCATTAAACATAGTTTCGCCACTACATATGACTTCAGTCCATTTCAAGTTCATATAAAGGAGAAGTGTTCAGTAACTAATACGTTAATAGTCATTATAGAACTAAATAAATTGTGATGAAAATACACATTGGATTCCGACTAATTTAATATTGATATTTAATTGATTGACTTTTTTGTTCATAACCAAAAAAAAGGTTCCTCAAGACTTGAAGTAGAAAATATGTTGAGACTTGCTAGTGAGAAAACACTTTCAGCAGTATCTGTTAATTTAACTTCTTAAATTTTCAATTATTAACTACACTAACAAATACAAGCAGAGAAAGAGAAATTTATGTAATATTAAAATTATTTGTAACTCACATTCCCCTCTTCCATATATTTACTTCTTGAATTTTAATATACGAGATAAGGGTCAATTCAAACCTTTCAGTACCACAAGTGGGATAAGTGATTTAGTAAGCAAACTAAATTATTTTGGGATTATAATTTTAGGATTATAATCTCTAGATTAATTTATATTATATGAAAGGTGGGATAAAATAATTTTATGTTAGATGGAATAAGGTGGGATATTCTTAGACTATATATATTTGGTATTAGATTTATACTATATTTGGTTGCTGATATAAAATAATCTCGAAATAAATTTATACTACCAATCAAACATTGTATAAATTTAATATCAAACTTAGTCATAGGATATCTCACCTTATCCCGCATATCAAACGCGATAAATAATCTCAGGATTAATTAATACTTCTAATTAAACGCAGGCTTATCCTGAGATCATTATCTTTTATCCCTCGTACCAAACAAGATCCAAGTGAATTTGAATTTAGTAATATAAAATAAAATAGAAAGGCACTTTTCTCTTTCAAAAAAATGTGGCCAGCCATTTCCATTTGAGTTGTATTGAAATTTAAGCACAAATCTAGTATCCACTCAGCTCCATGTGTGGTCAAAGCATTACCACTTTTCTTGTCAGTGCACCTCATTTACATTGACCAACTTCCATTAATAATAATAATAATAATAATAATAATAATAATAATAATAATAATAATAATAATAATAATAATAATAATAATAATAATAATAATAATAACTATAAAAGAACAAATTACTTTTATTTCAAATATTGAATATTCAAAATATATTATTAATGACCGAATACATATACAGCCCCTTAAATTTGCTCGTGTGTTTTGTTAAATATTTGAACTGAAAGTTATACCTATTGAACATCTGATGTGAGTTAAATTTGTATCCCTTAAACATTTACTGCAGATATGACATAACACATGTTTCATACATTTTTTGAGAGCGTCAAATAAATTTTTTCATGTTTGAATTAATCCAAGATACATGCTAAAAGAGAAAAAAGCAAAGGGTAATAAGTTTGGTGAATTTAAGGAGCCATGTATATATTCAGCCTATATTAATTATACAAAATCTGCATGATTGTTACAAAGGAATAGTGGAGGTGATGTACTTTGCAATTTTGCATTTACTGATGGAAAATCATGAATTCGATATAGGCTCCCTACATATTTATTCACTTTTCATTTGTATTGATAAATAAGAAGATATTAGGGGTAGGGGTGGGGTGGGGTGGGGGGGGGGGGGGCAATGGAATTTCTAGTGGAAGAGAAAGACCAAAATTAGATAAAGGTGAAAGGCATAATAACTAGGGAAAGTTACATATTTAGCTGGTCAGCCAACCTATATTCGCAAAAAAATATACATTATATATTTTGCATTAAAAATATATATTTTATGTATATCATAGAATAATATAACAAATTATATATTTATTGACTATTATTTTGATAGGCGACCGTATAATATAATTTTTTCTAATTAATTTACACACCATACACAAATGGACTCTTTGATTAAAATTGAGAAAATAGAAACTTTTGGGGGAATACTTAAATATTACCTTAAGTTTGGCACAAATTATTTTCGAAGTCTTAATTACTCCTAGATATTGACGTGGCAAAGAGTGTGGATACTCTCTTTATTAAGTGGGTCGGACTAAGAAAAAAATTAAGTGAAGTATTATCCAACCGCTAATTATCACATTGTTATCGGAAATAGTCTCTCTACCTCACATCTGAGGTAGAGGTAAAGTCTGCGTACATTCTACTTTTCTCAAACCACACTTTGTAGGAATATATTGGGTACATTGTTGTTGTTGTTTGTAATTACCACATAGTAATATACATTAATTTAGATATGCAACTAAATAATTTGTGCCCAAGTTTAGGGATTTAGGTATTCCACCAAATTATCTAAATTCATACCTAAAAAGATTTAGGGAGAAATATTGACAAATACCAAAACTAATTGTTTTCTCTTGTAATGTCTAGTCTATTTCTCTTCCTAAAATAAAGCACCATTTAGACATCAATAGAATAGAAGAAATTAAAGCAAAAAATCAAATATACTCCATTAAGCAATAGGACATTATTGATTTGAGAGCTTTCATTATTTTCTTTTTCAAATAATTGAGTGCATTTTGGAAAAAGAGAAAAAATTATTTTCATTTCCTATGAGTTGTCCACTAATTAGGCTGCCCCCTAAAATAGACAAAAATAAATAAATTATTATTCAATTAGTCAAAACTTTAATCTCCATCAATCCTTGTTTTTATCTTCTTTTTTTGTTTTTTTCTACAAATAGTTTTTGCTTTTTCTAGTGTAATCTGTGACACCCAAGCTGATTTTATCCCGGGGAGGAGAATTTCGGATAATATCATATTAGCACATGAACTAGTAAGAGTCTATACTAGAAAACACACTTCTCCTAGATATATGATCAAAATAGACCTCCAAAAAGTATATGATTTTGTTGAATGGCCTTATCTTGACCAAGTAATGCAGTGCTTAGGTTTTCCTCAAATTTTTATCACGTGGATTATGGTCTGTGTTAGAATAGTGAGCTACTGTATTGTTGTGAATGGTGAAACCACTACACCTTTTAATGCTGCTAAAGGACTTCGGCAAGGAGATCCATTGTCCCCTTTCATATTTGCTATCTCTATGGAGTATCTGAGTAGGTCTCTCAATGGACTCAAGGTAGTTAAAGCCTTTAAGTTTCATCCCAAGTGTTCTAAGCTTAACCTCACTCATCTTTGTTTTGTGGATGACTTGTTCTTTTTTGCGAGAGGTGACCTCAACTCTATTCAAGCAATGCACCAGTGTTTCTCTGACTTCGGTGCTGCCTCGGGTCTCCAAGCTAATTTAGGGAAAAGCTCTATATACATGGGAGGGGTGAAATAGCTGGATAGAGACCAGATCATTCAGTATCTAGGATACTCAATGGGTGAACTTTCATTATTAAGTATCTCGGAATCCCTCTTGCTACCAAAAAATTGTCCATTCTACAATGATATTCATTGATTGAGAAAATAACTGCTAAGGTTTCTACTTGGACAACTAGAAAATTATCCTACGCTGGTAGAATACAGTTAGTTCAGTTAGTTTTGTTTGGGGTTCAGTCGTATGGGGCTCAATTGTTCATTATCCCATCCAAAGTCTTGAAGCTGATTGATAGCTATTGTAGAAGCTTTGTGTGGTCCGGAGAAAGTATCATTACAAAGAAAGCACTCGTGGCATGGGAGAAAATGTGCTGCCCTAAGTCAGCGGAGGCATTGAATCTTACCAATCTCAAAAAATGGAATAAAGCTGCAGTGTCTAAATTATGTTAGGACTTGGCACATAAAGAAGATAAAGTCTGAATTAAATGGATTCATGTGTATTACATCAAAGACCATCAACTACCTCATTGGCCCTTTCCAAAACAAGCCAGTTGGATGACCAGGAAAATAATGAACTCTCAGGTGCTAATACATCAGTTGCAAGGAACTGCTATTGTCAAAAATAAAATAATCCGGCGAATCTACTTACAGCTGATAGGAGATCAACGAAGGGTGGACTGGAAGACATGCATATTTGCCAACTCAGCGAGGCCGAAAGCCATCTTCACAATGTGGCTCATGTTACATGGAAAACTATTAATTACTGATCGACTTTTTAAATGGGAACTGGTGGAAGATAAGAAGTGTGTATTCTGTAGAATAACGGACGAAACCAGAGAGCATCTCTTCACCCAATGCCATTACTCAAAGGACCTCTGGACTAGGATTTTACAGTGGACCAAAGATCAACCTATTGCAACTTCAAATTGGGATCAATTTTTCCAGTGATACATTACCAAGTCAAAAGGCAAATCCAAACATGCACAAGTATTCAAGATGATTTTTTGTTGAATGTATATATGCAATATGGATTGAGAGAAATCTTAGGATATTTGAAAATAGGAGTAGAGATGTGAAGACTATTGCAAAAGAGATAGCCTATCTGTGCAATGCTTGAGCCCCCGCCGCCATCCAAGAATACATACAGAAGCTGCAATATCTAGGAGTTGCTTTGTTCCTAGGCTTTAGATTAGTGTGATGATGTAAAGGTGGTGAGCAAGTTGTGTTAGCTTTGCTCCGATTTTGTAAATTTTCATTGGTAATTAATAAAATCAGTTGGTTACCAAATTTTTTTTTGCTTTTTCTCTCCCCTTTTAGTGACCAGGCCAAAACTTTTATACAACAATAGAGAAGTTTATTGGACCCTCTGTTCCATATTAGTTGTCATATTTATTTTTCTGAAAGCTAATTTAATTAATTTTTAAAATTAAATTAGATTAGATTAATTTAATATCTTAAAATTATAATTTGAATATTTAAAAACTATACGAAAAGAATTATAAGTTGCACACTATTAAATTTTCACTGATTCGCGGTGGGAGAAGCTTTTGTTTCTAGTAGCGGCAACTCTTCTCATTAGTTTGATGAAAAAAATATATCTTAAAATGTTGATCAAAATTTATATAATTTGACTCTAAAAATGAAACATGATAAGTATTTTCCCAAAAAAAGTTTTCCACTTTTGCAATGTCAAATCATGGAAACAAATATAGACCACCACTTACTATAAGTTTTAGTGCAAAGTTTCCAAAGTTCTTAACCCTTTCGATTAAAAACAAAATAAATTAGAGAATAACTCAAGAGTGAAAGTCTTAATCTTGATGATTAGTAGATAATAGAGATAGATCTCTATAAGCAAATTTTCAAGATGAGAGAGTCACTTTTAAAAATGACACGTTTAAATTTTTCAATTAAGTTAAAAAAAGAGAGGGGGAGGGGGGGAGAACCAAGAAAGTTAGAGAAATTCATTTTTTTTACTTGGATTTGTTACACTTAAGCCGAGAGTCTTTCAGAAACAATCTCTCTATTTTTACAAAGTAATAGTAAAATTTGCATACACTATACTTTTCTCAAACGTCACTTATAAGATTTCACTGGTATGATATTATTATTGTTTTTTTTATCAAGCATTATAAAGTATTCATAATAGCATCAACTAGTACAAATTGATACACCTAATGCACATATTAGTAGAAAAAATAATAACCTTATGAATTTCACTTTGATGGGATTAAAAAAGTAGTATGACCTTTTGGTCTCAAGATGCCGATCTTCACTTTCTTTTCTTTATCTCATGTGGGTAGCAAGTCAAAAAGGAATTTAAGGGGAAAAAATACCTTCCAATTGGGAGTGACAAACGGGCGTATCAAATTGGATATGAACGAATCAAAAATGCAAAAAACAAAAATGAAAAAAAAATTAGATTTGTTTATATTTAACACAAGTAAAAATTGAGTTAGGTAAGATGAGAATATAAGTTAAAAGCCAAAATAAGATTAGAGTCCTAAAAAGTAAGAACTCATAAAAATGACATGCGGAATAGTACGTACTTCCCACAATTTTTTTGATTTTCTACCCGTGTGTGGCGCTATTTATGCAAATAAACTTTTTAGGTTATCATTTAAATTTTGTCTCTGATTTTAAAAGTTGTGTAAATATAATCTTTCGTACTAATAAAACACTAGATTATCATCTAATGATTGTGAAATTTTAGACCATATTTTAATATTTTCGGTTTGCTTAAAAAATTGTATCGTGATCTAAAAGGTTCATATAACAAGAGAAATAAAAGAAATGGTGATCATTTACTAAAAAATTGTTTCACAAAAATCAATCATCCGGTATCCATTTTGAGACCCTGATTAATATGATTTGTGTCGTGTAAGACTAATTGAAGGGGAAAATTTTCATGGCCAATTTCTTTTTCCATTCCCCAAATTCTACTTCAAATTTTTTTTACCTCATTAAGATTGATAAGGTAAAACTTAATCCTCCTTGTTTGTATTTATTTCTTTGAGAATTTTTTATTAAAAATTCAAGATTTTTTTGTCTTTCTTCAATTTCCCAAAACCATAGATAGTTTAACCCTATTACTTTCCACGAAGGAATTATTGGATTATTAGATGAAATGTTTTTCTTCTATTAGATTCAAAGGAGCACTCTTTGAAAAACCCACCATAACCAATATTTTATTTTGTTTAATGCTAATATTTTCAAAAAGTAAAATGATGGCTACAATTTAGGAAAATATTAGTAGTATAATATTGTCACACTTTCATTGGTGGTCAGAGAACATTCATTCTATTTGGTACCTTTCTATTACAGTATTATTTTTTGTCTGTAATTTTTATTTTAATTAATTAATTAAATTTATGTGGAATATTTCTTGGAAACAATATGAACTTTCCCCCGGAAAATAAGTATCATAAATAATTAACATCATTTTAGGGTCAAAAGGAATCATCTCTAGTCTTTAATTTATAACTTTAAAAAATAGTTATATAATTAATGAGGTTTGTCTATGAAGGAATATCGTACCTCATAGCAATAATTAATGAGGTTTGCTATTTTTCGAGTACTAACTAGATAAATCTATTCATGTAGAATAGCTTGCAAATCACATAAAAAATATAAATTACACTAGACAAACTCAGCGTGATAAGCTCGACTAAGAAGGCGTTGACGGATAGCTATAAATTTTGTTCATATAAGAAATTACAACTTATATATATTTTTCACTTGTTTAGTTTAATAAATTGAAATATTAATTTTACCTTTAATAATAAGTAACCATTTCTCAAACTAAATTATAATACTACTAGTAGTTAAATTTAAAAATTTTAAAGTATCATTAATAAAAATAATTTAATAAAATAAAATTTTAAATAAACAAATTAAAAAATTCTTGTTGTAAAACTTAAAACAAGAAGAAAAGAACAATATTATAAGAGAAGAGGAACAATATATTTCTTTCTTTCAAGTGTATCAAACATCATGCTTAGAACCTCTATTTATAGTATTACATTTGAGGACCATAATAAGATGCAATAACATGGCATTAATCTTTGAGGAGGTGGGGAAGACAATGAAGTTATTGGATGATCAATGAGGAGGTGGAGGTTACTACTCATCAAGGAGAAGTTAATGGTGTGGAGGTTACTATTTATCAATGGAATAATAGTGTGGACATCCACAATACAAGATGACAACATTGTGTGATAACACAATTGTTTACAACACTCCCCCTTGGATGTCCATTGATAGATAATGTGCCTCGTTAAAACCTTACTAGAAAAAACCCATTGGAAAAAAAATTCTAGTGAAGGAAAAAGAGTGCACATATCTTGTAATACGTGTTGTTGCCTGCCTCGTTAAAAACCTTGCCAGTAAAACCTATTGGGACAAAACCTAAGCCAAGGAAAAAAGAGTGTAGTGCGTATTTTCTCCCCCTGATGCAAATATTATTTAATATCTTGGAGACGACACATCCCAATCTTGAATACCAGCTTCTCAAATGTTGATGTTGGTAATGCCTTAGTGAACAGATCCGCCAAATTATCAACCGAACGAATTTGTTGAACATCTATTTCACCTTTCTTCTCAAGATCATGAGTGAAAAAGAATTTTGGCGAAATGTGTTTTGTTCTGTCTCCTTTAATGTATCCTCCCTTCAGCTGAGCTATACATGCATCATTGTCTTCACACAATGTAGTTGGAATATCCTTTTTCAAAGGAAAACCACACAATTTCTGAATATATTGAGTCATCGATCTCAACCAAACACACTCCCGACTTGCTTCATGGATGACTATTATTTCTGCGTGATTTGAAGAAGTGACAGCTAATGTTTGCTTAATTGAACGCCAAGTTATAGTTGTGCCTCCATATATAAATAAATAGCCTGTTTGAGATCGAGCTTTGTGTGGATCAGATAGATATCCAGCATCTGCATAACCAATCATTTCTGACTTGGATTCATTTGAATAAAATAATCCCATGTCAATGGTTCCCCGAAGATATCTGAATATATGCTTGACACAATTCCAGTGTCTTCTTGTTGGGGAGGAGCTGAATCTTGCCAATAAACTTACTGCAAAACAGATATCTGGTCGGGTATTATTGGCAAGGTACATTAGTGCCCCAATGGCACTAAGATATGGAGTTTCATCACCAAGAAGCTCTTCATTATTTTCTTGAGGTCGAAATGGATCTTTGTTTATGTCAAGCAATCTCACAACCATCGGGGTACTCAATGGATGTGATTTATCCATGTAAAATCGCTATGTTGATTGATGGACAAATATTTCATTTGTCAAATGCTCAATCTTTAAGCTAAGACAAAATTTTGCCTTACCAAGATCTTTCATCTCAAATTCTTTCTTTAAACACTCAACAGCTTTTGAAAGCTCTTTAGGAGTGCCAATAATGTTCAAGTCATCAACATACACAGCTATTATAGCAAATTCAGATTCAGACCTTCTTATAAAAACACAAGGGCAAATAGGGACATTTTTGTACCCTTCTTTTAGCAAATATTCGCTAAGACGATTGTACCACATCCGTCCTGATTGTTTCAATCCGTATAAGAATTTCTGAAGCTTTATTGAACAAGTTTCTTGCGAATCTTTATATGTTTCAGGCACTTTGAAGGCTTCAGGGATTTTCATAAAAATATCGTTGTCCAATGAGTCATACAAATAGGCTGTGACAACATCCATTAGGCGCATTTTAAGCTTTTTATGAACTGCCAGATTTATTATATATCTGAAGGTAATTGCATTCACTACAGGAGAATATGTCTCCACATAATCAATGCCAAGCCTTTGCGAAAAGTCTTGTGCCACAAGTCGTGCTTTATATCTTACGACTTCACCTTTTTCATTTCGTTTTCGCACAAAAATCCATTTGTACCCCACTGGCTTGACACCTTCAGGTGTTCGGACTATTGGTCCGAAAACTTTACGTTTTTCAAGTGAAGTTAATTCTGCTTGAATTGCATCTTTTCATTTTGGCCATTCATTTCTCTGTCTATATTCATCAACAGATTTTGGTTCAAAATTCTCATCTTGTTGCATTATTTCAACAGCAACATTATAAGCAAAAATATTGTCAACCACAATATTATTTTGCTTCCACCTTTTTCTCGTTGAGACATAACTTATTGAGATTTCTTCATTCTCATTATTTTCAGGTATTTGAACCTTGGTGGTCTTATCATTTGTTATGTCTCGAGGCTCTTTTTGAGCAATTTCCACCATATCATGATCATTTTGATCATATATTTCTTTTCTTTTTTGAGAATTTTTATCCTTAGAATCAATTGACCTACCACGTTTCAGACGTGGCCTAGATTCATTTGCATTAACAATTTGCCCTGCTGGGACATCAACTCGAACTGGAGCATTTGCAGCTGAAATATAAGATTTAGTAACCCTTGGAAGGTTAGTAAATGCATCTGGCAGTTGATTTGCAATATTTTACAAATAAATCATCTTTTGAACTTCTTGCTCACATTGATTTGTTCGAGGATCTAAATGAGATAGAGATAATGAATTCCAATCTATCTCTTTCTCCATCTGCTTATGTTCTCCCCCTAATGTTGGGTATACTGATTCATCAAAATGACAATCAGCAAATCTTGCTGTAAATAAATCTCCAGTCATAGGTTTCAAATATTTTATAATGGAAGGAGATTCATACCCAACATACACCCCCAACCTTCTTTGGGGACCCATCTTTGTGCGTTGTGATGGAGCAATTGAAACATATACCGCACAATCAAAAATTCTAAGATGGGAAATATTTGGCTCTTGACCAAAAGCCAATTGTAATGGGGAGAATTCATGATAATTGGTTGGCCTTATGCGCACAAGTGTTGCTGCATGCAAAATAGCATGTCCCCATATCGAAACAGGCAACTTTGTCCTCACTAGTAATGGTCTAGCTATCAATTGTAGGCGTTTAATCAATGATTCTGCTAGACCATTTTGAGTATGAACATGAGCAACCGGATGCTCAATTGCTATCCCAGTGGACATGCAATAATCATTAAAAGCCTGAGATGTAAACTCACTAGTATTATCAAGACGAATTGTCTTTATTGCATAATCTGGAAATTGTGCTTTTAACCTTATTATTTGAACTAACAATCTTGCAAAAGCCATATTACGAGTTGATAACAAGCACACATGTGACCATCTTGTAGATGCATCTATCAAGACCATATAATACTTAAATGGTCCACATAGAGAGTGAATTAGCCCACAAATATCCCCCTGTATACGTTCCAGAAAATCAAGGGATTCAATCCCAACCTTAGTTGCTGATGATTTAATAACCAACTTTCCTTGAGAACAAGCAGCACAAGAGAATTCCTTTGATTGAAGAATTTTCTGATTCTTCAAAGTGTGCCCATGTGAATTTTTAATAATTATGCGCATCATATTAAAATCGGGATGGCTCAACCGGTCATGCCAAATGATAAAATCATTATGATCAGTAAACCTTTTGTTTACTATGTCATGTGACTCAACCATACCAATACTTGTATGGTACAACCTCAAAGAAAGTGCGGGTAATTTTTCATGCACAAACTTTTTTTCCCATTTTTTATCGTAGTAATATAAAGGTATTCAACCTTTCCTTCATTGGCAGTCTCAACATGATAGCCATTTTGGCGAACAACCTTGAAACTTAACAAGTTTCTTTGAGACTTACTACAATATAGTGTATTGTTAATAGCCAATATTGTTCCTCCAGGTAGTAATAAGGTCGCTCTTCCAGAGCCCTCAATTAACTTTGTACTACCAGATATTGTATTAACATAGGCCTTTTTCATAATCAAATCAGAGAAATATTTATTTTCTCTTAATATAGTGTAGGTAGTAGTGCTATCCAAAAGGCACATATCTCCATTACTAATCTTGGATCCAATTGAAGATTGGAGAAATTTTATTTATCTTCATAAAAATAAAAATACATCATAAGAAATGCGAAATAACATTGCTTGAGAATTTAAGTACTTTTTTTTTTCTGAAAAATAAAGCAACATAAGGAAAAACTTAAAAAAAACTAAAAACACATAAAGAAAGCAACAACATAATTATTTCCCCAATAAAATGATCAAAATTTAAATTTGATCTCCAAAGAAGTCTTCAACTTTCAAATGAGTAAAATCATCATTTTTCAGGACCAAATTTGCCTCGGCATTATCATCATATTTTTGTGAAGGCCCTGCCTCAATATCATTTTTGAAAGTCAAGTGTGACTCCATGCAGGCATTAGAAGAGGCACCGCCTTTATTTCCCTTTCTTTTGAAAGTATTTTGATAAAGCCTAGCAAAATGCTCAGGCGCCCGACATTCACTTTTCCAATGGCCTTTCATGCCACAACGTTGACAGCTGCCTTTTGAAGGATTGCTTTGAGAACCCATATGGTCCTCCCTTTTATGGTTGTCACCGCGACGATGATTATTATATCGCCCTTTGTCATTTTCACGCCCACGCACATTATTATGACCTCGATATTATTTTTGTCTTCTTTCAGACTGGCCATGTGCTTCTATCACATTTGCTTGCGGTAATGGAGCAGTTCCAGTGGGACGGGCTTCATGATTTCTCATCAAAAGGAAATTATATTGCTCAGCCACAAGAAGGCATGAGATCAATTCAGAATATTTCTGAAAGCCCTTTTCACGGTATTGCTGCTGTAATATCACATTTGAGGCATGAAAAGTAGTAAGTGTCTTTTCCAACATATCCTCATCTTTTACAGTTTTCCCACATAATTTCAATTGGGAAGTTATCCTGAATACAGCAGAATTATATTCAGTTACGGTCTTAAAATCTTGAAACCGTAAGTGCAACCACTCGTAACGAGCTCTTGGCAATACCGTGGCCTTTAGGTGGTCATACCTTCCCTTTAAATCAGTCCACAATTCAAGTGGATCTTTCACTGTCAGGTATTCAACCTTCAATCCTTCATCCAGATGATGACGAAGGAAAATCATAGCCTTGGCTTTGTCCTGACTCGATGCTGCATTACCCTCAGTAATGGTGACACCAAGACCTTTTGCGTCAAGGTGAATTTCAGCATCGAGTACCCATGACATGTATTTTTTTCCAGAGATATCAAGTGCCACAAACTCAAGCTTTGATAAATTTGACATGGTGAAAACTATAATAAAAAAATAATAAAGTTAGATAAAAACAATGACACAATTTCAAAACAGTAAATTTATTTCCATAGAACAGTAGTTTTTTTTTCTCAAATAAAAACAGTACGCTATGTCCCTTTTTTTTCTTTACAAACAGTAGCCATTTTTTTTTTACCAAAACAGTAAGCTTTAAAGAAACTAGCGGTGACATTGTAATGAAAACAAGAATGTAATCATTAGCAGTTTTTATGTATTCAATTTCAGAAAGTAAGTAAGTTTATTTTTAGAATTCGTTTGATAGCTACAGTTATATTACCCAATATATAAGACTATAGTGATTATTTTAAAACTTAAAATTCTTAACACCATAAGCTACTAAATATTGGATTTGCAACCTATCTGCTTTTAAGTTATATTAGCAAGAATAAAGACAAATAATACTTCATATACCTGAAGGAGAAAACAAAACTCGAACTAATGATTCAAAGAGAATTAGGGAGCTTCGTGCTGATAACGTGTTGTAAACTTGGAACAAGAAGAACAATATTATAAGAGAAGAGGAACAATATCTTTCTTTCTTTCAAGTGTATCAAACATCATGCTTAGAACCTCTATTTATAATATTACATTTGAGGACCATAATAAGGTGCAATAAACATGGCATTAATCTTTGAGGAGGTGGGGAAGACAATGAAGTTATGGATGATCAATGAGGAGGTGAAGGTTACTACTCATCAAGGAGAAGTTATGGTGTGGAGGTTACTATTCATCAATGAAATAATAGTGTGGACATTCACAATACAAGATGACAACATTGTATGATAACACAATTGTTTACAACATCTCTTTATCGATCATGTAGCCCCATTAAATAGAAATCTATGTTTTAAATGTTGGCACCAATTTGTAGAGGGCTAGCATGGATCTAAGAATTTAACGACCACAGGTCCCAAAAAGTCATCTCAATTCAATACTGAAATGACAAATAATTAGCTTAGTGTTCGGACATGCAATATAAAGCCATGATTTTATATTAAGGTTTGAATATATGATTTGAAATCACGACTTCAAATTTAATTTTTTTCAAAAAGCATGAATTAAAATTTCAAATCATGATTTTAATTTTTTTAAATGTAAAACTTGATTCAAAAGTTTATATTTTCATATATAAAAAAAATATTCATCGTTTTAAATTTTATAAAAAAATACTTATTTTTAACGTGAAGAGATTATTCGTATCATGTGAAAGGATTATATTAAAAAATTAACTAGTTACTACTATTGTTGACTAATGGATCTTTATAAAATTATTTGTATTGAAAAGTTTGTAATCACAAATATTTATTTATAAGAGGAACATAAAGATATGTGATTTATCAATGTGACGCTTTAGGGTATTTTAGTATCTTATTTAGAACTATGGTTTATTCACTTGGTAAGATTGTATAAGAATCGGAAAAAATTTGATATTTTTCACAACTTGTGGGATTTTCATCTTTATGAGAAAAAAAAAAGAAAACTATAGAGAATAACAAACTTCGGCCCATAATTACGATCCATAACAACACTTTGTAAAAATTACCATCTACAACAGATATAACAATATTTTGGTTGGCCCCATCCACCAGTCCAAATAAGCATTTTGTATTTGTATTTGTATTTATATTTGTAGTTGACTGCATCATTTATTTTTTTAAAGAACTGTTTTGTATTTGTATTTGTAGTTGACTGCATCATTTGAATTTTTAAAGAACTGCTTTATTTTTGTATTTGTAGTTGACTGCATCATTTGTATTTTTATTATGTCATTTGTTTTTGTATTTGTATTTGTATTTGTAGTTGACTGCATCATTTGTATTTTTAAATAATTGAAAAGGAAATGTTGATTCTCTTTTTATGAATACTTGTATTTGTATTCATTGATATAAATTGTATTTATTAATACAAATTGAACCATACAAATATGAATAATACATTTGTATATGATAGACTCAAGCAAATACAAATAATGCATATAGTTATTTGTATACAAATATAAATAACACGGTTAAACCATCCAAATGATAAATTTATATAAAATGTATCGTTTGATACAAAAATAATAATATAAAATACAAAAAACTATAAAATATAAAATACAATAAAAAAAAGAAAGAGAGAGAGGTCGAAGTATAGAATATAAAATACAAAAAAAAAAAGAGGGAGAGAGAGGTGAAAATATAAAATACAAAAGGGAGAGAGATTTGAAAATATAAACTATAAAAAAAGAAAAAGAAAACAGAAAAAGAAAGAGAGGCTAGAGATAGGAGAGAGAGAGAGAGAAAGAAAATCAGGAGAAAAAATAAGGGAGATAACAATATTTTAACTTAAAAACTGTTATCTCATGTAATAAATAAAATTGTGCTATCTCCTCCTAAATTATGAGCTCAAGTTTGCTATTTCTGAAAATTTCTCAAAAAATACAACGTAAGAAATTCAAATTGCATGTCTAAATAAAACTTCAAGTTCATGTCAATTTAATTTTATATCATGATTTCATATCGCATGTTCAAACAGGTCATTAGTCTAATACTCTTTTCATCTTAAAATACTTGTTATTCCTATTAAAAATATTTAACTTAATATATTTGTTATTTTAGAAGTCAAGATAAAATTAATTAGTTTTTCTATTTTACCATTAGTAGTATTGTTTTTGAAAACCAAAAACACATCAATTATAGTACATAAATAGAGTAAATATTCAATGAAGAGAGATTATATCTTAAAATATAAATAAGATAAAATAATCAAAACACATATTTTCTCAAAAAGCATGTAAATAAAAATATGATAAGTATTTTGAGACAACAGGAGTACATTTCTATAGGGCTGAAAAAATTATAAAGTACAGAAAAAGAAATGAATTTTGGAGAAAAAGAAAACGTTATAAGCTACTCCATTCCTTTTTAGGTATCATATTTCATTTTAGAGATTCAATTTGATTACTTTTGAAGTAAAATTGAATTAAATTAATTTATTTAAAATATAATTTAGATATTTATAAACTATACAATTAAATTAATTTAATTTAATATTTTATAATATAATTTAGATATTTATAAAATATAAAAAACGTACTATAATTCATCTCATATTAATATAATAATAAAATATATCATAAAATGTTAGTCAATATTTATATGATTTGACTCTTAAAAAGTGAAACATGATAAATATTTTAAGACGAAGGGAGTACTTTGAGTACTACTATCAAATAACCCCAAATGTTTGACCAAAAAAAGAACAAATGAAAAATGCACGTATTTATACATAGACTTAAAGCATTTAATTATAATTAATTAATATACATTTTTATTTCACTAAACTACTGAATTATAATAAATTTATATGATTTGATATAAACATTCGATTTGAATTAAATATCTAAATTATCCTTCCGAAAATAAGAAGTTATAAATTCCCATCAAACTATAAATGACAATATATTCCACCTGTTGATGACTCATGAATGATGATGATTATAAAGAAAAACTAATTTCCCTAATTAATAGTTTTAAAAATTGGCTGGTTTTGGGTCATAAAAGTCTTTCTCTTATCCTTCAATTTTAATTTCCTTATCTGTATTTGACACAAAATAGTGAAGAAATGATGTGTAACCTTTTTATGTTTGAATAAGACTTTTTGTGGGGGTGCACCTAACCCCTAAAAGGCTAAAACCCTAAAAGAGTTTGATAAATCCTACCGATCTAGATTAACTTGAATTCGCGTCGAATAAGAGGGTGTCTGCCTAAGTTTGTTATAAGTTGATCAAATTTGCTTATAAATATTTATCAACGTATTTAGTAAATACCCAAAATGCTTATAAACCAAAGGGTTTTCTTACGTAAATGTAATATTGTCGGTCAAAAACTTTTTCAGCTAAATAATTGCATGCATATGTAATATATTTATAGTGTATAATTGTGCATATATATATATATATATTCAAAAATATTGTTATACAATATCTATACATTGTTATATATATAACATGTAGTCAGGGGTATCTCAATCATATCGGGGATCTAAAGTCAAACACTAACGAGGGACTTTAACTTAATAAATGAGTTGTTCCCCTTTTTATGCTAATGAAGATTCCATGTAAAACTCTACTTAATTACTTTTTCTGTTTTTTTTTTTTGAAAAATATGAGCTGTTTTCCTTAAAATATTTTAGTAATTTAATTTTTTTTACTATATATAACTATTTATATATGAAAATATGGAGCCTCCGTGATTATGGTGCCTTAGGTAATTACCTAAGTAGCCGAATGGACGAGAAGCCCCTACATGCAGTAGTTCATCTTTCTCAATGAGCTGATTTTTTTTTCAATCCCAACCATCTAAATATCATTTAAACAGTCCCAAATTTTAGATATGAACTTCTTTCAATGTTTTGAGTATTTTGATATATTACTCACTCGAAACGATTCACATTTGCCGTATGTCAAATTCAAAATTTGAACCTTGAAGCTCGTGGATGGAAGATTTCAATGGACATCAACTCAAATCTTCCTCTAAACAACTCAAAATTTTAGATATGAGCTCTTCGCGATATTTCAATTCTTTTGATATATTATTCACTCGAAACGATTCACGTTTGCGATGGATCAAATTTTAAAATTTAGGACACTGCTGGCCAAGAACATAAATGAGATTTTTGCTCAAAATTGATTCTTTTTGGTTCTTTCTTATTTTGTTGTAAGTATTGTTAATGTCACAACTTTTCCACAACTTTACTTTAAACATGAGAGAGGGAGAGAGAGAGAGAAAATAGAGGAGGACTAAGCAAAAAAACAAGGAGAAAAATAAGGCTATATGACTATATCTACTAGTAATAAAGCAATAGTTGCACCATTTTTTGTTAAAACAATGATTGAAGGATCGTTTTGTTTAATTTACTCCTAATTAAATGCTTATAAGTTAAAATTAATCACAAGTCATATTTTTTTACTTTTGTTTTGACTATTATTATTTACTATGTTATTCTTAATATTTATTTTTAAATTATCAAAATACCTTTCACAAAATAAAACTCTTAACTTTCTCATTACATTGTATCCATCGCTCTTCTTTTTCTTTACGAGAATACTTCTAAACTCTATATTTTTTATAATAAAAAAAAGTAAGGGTATTTTAACCATTTTAACAAAAAAATAGTTTATCAACAATTCTTTATCAAATAGATCCGTTGTTTATTAGCACTTTCAACACTTTTATTTAAATATGTAATTATTTATTTATAAAATTATTTTCAGCACTTATAGTTTATATTATAAGCTATTTATAATCCGCTAATTAATCCAAACAGACTCAATATTTATCGGAGAGTATTTAGACCTTCTCTTTTCTTATCCGTCAATGCAAGATATTCTCGATCAAGAAAAATCTATCTCGATATCTCGAACCTAGAATATAAATTAACGACGGAGAAATTCCACCATACCCATCACACCTCATGGTAGGTCCTCCTAAAACAATTTCTTTAACACTTAAAAAAAAGCCCTTTAAGATCACATAAATGATATAGAACACAAATTTGAGAATCTCTTAGGTGTCAATACAAGTAAATGCCAAGAAGGAAAAGAGTAAACAAAAGGGATAGAGTCCTTTAATTAATTGTGTCATAAAAACATTGGAAAAATGAGGCAATTCTTTATGAATTATTAATTCAAGAAAAAAAAAAGCCAAGAAGAAAAAGAGTGTAGTATAACAAAAGAGGGTGCAAATATAAGATAAAGACAGACAAATACAAGAGGCATTTTGCAGAAAGCACAACATAACTTGACAATTGACACATGGATGGTGTCTTCTTAACAAACCTAAACCCTATATTTATTATATTACGTTTAGTTATTAACAAATTAGTTATTTATGTATTAGTTATTTCACCTTCTTTCCTAGCACAAAATAATGCATAAATTTCCTTATAACTTATTTATTTATTAATTATATAGGTTTTTAAATGACAAACCAAAACAAACAGGTCAAACTATACGTAATTACACTCAAATTCAATTCCTATGTGACTTTTCAAACATGCCCTAAAAGTTTGATCAAACATACACCTCAACTCTTGAAATAAGTAATTTTTTTGAATGAAAATAAGTACTTTTGGTTTCTTAAATGTTTAGTCAAACGAGCTCTTAATTTACATATTCCATTTTTCCCTTATGGAGAAGTTTTTGCACTAGTAAAAATAAAGTTTTTTCCCACTACGAATTAATAAAAAATTTATGTTATAAAAATATAACTTTTTCACTCATTTTTCATCGAATCAACTCACTGGAAAAACGCATGGTGGAAAATAGATTCTCACTGAAACACTGAGAAACTTCTTGATTATACACTATTATCTTTTCTTTCTCATTGATTCAGATCAAAATATCTGTGGGAATAGCCACTGAATAATTTTTGGAAAATTTCAATGAAAAAATAATGATTTTTAGTAGTGCTATAGTCACATAAATATTTATACTATAACATGTTTAAGATTACAAGTTTCAAATACCTTGTAGCTCAAATATTATTTGATGTTTAAAATTACGAATTAACTCCAAAAGTCTTTACTTTTTAAAAAATAAAAAATAAAATCGTGTACAATCAAATATATTTCACATAAATCAAAACTGGAAGAAGGATTAGATACTAAAGTAAGATGGAGATTACTCCCTCTATTCCTTTTTAATTGTTATGTTACGCTTTCGAGAGTCAATTTAACTAATTTTTAAAACTCAATTAGATTAGATTAATTTAATTTTTTAAAGATATTCAAAAACTATACGGAAATTACTATAAGGTACAATTTTTCTCATATCAATATAATTAAAAGACACTTGTTAAAATATTAGTCAAATTTTATATTATTTGACTCTTAAAAAAGAAACTATGACGATTAAAAAGAAATCGATAGAATATTACTTTTTTCCACAAATGGAAGGAGCAATATTTCCTACATTTTATAGGCATTTCCAATAAGGGAAATAAACGGTTGTTGACAAACACTTGTCCAATCCTTTTCTCTTTTGGTTTGGTTAAATGTGTTTTCATGAAATGTCAAGAAATTGGAAAAGACGTGTAAGAGGAGCACTTTGGAAAATATGTTACATTTATATAGTGCTCTCCCTTTCATTTTGTTTATCTGATTTTAATTTGATATTGAGTTTAACAAAGTAAAAAAGACTTTTGAATTTTTTTGAGATTAAACTAATTAAAATCTAAAAATATGTAGTAGGCGTTTGGCCATGAAAAATCAAAAATATATTCACTTTATTTGGAATTTTTTTAAGTTAAATTTGGAGTTGTAGTTGTGTTTGGCCATAATATTTGGAGTTAATATTTAGAATTCAAATGTATTTTTAATTTTTTTTTTTTGAACATGCAATATAATTTAAATGTGATTATTTTATGAAAATGATTTCTTTTTAAAAAAAATAATTAAAAAGTGAAACCAAATAAAGTGAAAACACTTCTAAAATCCCAAATACAACTTCAAGTTATATTTGATATTTTTATGGCCAAATAAAGATTCTGAAATAAAATGAATACGTATTCTGGAATAAAGTAAATAAAATTTATGGCCAAACAGGTCCGTAGAATGTAACAAAATGTCATTTTAATCTTGTGATCTTAAACATGTTATGTGAAAAAATAAATTTAAAGAATTCCCAAAAAGGAAAAAGATACTATTTTTTAAATGAACTAAATAGAAAAATAAAAAAATTGAAATGAAAGGAATATTTAATTAGAGAAATTGACAAAAATGGTGCTTTATTTTTAAGCTAAGGTTCCTGTGCTAAAAAAAATATTACACGCATATTATAATGAAATGTTATTATAATGATGTCTAACTCTACCGTCTAATCTAAGAAAGTTGAAGGGAGGGCTACTGGACCGTACTCTTTTTTTATATACTAATTAAGATTTAAGAAAAAATATACTGATAATGTAATGTTTTCCTATGTATTATTATAGTTTAATATAGGATAGTAGATTAATTATTATTTTTATCGTATTACTAATTAATACTTATCATATGTTCAGATCGTAGATGCATAGATATTTCAATGTGGAGGTATGAGAGGTTAATTTGGATTGTTACAAGAAAGGTAGAGGTAAGTCGAAGAAGTATTGAAAAGACGTGATTAGACATGACATAACACAACTTTAATTTATTAAAGACATGATCTTATTTTGGAGGTTACGAAAGATAAAAATTAGGGTAGAGATCGAAATTAGTTAGGTAGTTAAGAATTGTCTCGCTTATTCTTTATACTAGTAGTTATTTGTTGTTTATTATTGGTACATATAATTAAACTTCTTTTTATTATTGGTAATGTTTTCCGTACTTGTTTGTGTATGTATGAAATAAGAAAAGTGGCCCAGTGTGAACTGGGAAGGCATTGAAATTGCATTATGTGAAAAGCCAAATGTATAATCTTTCTTGAAAATTACTTTTCTAAGAATTTAGTATTAAAAATTAAACCAAAATCAAATTTAAATCCCAATACAATAAATCAATATGTACTTGACTCATGTTTGTATATATATATTTTTCTTACTTACATATGGTACTATAAATCACTTAACTATTGACTGCGTACACTCTATCTTCTTCAAACTTCACTTATGAAATTACAGTAAATATATTATTATTATTGTTGTACATAAATATGATAAAATAAATCACTTAATCATATAATTTAATATAAATACCCGATACATATCCTGATACTATGAGAATAACAAAGAAAATGATTGAGAAGGGATTATTAAAAGGAAAATAAATCTCAGCCTTTGGTTAGTCGATGGGTCGAATAAAGAGTAAGATATGAGAAGAGCATACATAGCATTTTTCTAATTAATGTCTTTTGTTTTCTTAAAAATAAGGAGGACAAAAAATAATTGGAATAATTTTAAAAGTAAAAACTATATTAAGAAGGATTTTAATCCTATTAATATTAATTCGTCATGTACCTCCAAAAAAATGTCAACTTCATACTAATTATATAATTTATCAACATGGGAATAATCATAAAGCACTTTGTTATAAACACTAGCTTGCACTTCTTCATTTCGATGTAATCTATTGCACTATGATACTGGTGACTTTAGTTATCTGAAATCAATTAGTAGAAATACACTATATGAAAAATCATTGAATTGGTATAGTAGGTAGTATCTGATAAAGGAGGTCGATCTCTGTTAATATTTTTTAGTCAAGTTCATTGCATCAGACTTGTTTAATACGATTTATATCATAATTTTGAGCTATTGCACAAAAACAGGTTATCCAATGCTCACTTAAAAAGTATTAACTGAGAATTTCCTCGGCGTTCCATTTTTTTCTTTCTAGTATTAAGTTAGATTAAATATCTATTTTAAGCTTGAAAATTAGGTGATTTGACTGTAGGATTTTTTAAGCGTTACCTTTTTTTTTCAAAAGAAAAGGAATACACTTTTTCTCTATTATAATTGAGAAAAGTAATAAAAATGGTTCTTTAGGTTTAGGATAGGCTCAAAGTAGTCTCTTAGATAAACTCTTGAGTGATTTTAGCCCTTTAAGCTGGTTAAAAGTGAACATTTTTAATCTCTTTTAAATATTTAACAAGCTTTGTTAGTTAAATTTGACAAAAAATATGAAAAAATTGATTTAGCGAAAACTCAAATATGAAGGTACGACTTTTACAATTTCTACTATTTTTGATTTATTTGTCAGAGTCTGATGTAATTTTTGCTATTTTAATCTAGTTTTGATGTCTATTGTAATTTTTTATGTTATGATTTTTAGAATTTGATGATACTTCCGTGATATTTACGATCTCTCTAGTCCCAAAGGTAAGTAATAAAAGGTTATCTACGTACATCCCATTCTCTTAAGCTCACTTGCGAGAATATAGTGACGTGAATATGTTATTGTTATTGTTGTTTGACGAAATTTTTCTAATATTTCTAATTAGATCTCATTTCCATATTTGCCCTTAAACAAACAAATCATATTTATTTTTGATAAATTTAGGGCCTGTCTGGACATGTGATATAAAATCATGATTTGAAATTATTTGATATGAAATTGAAGTTTTGTTTGGACATGGAATTTGACTTTTTTAAGTTGTATTTTTTCTCATAAACATGAAAATTGCACAAGTTATAAAAACCATTAAATTTTTTCTTAATTTTTATAAAATGTTATCAAATGAGCAAATCATAGTTTATAAATAGAATATCATAATATCCTAAGACCTTGCATTGATAAATCACAAATCTCAATGTTCCTTTTATAAATAAATATTTATGCTTATAAACTGTCAAGTACACTTAATTTAAAAAGATCCACTAGTCAACAATATAATTAGTTATTTTTTAATATAATCCTTTCATATGGTATGAATAATCTTAGACCGAGTAGGAGTCTTTTTTTTTCATTATATAAAATATAAATTTATGAGTCAAATTTTATATTTAAAATAGTTAAAATCATGATTTGAAATCTCAAATCATAATTTTTCGAGAAATTGAGATTTTATCTCGAAATAAAATTACATGATTTTAAATTATAAAATAAAATTACATGTCTAAATGTTAATTTCATCTCATAATTTCAAAGCATGAGTTAAAATCGTATGTCAAAATCAACGCTATGCAAAAATTTGTCATTTTCTGACTAACGTCAAAAGAAAATTTTACCAACCATAGGAGGGAAAAGAAAAAATAAATTACTGGTGCAACACGCAAGCAAAGTGACATGGTGACAATATTCCAACGTAATATTTGGAAGAAAAAAAAAAGAAAGAAGAAAAAGAAGCCAAAATGTATTACAAGTTGCATACTGCAGCTGACCTAACAGACATAATACTTAATTACATTCTCTGTTTCTGACCAATGGCAGCTCAAGAATTTCAATACTCATTAAATAAGATTCACAGCAACAAATGATTTAATATTATATATTATATTATTATAGCTTAATATTAAATCCCAATGAGTGAGAAAAGAATATACAACAGTTTGAGAGGAATAAATTCTCTCTCCGTCCGTTTTTACTTACAAAAGATAATTTAACACTTAATTTCTATTTTATTTTTATTATTAATTATAATTATTTTTTTAATGCATTTTTTATGATATTATATTTATTATATTTAAAATATAATATAATAAAATTATTATTTTATTTATTAATTATTAAAAAATATATTAAATCAATATTAAATAAGTAAAGATATACGATGGGATTATGGGAGTAAAAGTAACCAAAAAAGAAGAATACTTCATTCAATACTACTATGTTTCTGACCAATAGCAGTTCAAGAACTTCCAACAACAGCAGTAAATAGAGCGGTAAATATTATTTCATTCAGATTATTTTATATTTTATAATTTTTTAAGAAAAATATTAATTAGAGGGTAATTTAATTAAATTATTTTTATTTATTATCTTTTTAATTTAATATTTTTCCATATTTATGACTAAGGATAAAGGTGAAAATAAACATTTACTTATACCTTAATTTTTTTAGAAATCACAATTATTTTGGACCATATATTTTTAGTAAGGACGACAAGTAAAATGATTCAGAGAGAGTATTGAATTTAAGTTTGTATAAATAGAATTGGAGGAAAATAAAAATTTGAATAAAGTACTTTTCGGATAGAAATTTTGTTATTAATTGAAAAGAGAAAAAAATTGTGTTCCTATATAGAAGAACATCTTCTTACTTTTAATTTAAAGAATTGAGAAGAAGACAAGTCTTACATTGTTAAAGTGATAATGGTCTCTTTTACCTCAATAATAAAAATTAGGATCGATCAAAGAAGGTCTTACCTTCTTTGGATGATTGAAGCAAGTTATTAAATTGTGGATGATCTTTCTGATTATTCCTTCATTTTAAACTACATATTTCAGGTTCGAACCCTACAAAATATAAAGACGACAAAGTCGTCTTTATTGAAAAGAGATTCATCCTAATATGAAATTTTTTGACACAAATTTAAAAGTCGGCCCCAAGCAAATACGAACTGAATGGATCCTTATGATTTTTTCCTTCATTTTTAACCATATATTTCGCTTGCGAACCGTCTTTATTAAAAAGAGCTTTACCCCAATATAATTTTTTTTGACACAAATCTAAAAGTCAGCCCTAAACAAATATCGAACTGAATGGATCCTCCTAATTGTTCCTTCATCTTTCATTATGTATTTCGGATTCGAGCACTACAAAGTACAAAGTCCTCTTTATTAAAAAGAGTTTAATTCTAATAGAAAATTTCTCCGCACAAATTCGAAAGTCGGCCCAAACGATACCTAATATCGGATGAGGAAAAAAAAGGAAAAATTACGGGACATAAAATATTGAAGGGCTTAATTACGGGATATGGGTTAATTTTCACATAATTACATTTTATAGGTATAGTTTAGAACAAGTAACTATTATTTTGGGCAACATATACATTTTGGGGGAAGGAAACGTATATTACCTATTCTCAAACTCCCTCTCACCCAATTTTCGGTGGAATTCACGCCTCACCCCCATGATTTATGGAGATTTCCATTTAAAAATATTTTTTCTAAAATGTCATCCTTCTTTAGTGATATTTATATATGTATATACCAACTAAAACACATATATGTATATGCAATTGGAATGCTTTGTTTTTGGTTATACATTGTATATGAGATTCATACTTTTGAGGTTCAAATGTATATGAGATTCATACTTTTGAGGTAACTACCGTGATTTATGGAGATTTCCATTTTAAAAAGATTTTTCTAAAATTTCATCCTTCTTTAGTGATATTTATATATGTATATAAGTATATACCAACTAAAACGCATATATGTATATGCAATTGTAATGCTTTGTTTTTGGTTATACGTTGTATAATATATTCATACTTTTGAGGTCAAATGTATATGAGATTCATACTTTGAGATTCAAACTTTTGAAATTAAAATGTATATGACATTTATACATATCAGTACATACATTTGAAATGTATATGCTTAGTTAACTTGAATCTCAAATACATATATACAATAGATGGTGAACACATCAGTATATGAAATTGCAAAGTATATGAACGGTTATTTGTATTTGAGATTTTTCAGCTGTATCAGTCAATTCTGAAGAAAGAATATTAGTGGGAGTAAAAGACGCATGATTTATGGAGATTTTTCATTTTAAAAAGATTTTTCTAACTGATTTTTAGGAATCTATTTTTATGGTATGTACGTATATAAGCGTTTATATACAAATCGAGGGCTGAATTTGAAACTTGAAATTAGCTATACTTTGTAATTAAGAAACTTAAGCTATGTGCCCTGAATAATTTAGCAAACTATAGCTATTTATGAAATTTTACCAAAAAAAAACCAAAATAGATTCAGAGGAACAAAAGATTTTAACATCATAGGCCAATGCTAACCAATGAGTGAGAAAAGAACACAGGAACAGTTTGAGATGAATTTATTAATAACCAAGAAAAGAAAACAATTAAATAATGCTAACCAAACCAAACCAAAAAAATAAAAAAGTTAAATAACCAAGAAAAAATAAAATAAAATACACAACAGTTTGAAAAGGGTGTCATTTTCTTGACATAAGATAAAGTGGATAGTGATAGAAAAGCAAAGCTAGAGAGACAAAGAAAGAAATATAAATACTAGTAGTAGTATTGTATTATGGATTACTATTTAGCTAAAAGTTGCATGTTAGTATACAAATACTACAAAGTATTATTTTAATGGATTATTTTAATGTTAGTTTTGAGAAGTGAAATGAAAATGAAAGCAAAAGCCATGCCAGAGAAAATGGGGAAGAGAGATAAAATATTGTTCTTGTTGAAGAAGCAGATTATGGTTACTATAATGTTTATGGAGATTAGAGCCACTAGAAAAGGAAAAAACTTCTCCTCTATACACTTCCTTTTTCTCCTTTTCATTTTTGTACTCTTTGTTCTTTAAACCATTTACAATCCACCAAAGAATTCAACTTTAATTAACTTTTTTTTTGTGTGTGTGTTTTCTTGATCTGGATTCTTTTGTTTGACACTTTTCTTGTTGTGGGGTTCTTGTTTTTTTGGTGTTTTGGTAAGTTTAACTGTTTGATTAACTAGTTTATTTAATGAAAAGTTGGATCTTGGAACTCTTGTTGAAGATTCTGGTATTGGTTGAGCTTTGTGTGTTTAGGTTTGAATTCTATAGATTGGTCAAAAGCACTTTAATTTCACTCCTTATTTGTTCAAGATTTCATGCCATTGGTGTACATACCAACATACTTGGTTTGACTCTAAATTACTGTAATCTGTTTCCCCCCTTTCCAGTATTTAGTGATATCTGGGGGGATTTTTTTTTTTTTTTGCTCACACATTCTTTAAAGAAAAGAAGAACCCACCATTTTTGTTGTGGGGTTTAATAGTTTTCCATTGTGTTTAGATACAAATTAGGAGAAAAAGTTATAAACTTTGATGAATTGAGGCAGAATTGGTTAATCATTCTTGGTGGGGTGTACTCATTACTGGCAGTCTATGGGAGTACCTAAAAGTTCAATTCTTGATTTGATTGAGAAAGTTAAATCTTGGATTTCGTGGGGAACGAGTGGTCCAACTTTATTGGATTGGAGATTAAACATGGATGTTGACAATGGCAAAACTTGTTGGGAATGCAAGATGAAGTTTACTGATTCTTGCAATAAGTACAATTGTCAAATTTGCAATGGAGTTTTCTGTGGTGATTGTTGTATACACAGTTCTGGATCAGAAGGGAAAGTGGTTGATATAAAGTCTTGCAAGTTTTGTTCTGAGTTAAGGACTTGGAATAATGGTGTTGGGAAGTATAGAGACAAAATTTATCCTTCTGAGTCTCCTAGAGAAAGCTTAGAACCAACATCACCAAATTTCAGTAGTGACAGATTTGATGGTTATTCTTCCCGTACACCGGTTAAGAGTAGTTTTACAACCTTTTCAAGTCATCCATCTCCGATATCTCTACGTCACTCGCCAAGCAGGTACTGATCAAGGGTATCATATTGTCGAATTTTCTTTCTTTTTTTGTTATCAAGTTGATGGAAGAACATATATCCTGCATAACCATTCAATTATCTTATTGTTGATTTACTTTTTTAAGCCTCTAAAGTTGTTATTATTAGAGCTTGGAATTATTATGTTTTCTCAAGATTTATTTTGGATTAGTACCCAGAGATGTTTTATCTTGAAGTAGCAGATGGTGCGAATATGTAATGATGTGTCATATCTAAGTTCCCTTCTAGGATATTCAACTTATGATTATCAATTCGCATTTGTTTTAGTTGATTGCAGAGTCCAATCGAATTTGTACTTGTAAGCTGTTTTTGGGACCAAGAATTTGTTGCTCTTGTTGGAAATAATATTTGTTACTCTTTTGCTAATAATTTCAGGAGTGATGAAGACGAAGGAGGGGATTCAACAAATCAATTCTTTAGTCCGTCGAGTAGCTATTTTCATGATACTTCAGATATAGATTCGAGTAGTGTTAGTACTAGACATAAATTTTACAGTTTAAGGTCAGCTGGATCAAGTCCATCGGACAGCCCCTCTAGGATTCGTTTTACTTCCAAAAGGGTTGGGCATTCTGTACAGCAAGATCAAAATGATGGTCCCTTTGATCAAGAAGCCTCGTATGTTTTAAGAAGGCTTGAGAAAGGGACGAAGGATCCAGAGACTGCTGATGACAGTGTTGAAAATTTGTCTGTGTATCATAACCAGTTGGAGAAGCAGCAAAATCCATTTGATCTTAGAAATAGTGATCTCATATGGTTTCCTCCTCCACCCGATGAAAATGATGAGGCAGAAAATAATTTCTTCACATATGATGATGAGGATGATGAAATTGGAGTGTCGGGTGCAATATTTTCTTCAAATGCGAGCCTTACCACCATGGATAAAGAGCATGTGGATCACAAGGAACCTATGAAAGCTGTTGTACTGGGCCATTTCAGGGCTCTTGTCTTACAGCTATTGCAAGGTGACGGAATAAAGTCAGGGAAAGAAAGCGGTGCTGATGACGACTGGGTTGATGTAGTTACATCACTAGCATGGCAAGCTGCGAATTTTGTGAAGCCAGATACTAGTGAAGGAGGCAGCATGGATCCTGGTTATTATGTAAAGGTTAAATGTGTAGCTTCTGGAAGCCCAAGGGAGAGGTAAATACGTCTTTTCTTAAACATTTGCGTCTTTGGCTTGGTTAGTCATGTCTCATCATTCATTTTGGTTTCAATGCAGCACCCTTGTTAAAGGAGTAGTCTGTACAAAGAATATTAAACACAAGCGCATGACTTCACACTGCGAAAATGCTAGATTGCTTCTGTTAGGAGGATCACTTGAGTACCAAAGAGTTCCCAATCAGTTGGCATCTTTTAACACATTATTGCAACAGGTATTTGGTTGATTTGTCCATCTTTCTATGATTGAGATAAGAGTAATTAGGGACAAGTTTATGAGTTCTATTATCCTAACAGGAAAGGGAGCATCTGAAGAAGATCGTTTCAAAAATTGAGGCCCACCATCCTAATGTGCTACTTGTGGAGAAAAGTGTATCTTCTCATGCTCAGGAGTATCTACTGGCAAAAGAGATCTCTTTGGTGTTAAATGTTAAGCGGCCACTGCTGGAGCGGATAGCCAGGTGCACTGGTGCTCTTATAACCCCGTCCATCGATAACATAGCCACGGCAAGATTAGGATATTGTGAGCTCTTTCACTTGGAAAAAGTTTCTGAAGAGCATGAACCTCCAAACCAGTTCAACAAGAAGCCATCAAAGACTTTGATGTTTTTTGATGGTTGTCCCAGGCGTTTAGGTTGCACGGTAATTTCTCTGCCTCAGACTCCAACATTATTTTTTCTTCTGCTAAAACTTCTTAATGTTTGAGCTCTAATTTAGACTTATATCATGCATATCTCATAAGTACGTTGGATCTAAAAAGTACCTTTGTGCTAGAATTGTGAAACTCTATGGTTTAACTCTTTAATATTCTCTTATTTATTACCTATGTCTACTATTTATGCAGAACACCCTCGCTCACTCTTACTAAGAAACTGAAAGAAGCCTCAAAAACAGAACAAAGGGTGGACTGGTTGTTCTGCTTGTCTTCTCTTTCCTTGAATGGCTAAATTTCAAATTTCACCTGCTTGTAATGTAGTTTATTTGGATGTGCTTTATACCAGTCTCTGAGCGCGGCATGTCCACTTCTTTCCACACTTTTGAATCCACAATATATAATACTGATTATAGTTGTGCTTGCAATTCAAAAATGATTTGATTCACAGACAAACTTTTATGCTTATTGCCAACTCGCGGTTTCATGTTCCCAAGAGCAATAAAAACAAACATTCGAGAAATTCTTATTCATGTAGTGTCATTTGGGGCATCTTAATGACGTAGTTGAAAAGAATCAGTGGTCTTACTATTCACGGCAAAGCTTCACATATTGCGTGAGCTATATCATGGAAAGTAAGTATTTTTCTCGAAGGGAAGAAAAAACTTTTTTCCTTGGGAGCAACGAGAGGGAAAAGAGAAGACAGTATAAGCCAAATAAAACCATAGATTGACATTGGTTGGTTCTTGTACACTCATGTTTGTCCAGTGTAAGAAAGCAACGCGATCCAAGTGATTTATTTGAGCAGAATCATATGCTCTCATCTTTCCGTTTGGTCTATAAATACTTCTGTACAAAATAGACCTAGGTCATACCTCCTCGAAAAACTCCGATACTTTATAATATCACCTTTCCCTTTTAATTTTAGACTCCCTTGCCTTTACAGTCTACACAATATTTAATATTATTAATCATTTGTCTTCATATAATACTTATATTGGGCTGTCTGACGACTTCTTCCGTGTCACTGTACATTCTCAATTCCAAGTAGTGGACATTTTACAAGAACTTGGTGAAAAAGAAGTGATAGCGTACACCATCTGCCATAGTGGACTAACGCTCTACTAAAATTTTGTAAGTTGCTTATGCTTTGATCAGCTGTAGCTAATCGTCAGGTACCAGTCTTAAATGCTCTATTGATTTTGAAAATGCTTAATGAACTTTCATCCTGTTCTTTAGTCACTGAATTGATGCCTACCATGGTCTTTGGTGCCCATAAAAGCTTCCGTGAGTTAAAAAATATATTAACAAAGGGAAAAAAGATCTTCAGACTGTGCATTGTCATAAGGATCAGCAGTTATATCTTAGTTAAATATCATGTGGTTGAATTTGTAAACTGATGTTAGTTATCCTTTCATTTGACATTTTGTAGGTTTTGCTGAGGGGTTTATGTTATGAAGAGCTCAAGAAGGTGAAGAAGGTCTTCCAGTATGCAGTCTTTGCGGCATATCATCTGTCCCTAGAGACATCTTTCCTTGCTGATGAGGGTGCTAGTCTACCTAAAGTTTCTGTAACACCCTCAATTGCCATACCAGAGATGACATCTGCTGATAATGCTATTTCAGTGATTTCTCATTCTGCTTCCCCGGCAAAACAGCGTAGAGTTGCTAATGACCCACATAATTGTGTAGGATCTGCCAGCTGCAATGCGGACGTTGGGTTACCAGCATCATTGGTGGAGCATGATTACCCTCCTCCTAAAAGTCCACCTACCCTAGATGATTCTGGAGACAGAGATGTTCTCTCTACTGCATGCCTTGAAAATGTACCATTGTTTCATGCACATGATATACCTGTTGAAATCAAAAATCATACCAGTGAAGGATCACGAGTAACTTTAGGTCAAGGGGAGAGTCAACCAAGAGAATCACCAGAGCTGTCAAAGCTTGAGAGATCAGATGAAATTGAACCCTCTAATGAATTATATTCAGCTACTGACAGCCATCAAAGCATATTAGTATCATTTTCAAGTCGATGTATTCTAAATGGAAGTGTATGTGAACGTTCTCGGCTTCTTCGCATAAAGTTTTATGGCTCTTTTGACAAGCCACTTGGGAGATATCTTCAGGATGATCTTTTTGGTCAGGTAAAAGTTGATAGAAATCATCTTGTTATGTCCAATTTTAGTACTTTCGAGCTATTTATGTATTGAACTTCATATTCCAGATACCTTCCTGTCAATCATGCAAGGAGCCAGTTGAGGACCATGTCATTTGTTATACACACCAGCAAGGGAACCTTACTATACATGTGAGACGGCAACCCTCGGTGAAGCTTCCTGGTGAGTGGGACAATAAGATATGGATGTGGCATCGATGCCTCAAGTGTGTGCATATAGAAGGAGTCCCACCAGCAACTCACAGAGTAGTAATGTCAGATGCTGCGTGGGGACTCTCACTTGGGAAGTTCTTGGAACTTAGTTTTTCAAACAATGCAACTGCCAACCGTGTTGCTAGCTGTGGTCATTCTCTTCAAAGGGACTGCCTCCGGTTTTATGGGTGTGTACTTTACCTTAAGAATGTAGTTTGTCGTCTGCCAGTAATGTGCAATCACTCCGATCATTCAATTGTTGATTTGCACTGCTGCTATTTAGAGAAATAAATTTCCCATTTGCCTTTACAGGTGTGGAAGTATGATTGCAGTCTTCCGCTATTCTCCTATTGATATTCTGTCAGTTTGTCTACCACCATCAACTCTTGTGTTCAGTAGTTACAAAGAGCAGGAGTGGTTACGGAAAGAAACAGATGAGGTGCTATAAGTTCCAAAAACATTTTCCAGTATCTTGCAATGATGCTGTGTGTTTGGGATTTTTCTCGTCCTCTTTTTTATTTTTTTATTTTATTTATAGTTTTAGCTTCCAATAGCTCTTTATTAATACTGTCTTATGTTTCCTGTAGCTATTGTGCAAAGCCAAAGCCTTGTATGCAGAGATATCCAGTGCTTTACGCAGGATTGAAGAGAAAAATTCCTCTTTAGAACATGATCTACATGATAAAACTGAGCTGGATGACTGCATCATGGAGTTAAAAGACTTACTTATGAAAGAAAAGAGCGATTACCATGTAAGCACCAATTAGAGAGCAATGTCTAATACTTCCACATGTTCCTTTTGGGGTTGAGTTAGGTCCAAGATCTATTTCTTACATGGTATCAGGGCATGACTCATCCCAATTAATGTTTACCGATGATGGGCCTCCAAATTAAATTGCCCACGCACCAAATGTCCAGCCTTGGGCGTGAGGTGGGGTGTTGAATAGTCCCACATCGGATGAAAATGGGATTGGTGGTCTTCTTATATGGACTTGGGCAATCCTCCTCTCATGAGCTAGCTTTTGGAGTTGAGTTAGGTCCAAGATCCATTTCTTTACACTTTTCATGGCAAATTATGTATTCAAGCATGTAGGATAAATGTGTTCTTCTTCCTTATATCTTCTGCTTCTGTTTGTTTCTACAACAGGACTTGCTTCAAACTGCTGATGCAGAAACTTCAGAACAAGGGCAGGCAGTGGTTGACATTCTTGAACTTAATCGCTTGAGGCATTCCCTTGTGATTGCTTCACATGTTTGGGATCGTCGGCTTTTATCTGTGGAATCTCTCTTGCAAGAGAGCTCTGGTTCAGAGGATACTGGATCATGTAGTGAGCTGATAGATTGGAGAAATGACATGTTTCTTAAGAATGATCCTCTCGAGCATGTCTATGAAGAGACCGAACCTGAATTCTCAAACTTAGATGAATATCCTGAGAAACCTTTTCAGTCTGAACAGGAGGAGACTCATGGGTCACCTTGTGGTCTGGAAGACACTATGTTTACCTCATGTGAGTTCGAGAAAACACAGGACATGCAGATGGAAGGAGAGAATGCAGTTAATGAAACATCCTTGGAACGAGCTCCTTCAGCTGGTTCTGTTCTTTCTGATCAGATAGATTCTGCTTGGACTGGTACTGATCGATCTCCCAATAAAGCTCAGTTAAATATGACATTACAACGAAATGGATCTGAAGCTGCTCCTTTCAGGCAACTGAGTCAACCTGATTATCTCCCTATTGCAAGGCTAAAATCACCAGCAAGAGTTAACTCCTTCGACTCTGCACTGAGACTTCAAGAAAGAATCAGGAAGGGATTGCCGCCTTCTTCACTGCATTTATCGGCAGTTAGATCTTTTCATGCTTCTGGAGACTATAGAAATATGATCAGAGACCCTGTTTCAAGTGTTCAGAGAACTTATTCTCAAATGTCACCCAATGAGGCTCAGAAGTTTAATCTCCTAATGAATTCATCACCCTCGTTTATTTCTTATGCATCTCTTATACATGATGGAGCCAGGTTAATGGTTCCACACAATGGCTTCAATGACATTGTAATAGCTGTTTATGACAATGAACCTACTAGCATAATATCTTATGCTCTTACTTCCAAAGAGTACACAGACCGTGTAACTGATAAGCCAAATGTGCCTGAAAGGGGTTGGAACGCGAACAGCGCCAGGAAGGAGAATGGAGTGGCATCTAATGTTTCAAGATGGCAGTCTTTTGGCTCTTTAGACATGGATTATATCCATTATGGTGGTTATGGTTCGGAAAATGCTTCCGGCACAATTAGTTCTCTCTTTGCAGATTCCAAGACTTCCCCTCATGTAAGGATCTCTTTTGAGGACGAATCTTCAAATGCTGGGGGAAAGGTGAAGTTTTCTGTCACTTGTTACTTTGCTAAGCAGTTTGATGCTCTCAGGAAGAGACTCTGTCCTGATGAACTGGACTTTATACGGTCATTAAGACGCTGTAAGAGATGGACCGCTCAAGGCGGAAAGAGCGGTGTTTATTTCGCTAAGTCATTGGATGAAAGATTCATAATAAAACAAGTTCAGAAAACTGAGTTAGAATCTTTTGAAGAATTTGGACCCGACTACTTCAAATATCTAACAGATTCTGTTAGCTCAAGAAGTCCAACTTGCCTTGCTAAAGTTCTGGGAATATATCAGGTTGGACTCCATTTTTTCTATTTCTCTCTTTGTGCCTGTGCTTTGCAGCTTGGTTTGGTGGTGAATAGAAATACTTCTTTTATTTTGAAAATTTTAAACTTGGTGCAGAATCCTATTTTAATTTATGTTATATATGCTAGGTTTCAGTCAAACACTTGAAAGGAGGCAGGGAGACAAAAATGGATTTGATTGTGATGGAAAATCTCTTTTTTGGAAGAACAATATCTAAGGTCTATGATCTTAAGGGTTCTCTACGGTCCCGTTACAATGCAGACAAAACTGGGGCAAACAGTGTGTTGTTGGACATGAATCTTTTAGAAACATTGCGTACCAAGCCTATATTTCTTGGAAGCAAAGCAAAAAGAAGCCTGGAGAGAGCTGTTTGGAATGATACATCCTTTTTGGCGGTAAGCTGCTTCGCTTCCAACTTTGTGTCTCAAGATTTCTTTTATACGTAACGACAACTACTATTGTGCCTCAGTCCCAAACAAGTGGGGGTCGGCTATCTGAATCCTCACTGACCAACTTTCTCTATTGAATCATCTCAGGCCATCATTATACAAAATTTTCTCTATATCTCCGACTGTCATAATAACCTCTAATAGGCTAAGACTATGAAAGAAATGTGATAATGGAGGGTACACTAGTCTCCTTTGACTTGGTGAGAACTTTATCAAGGATGTCCAATTTGCTTATTTTGGTTATATTTCCTGTTCATGGATGTCCAAATACGAGTCCGCGTGTAAGTATATGTGTAGAGACTTTTGGGGTTTTAGCAGGGATTGGAGACCATGCCTATATGGTTTTGCTGTGAGAGAGAAGGGTAGCAAGAAGAAAAAGCCTTACTAATCAAATTGAGGAAATCCAGTAGAAATTAGCCACCCTACTGATTTGAGCTCTGAACTGCAGGGAGGAAGGAAAAAATAGCTAGACTTGAAGGTTTGAAAGTATTAAATTTATTATCTAACTTGAACTACGCAAAGTTAAATTAAGACTAGTCAAATTTTACTCATTACACAGCTGTCTAATATTGTAAAGATTTGCTGACCAGTTCTAAACATTACTATTTTTCTTGCGTACATGATATGGCATATCTAGAAAATTGTCTGATTTTCGATCTAGGTTGCCATGGATAATATCCGAAAACCCAAGGGGTACTATTTTGACCACGGATGTTTGATTTGCAAAACAATATACAGTACATAATTCATCTGAATCATTCTTTATAACGGGAGATGTATGATTTACTACTAAAAGTTGACGCATTGTGATAGCTCTATTATAGTCTGACGGTGTTGTATGTTCTTAGGAAGTTTTCTTAAAAGGGCTTTTCTCTAGCCCGAGTAATGTTTAGGTTGACACACTACCATATGACAAAATGTTTGTTGGAGTGGAAGGCGCTAAACTGATTGAACATGTTGTCTTAGCTGGTTTATAGTTGTTTATTAGTGCTGAAGTAAATGGTTTGTACATGAAACCTGCTCCATGGAGTTCAGTCGCCTCTTTCTCTTCTTTATGTGTATAGTTTAAGTGATGATGACTAATGAAGTTTCTCTTCTTGGCAGTCGGTTGATGTGATGGATTACTCTTTGCTAGTGGGGGTGGACGAAGAGCGCAAGGAGCTAGTCTTAGGGATCATTGATTTTATGAGGCAATATACTTGGGACAAGCACTTGGAGACATGGGTTAAGGCATCCGGCATACTTGGGGGACCAAAGAATGCATTACCAACTATTGTTTCTCCGATACAATACAAGAAAAGATTCAGAAAAGCGATGACAAGCTATTTTCTCACCGTGCCTGATCAATGGTCATCTTAAATTCATTACATTCATTACAAGAACTTCCTGTCAATAAGCAAAACCAAAATGTTATTTGCAAAGAACAGCAGGAAGGAAAGTTGATAAATTCCAATTGGTCCATTATGTTCTCTTTTAGTGTAGGATAGAAGTAGCCCCTTGAAAAGGGTATAGAAAATAGGGAACTGGTATCTATGTGTGTTGAGAAATCTGGCAAAATGTACATTTGACCATTTGTACTCTTACAGGCTTCAGTAAGAAAATTGATCAAGATTCTTTTTGCAAACTTCTTTGAATTACTTCTTCCCATCCCCTCCAAATTTCTTTTGATGTTGCTGTTATTAGACACTGTATTATAAGTGTTAACATTGTGTTTTGGACTTTGAATTAGAATAAGGTTTTCTTAAATGACCGAACTTAGGCTGCGCAGGGACATTATGTCACCTAGTCGTGGCTTTGATGCAGTAAGGGCAGTCCGGTGCATAAAACATCCCGCAGTAGCATGGTCCAAGGAAAGGGCTGCACCCCAAAAGTTGTGATGTAGATAGCTTAACCTAATTCAAGTATTAGTAGTTGCTTCCACGACCTGGTCACACGAGGTCCAAGGCTACCCTTTCAAGCTTTGATGCAGTGAGGGATGTTTTTTCCTTCTACCTTCATGTTCGGGTTTGAGTCAAGTCGAGTTAAGAACCACCATAAGGAGCAAATTGGTTAAGTATATCGTGGAGATGTCTGTTTTATATGCATTTGTTGAATCAAACATCAGCTCAGCTACCCAATTCTCTTCTTACTTGAAATGTACTTGTAGTTTTTTAGGAAAACGACTGTTCACTTGAAAAATGAGCTCAATTTCAACTGTGGGTCATAAGGCGAGCAGCTTTATGTGATCAAGATAGGCTACAAGGGCCCTGATACTATCCATGTGGAAAAAAAAGTGAAAGGAAGGGGAAAAAAAGGCAGTCTTTTGATGCTTTTATGCAATCTAAAAGGTACTTTTTTTAAGCAAGAGTCTTTTCCTTTTTAGGTCTTTTAGAAATTTTATTTATTTAGTGTTAGGAGCCTTGCAAGGCAATAATAGCCATTAAGGATTTTTTACAAAAATATACCATTTATTAAAAATAATTACATCTACATATATAAAAATAATTACATCCGCATAGCCTACTTTTGCACAATAGATAATATTATATAACTTTATTCATTATTATACAATATTATACTCCTTTTTGTCCCAGTTTATATGACTCACTTTCCTTTTTAGTCGATTCTAAAAATAATGACATATTTTTATATTTAATAATAATTAAACTTTAAATTGCCTATTTTACTTTAATGAAATGAATTATTGTCATTATAATTATTTGTTTCTGTAATGACTACTGACGTCGTCTAATTTTCATTTACATGTGAAAAAGAAAACTTAGTTTCAAAGTATTCACCAAAATGTCAGAAATTTTGGCGCTATATGCCGCGTAATCTTTTAATTCACATGGACCTCCCTCACTAAATTATTTTCTCCGTTTTATATTATTTGATCCCGATTGGCTTATTGGGCGTTTGGCTATAAAAAATTCACTTTTTTTTTTTAAATTATTTAACTTTATTCAAAAATTATTGTTTGGCTATAAAAATTCCAAAACAGCTGAAAACCTGTTTTCACTATTTTCATTTTTACTTTTTTTACATTTTTAATTTTTATTTTTAAAAAATCCAATTTTTTTTTATTTTCATAAAATGACCACATTTAAAAATATATTTCATTTTAAAATTATATTTTATATTTTTTCTAAAAATATATTTAAATTCTAAATAATTGTCGTAAAAACTATGGCCAAACACAAGTCCAAGTCCAACTTTAAAAATTTCAAAAAAAGTGTTTTTTTTTTAATTTTCATAGCCAAACGAAGCCTTAATATATATTCCTTTTTAAAAAAAATTAATTAGAGGTATATTTTACCAAATTAATTTTATTAATAATATTCTAAAAGTCTAAATTTGAGTATTACTACTTTATGTAATTATTTAATGATAAGGATAACCTGAGAAAGAAATAATAAAATTTTCTTTATTTACAAAAAATGACCAAGTAAAATAGAATATCTATTTCTAATGTAAAGGATCAAATGAAATAAAACGGAGGGAGTAAATTGAAAAGCCTGAAAACGTAACAATATTTAATGGCAAGATGATTCACACAAACCAAAAGAATAGACTATGGCGAGACCCTTTCAACAGAAGCAATGATCATTCTGTTAGAATCTTATTTTCTTTGCTACACAAAGATCATGATCATTGTATCAGTTAGATATGTTTATTGCGTATTTTTTTTATTGTATATAAAAAAAGTTTTTTTTTAAAAAAAGGAAAGGGAACACGTGGATTACGGGGTACGTAATTTGCCAAGAGGTAATCATTTGTTAATTAGTACTCACTAATTAGGGGAATCCGTGATGTTCTTTTGCTTTTTTTTTTTACTTTTTTTTTTTTTTTTGTTTTTGTTTGTGTTAGAAAGAAGAAAAAACAATTACTATCAACATGGACTTCTCTGATTTTGTATAACTGGTTTTAACGCAAAATACACTAAACAAATTTATTTTACGTAGAGTTTAAGTTATGTACACGGATAATTTTTTATATTATTAAATCATTTTAAATGATATTCACAAGTAAGTTAACGACCTTCTTAAAGTGAAATTTATAATCTTGAAAGTTACAATTAAAAAAAATTTGAACTCATTTATTCATTAATACTTAGTGCACATAGAATTGCCTACCTCAATAAGACTTTTATTTTTTAAAATATTGGGGGTAGGGGCAAGGAGAAATGGAGAAGGGTTACAAGGTGAGAAATCGACCACCCTCCAAAAAAATAATATTTATGAGTGATAGTTATCATTGTCACCTAGATTTCTCTTTTTCTTCTTTTGATGACTAAGAATCTTTTTTCTATAACAGGGTTAAACTTGTAATTGTACGTAATCTACCATTTTGTTAAAGTCCTGGGAACCTTTTTAATGCACGTAGAATTAATAGTACATTTTGTTAGGATTTGCCCTAAATTTCCTATCTTATTTGGATTCTACACAATTGTGTTCTAATTCAAAAATGTTTTCTTGACGGAAAAGTTTTCTTGGTGAAAAAGAACTCTATAATATCTATCTTTTTCTTGGAAGAGAAGTCTTGTAATTCTATAAATAGAAGACATGTTCTTCTCAAACAGAACACAATAGCATCTACAATGTAGTTGTTTAGAGAGTTTTGTTTAATAGGAGATTTATACCCAATAGTTTTAAAATAATATATTTTTTATTAGCATTGTCACATGTAGGTCAATTGACCAAACCCATATCATATATCATAAAGTCTTCTTTATAGTTTTTCTTTGTTCTTGGATTTATCATCAACAAAAGTTTGTTTTATTTGCTTACGCATGACACCCTCTCGATTTCGAACCCAACAAGTGATATCAGAGTCAATGGTCCAATGGGTGAACGAGGTTGAAGACAAATTTAAGGTGGGTTCAGATCAAGTTGAAGATAATGGAGAGTGTTTTTTTTTGTAAAAAAAAAAGAGTCTGAAATACTACATGTGGAGATAAAATTTCAATCAGATTTTCAATAATCATGTTGCTCCATTTTTAAAACAAAATCACTTTTCAACCCATGCTTACTTTGACGCATCAACTTTCAACCCCTGCTAACTTTTAATGCTTAGGTTCCTTTCAATTCATGCATACTTTTAACGCATGAGCTCCACTTTTAACCTGTGCTTACTTTTAATGCACAAGGCCTCAATTTTCAACCCTGCTCACTTTTAATACAGGGCTCCAATATTATTAACCCGTGCTTACTTTAACGCACATGGCTCTAATTTTTAACCCATATCAATTTTAATCATGGTAAGCAACAGTGATATATGAATATTGTGTGAAGAAGGAAGATCAAAATTATTTTATTAGAAAATTTAGACCAAGGGGAGATTTGTTAGGGTTTGCCCTGAATTTCCTACCTTATTTGGATTCTACACAATTGTGTTTTAATTCAAAAAAAATTTCTTGACGGAAAAGGTTTTCTTGGTGAAAAAGAACTCTATAATATCTATACTTTTCTTGGAAGAGAAGTCTTGTAATTCTATAAATAGAAGACATGTTCTTCTCAAAGAGAACACAATAGCATCCACAATGTAGTTGTTTAGAGAGTTTTGTTTAAGAGGAGATTTATTCTCCCAATAGTTTTAGAATAATATATTCTTTTAGAGATAATACATAAGTACCACCTTGAACTATGGACGAAATCCCAGAGAAACACCTAAACTTTACATAGGTCCTATTACCCCCTGAACTCTTTTGAAATGTAATTATTTACATCTTGAAACTAGATAACCAAATTTCTTGCACAGGGTGTCGTGCACGCCCGACCAACTGAAAATTATTATTTTTCTTAATTTTTTCTTCTTCCTTCCTTTATTTCTTCCTTCCTTTATATCCCACTTAAATCTCTTCTTTTCTTTTACATTTTTCTTACTTAAGGTGTGTTTGGTATGAAGAAAAATATTTTTCATGAATATATTTTTATGAAAAATAAGTTGATTTCTTACTTATTTTCTCTTGTTTGGTTGGTTAATTAATGAGTAAAAAAATATTTTTAGTATTTAACTAGAGAGTAGAAAATATTTTTAGGGAGTAGATTGGGATGGGTGGGAGTGCGATGAATATGGGATATGATAGTGAGTGGAGGTGGAGGGGTGAGTTGTGGATTAGGTGGGTGGGATGGGGGTGGGGTACAATTTTTTTATTTTTTTTAAAAAAATAAATTTTGAGTGGGCTGGAGGAGGAGGTGGGTTAAGAAGGGGGTGGGATAAGGTAAGTGGGGTGGAGTACAAAGTAAATTTAATATTTTAAAAAAGAAAGTTATTTTTTTTAAATAATATTTTTTCTTTAAAAAAAATTAGGGTGGGGGGGGTTGGGGGGTTGGAGGTTTGAGGGGATTGGAATATAGGTAGGGGTGGGGGTATTAAAAAAAATTGAAAACTATTTTTAAAAAAATTTAATTTTTTATCTATAAAAAATTAGTTATTTTTTTTCAAAAAAAAAATTAAAAAAACTTGGGAGTGGGGATCGGGGTGAAGAACAAAAAAAAATTGGTGGTAGGTGGGGTGGATGTTGAGGTAGTGGTGGGAGCGAGGGGACGGGGGGGTGGGGGTGGTAGAGAGGTGATGATAAGGAGAGTGAAAGAAAAAGAGAAAAAGAAAAAGAAAGAGTAATTCTTTGGCTTCTCACTCTCTCAAAGAGAGGGAGAGACACTCTCTCTGCCACATCAGCACAAAAGGAGCACAAATATATATAAAAAATGAGTTCAGGGGGTAATAAGACCTATGTAAAGTTTAAGTGTGTCTATGGGATTTCGCCCATAGTTTAGGGTGGTATTTATGCATTATCTCATTTTTTTATTAGCATTGTCATATGTAGGTAAATTGACCAAACCCATATCATATATCATAGTCTTTTTTATAGTTTTCTTTGTTCTTGGATTTATCATTAACAAAAATTTATTTTATTTGCTTTCGCATGACGCCCTCTCGATTTCGAACCCAACACATTTAAAATCAACATTGTGTTATTTTCTAAGTTGAGTAACGAATGGTGAACGTGGAAATTTCTTTCCAAGTTTTTCCTATCCATCACTACCAAGCAAAAAAAGGTTTGGACAAAGAAAAGCCTTGCCAGCCAATTTCCTCTTAGGGTGTGTTTGGTATGAAGGAAAAAGTTGTCTATGAAAAATATTTTTCTTTAAAAATAGGGGGGGGGGGGGGGATTTACTTGTTTTCTCTAGTATTTGGTAAGTAAACAAACAAAATATTATACGTACCAAGAGTATTTATATGTAATTTAGCTAAACACTATGGGAGTGGGGGTCGGGAATTGGAATCGGGGTGCGATGGTGAAGGGGTGGCCGTTGGGTGGATGAGGAGGAGATATTGAACTTCAAATGTCACTTATGAAACTTGTTTAGTTGTTTTCCCTACCTCCACTATGGAAGTCATTTTTCTCATTTTTAAGAAACTGTTTTCCGAGAGAAAATATTTTTTTGACCAATTAAATATGAGAAAATTGGTAGAGAATTAGTCAATTTAGGAAGGGTACTTTTTATAATAATTCAACTTTGAGATGTTTATATATTTATAAAGTTTGGAGCCTTTAGAATATGCAGTTTACAACTCTAAAAAGAAGATTTTGATTACTTTTTAATTTCAAAATCGACAACAATAAGTCAATAACGTGTAGGTCCATAGAAAGAAAAGAGAAACTATAATGTTGATCTTAGTTAGTCTAATATAATGTGAACACCAAATATGAGTAATTGCTAATTATTAGAAGTGTGAACACTTGCCTAAGTAACCTTTTGTGCATTCATACTTTTTTCTAATTTTGCATATATTTGTGTATAAGGGCTAAATGAAATCTAAACATCAAATATGATTATACATATATAACAACACCTCGCTATAACAACCATAAAACTTTCAGACAAACGCGACCACTAGAGAGAGGTTTGACCGTACCATATTAGTTTAAAATTTAAACCTGTCAAGTGAAAGAAGTCACATTCTTGAAAAAGAAAGCACCACTTCATCCAGCTTAAAGAAAAAAGTAAAGCAAATGAACATAACTTTATTCTTTGCAACAGTGAAAAATGTCTTTTAATAATTTCCTAATGCAGGCAGCAAACACATCTTTGGTTTCTTTTCAATTTTTCCACATTTTCCCACCTTTTTAGCATAATTGTAGTAAAAGTTGGCCATGCAGACAAGATCATATGACAATTTTCTATAATACGACAAGACAAAACATGAGAGAGGTGTTGGATATACAAAGAAATACTGTATTAGACAATATTTACATGTCTTATCTTTCGTTTGGCCATAAATTTTGAAGCGAAAACTTGGAAATTTAAGTTTTTGAAATTGTGATTGGACATACATTTTACTTGAAAAAAATTAAAATTTTGTGAGTGAAAGTAAAACTTCTCCCAAAAACTGATCTGAGCGAGTTTTTGGGAACACAAAAATATTTTGAAGAAAATATCAAAATCTGATCGAATTTCATGGACGATCAAATATTTGAAAATAAATATACAAAATTTATGATCAAACACTACCTTGGAGTAATACTGCATGTTAAGGCTTAAGTCGAACAATATCCCTAGTGAATTGGACTTGCATACTCTCCTTGGAGGCTAGGCTGGATATATAGGAAGTGGTTCCATGCTCTCTATTATGCTTATATTGAACCCCACTAGTTACTGCACTGTTCCCTATCATGTCAATATAATATATTCTTGGAAATGATGTCATTGATTGAAGGATAGTAGGTAGTCGAGTGTTTATCTAGTTCCCTTCCTATTTATTGTTATTATTATTCTCGTACTATATATCTTTTTTTTTAGTATTACATGTATCCTTACTTCAGTTATTGTATTTTTTATTGTTGCTACTATTCTCGTTTCATTGTTTTCAACATGGTTTTTTTTACTACTGTATTTGCTTTACACACTTGTTTTTCGATATTCTTTACTTGAACTGAAAACAGCCTCTCTAGTTTCACAAGATAGGGGTAAGGCTGCATACACGCCACCCTCCCTAGACCACACTTATAGGATTGCATTGAATATGTTGTCGTTGATGCTCATTGACAGAGAGATCAAAGAGAAAGGAGAATCATTCCCTGGAATTGGATAGCACTGACATTTAGAAGAACATGCCACCAATGAAGAAGTCATACGTACACATTTCTCTTTCAAAAGATGAATGAATCCAAGGGATGTGAAAAGATTGAGACAAACCTGTGGGCTGTTGCCAGAAAAGCATGAAGACTTTTTCTTCTCTTTTAGTATTTTAACTCACTTTTTTTCTAATTGGTGTCCCAGCCAGCTTACACGCACCATTACTAATTACACGAGATACATGCTACCTCCCACCAATACAAATACCAAGTAACTCTTCCTCATAGATAGAAAATAAGGCTGCTGGCCATTATCCCAGAATCATAAACAATATATTTTAGTGTTGAGAGAAGGGAGAACAATCTTTAGAAGCCAAAAAATTTATACAGATTCTTTTGCAGAAGTTAATGCAGCATCATTTCATATATAGATCTATAGAAGACATCAAAAGCAGAAGGCTAGCACATAAAGGAAAAGAAAGTGCAATTTCTCCACATATCAGAATGTTTTCATTTATACAAAGTTGATAAATTTTCGTCCCACCTTAGTGTGACAAACATCAAATTGATCAATTAGTAACAAATAATGAAAATAAACAGGTCAAACGAATCAGTGACTCACTCGAAAACGGAGTAAATAGGTACACCGATACACACAGCAATGAGAATGACTTATTTTCTCATGCTCGTTTTCTCAGATTTTTTCACACTATAAATGGAATCGTGTAATTCAGGGTCAGGTAAGAATGAAATAAGCAATTAATGAATCCTTCACTGATGGAATGAATACCATTCAAGGCTGCAGAGGTTTTTTAAGGTGCTCCAACAATGAAGTAGCCTTCCTCTTGGCCCTCTCTGTGCCACTATTAGCAAGCTCCGAAAGAGGTATAAGTGCACCGAGCCTACGAAGGCAAGATAAATTCACCTGATCTCTTTTGCACAAGGAGAGCAAGATAGCAGCAGCATTCTCTTTATTACGAGGTAGACCTGTCCTTAGTAGATCTATCAATACAGGGATTGTGCTAGCTTTTGCTATGGCAGCCTTGGCCTCTTGGTGGCTGGCAAGAACGGAAAGAATGGTCAAAGCTTCATCAACCATGCAGCTGCTTGAATCTTTCAGCATCATTAACAGTGCTGGTATAATCCCTGCCCGAACAGCCCTACCCTTATTTCCTTGATATATGCACAAGTTAAATAATGCTGTTGCAGCATCTTTCTTCCCTCTGGTGCTTCCAGTCTGAAGCAATTCTACAAGAGCTGGTATGGCTCCCGATGCACCTATTATTATTTTATTCTCATCGCCAAGTGATAAACTAAAGATGGTTGCTGCTGCATTTTCTTTTGCTTCCATGCTTCCAGCTCTGAGAACTTGAACAATTGAAGGAACAGCACCGGCAAGCATTATAAGCCCCTTGTTGTTGTCAAATATAGAAAGGTTAAGAATTGAAGTGACAGCATTTTCTTGAATTTGACTGTCTTCAGATGTCAACAAGTTAACTAACACCGGGATGGCTCCAGCTTCAGCAATCAAAACTCTGTTGTCTGTGCTTCTTTTGGATAGAGATCGGATCTCCGCTACTGCAGCCCTCCGATCATCGGTGGACCTGCTTGAAAGTTTGCGTACAATTGCCTCAATAGCTGCTATATCCCCATTAACATCACGAAACGATCCATCACTTCTCTTTATTCTCCCATTTGCTAATGCAGTTGGCTGCTCTACATTGTTCTTTGCACACCAATCAGAAATGAGACTTCTTAAAGCAATATTTGGTGTCAGCGTAAGATCTTGGAGTATTTGCTGAGTTTTTGGGCATCTTGTGTTGCCACCGTCTATCCATCTTTGTATGAAAGATCTCTCGTAAGTCTGTAGGGATAAGAAAAGTCTAGATTAAGTATTACTTCTAGCATACTACATTTGAAGATTTTCCACCCAAAAAGAAACAATTCCGAGAATAATTTCCATCTAAAAGACAAGAACATAGGCAAATATGCAGTCAAATGATAATGTATCAGACTGATGAGCACGGTACCTGTCCAGTGGCCACAATTACAGGATCCCTCATGAGCTCGAGGGATATAGGGCAAAGATACTCTTCAGGAATTATAGGAGAATTGGGCTTCTTACTCTCCACAAGATTCTTGCTGGGTGAGTCATCTTCCTTGGCCAAACCAGGACTTTTGGGAGAAGTAACCTCAGAAAGTTTGGATGAATTCCTTAGATTTTCTGGTTCCTGAACTATCTGACCGCAATCATTGCCATTTGGACCGTTTCCTAAGGGAACGCCTCCAAGTTTTGGCCTAACTTCATGATCAATATTGCCAACATTCTCTAGATGTAAACTTCCAACTCCCCTACTGCCCGACTGAAGATCAATCTCCTTATCTAATGGTTGGGACAATGCTCGAGATAATAGATTTGAAGTCACAGGTCCACCATACCTCTCTTTAGCTCGTTTCAACTGTGCTCTGACCAATTCAACCTGGAAAAGTAAAAATATTAGGGGGGAAATCCACGGAGAAAGCAACATAAGCAAGAAAAAGTAAAACCTCAAAACTAACCTGCTCTTGTACTTCTTCTGATATGTCGAACTGGTCATATGGTAAGCTGCCTAGGGATTTCACCAATTTCCATGTCACACATTGAAATTGAAAGACAACTTTCTTCCTTGCCGCGTCCTTAAATCAAGAAAGGACACACTTTGAGAAAGGCACACAATATTTGCTTGAACGAAAATGGCTACAAAAGAACTTCAGTGAACCGTCAGAAATTGAAGATTTCGATTAGAAAAGTTCCTTTTTATTAAATGACTAGCTGATATTCAGAAATCTTCCAAGTACAATAGCCACCAGCATATGGTAAGAAAACGACGAAGTCAATCCTATCCTCCATAAATTCTTTTAATCATAAATGCTTGATTTTCAAGAAAACAGCTCCTAAAGGGCTATGTTGCTCGGACTCTTTAAAAATGTCACCGGGTGCGTGTCGGATCCTTCAAAAGTAGTGCATTTTTGGAGAGTCCGAGCAACTTAGCTTAAGGGTATGTGTCACTGTCGATTTTGCACAATGTGGCAAATGAATCATAATTCTTAATTGTATCAAACAACTTCCACATCTAAATAACCCCAAAAGGATCTCTTGCCAAATCTTGCATCCAACTTATCACATCTTCCCAATTCCTAACACAGAAAAATTCAAAGGACCCTTGATTCTTTCTACCAAAATTTATGCACCTTCACACGGAACCACAAAAGGAGAGCAAAATTCTCTTTTTGATAACCGTGCTTGCACACCTCGACTAATTCTACGAGATACTTGTCACCTCCCACCAGCAGGAGGTACCAAGTAATTCCGTCCAAGGTAAAACAGATGCGAAGAAATCCCCTAGTACTTTTGTCTGTGCTGGGATTTGAAACAGAGACCTCATGGTTCTCAACCTACTTCATTGTTCACTAAGCCACACCCTTGGGTGTCAAGAGGAGAACAAAATGATCAACACATCAAACACAAAAACAAGTACATTGCTAGATTTCAACAATTTTCAACTTAGAACTTAGGAAATGGGAATTCACATGTATAATTTAGGAACCTAGAAATGCAAATTCACATGCCAAATTCCACCCCCACCCACCCACCCACCCAACTATCAAGTGCAGCCACAGAAATTCAAAACAAAACAAGTAATTTTGACATGTGAACACAATGAGGACGACAAGAGGGGTTGCTCGGATTGTAAGCACCCTCTACCTCCAATTTTGAGATTGTGGGTTCGAGTCACCAAAAGAGCAAAAGTTGTGAGAGCTCCTAGCAAGGAGTAAAAAAAAATTCAATGAAAACGACAAGAGGGGTTGCTCGGATGGTAAGCATCCTCCACCTCCAATCTTGAAATTGTGGGTTCGAGTCACCAAGGGAGCAAAAGGGGTGAGAGCTCCTTGTGAAAACAAGGATAGGGGTTGCTCAGATGGTAAGCACCCTCCAACTCCCATCCCGATGTTGTGGTTTCGAGTCACCAAGGGAGCAAAAGGGGTGGAACCTCCTAGCGAGGGGTTAAAAAAAAAGAAAAAAAACACAATGAGGATTAAGGATCACTATACACTTACAGATGAGATCTTGGGATCAAAGTCATTTGCAGCTAAAAGGAGTCTTTTTGCAGCTTTGAGAGCTACAGTGAGATCATACAACAAGCAAGAATCATGTGAAGAACATGATGAAGAACCCAAATGGGTGTTTGAATCTCTGATTTCTTCAAGCAAATAAGCCAAAAGGGAAACTCTTCTAGCTAAATCAGCACAGTCTTTCTTGAACAAACCAGCAAATCCGGCACCGGAAATTCGACACACGTCGTGAATAACCTGAAGAGGGATTTTGGTGGAGTCGACGGAGACGGCGACGGCGACGGCGGTGGGTTCTCCGCCGGCCATGGTGGTGGTTGGTGGAGTTTAGTGGGCGTGGGGTGGTGGGATTGGAGTTGGATTCTTGTATCTATACAACCACAATGCAAGGACAACTATGTGGTACCAATGGGGCTTATGAAGCTTGGGTTAAAAGAGTTGGGGGTGGGGTGGCGTGGGGTGCAGGGAGGGGGGGATTTTCGATTATTAATTATTTATTTTTATAGGCAAAGAGGAAAATTGTAGGAAATAAATTATTTTTGGGGAGAGGAAATTAAGGGGCAACTTGGTCTCAAATATTAAATCTTTCTAACAAACTAGATTTTTTTAAAAAAAATAAATAGGTTGAATATGTCGATATCCCTTTAAATTTTGGTAAATTTCATTTAAACATTGAAATTATAACATGTATCAATATATCAATTGAGTATCTGAATACACGATAAAGTGGGTAATATTAGATACTTTCAACTCAAATTTGAAAATGTTTCTATATGTGTTTGCAAACCGTCCATCACGTAAATAAGCTAATCGCATAAAGAAATTTGAGACAGAAGTGTTTAGGTGCTCAATTAACTCACGGCTCAGAACCTCTTATTAAGAGTGAAGGAGTCTCACCACTATACCACAACCCATGTTAAGTTGATTACAAAACCTTAAAAGATGAGTAAATAATATTTAGATCAAACAGAATATATTTGATACAGAGCTACATCAATGTTTTGAAAAGGTATAGAAATTTGGAAATTGATAATGTTACAATAATTCTTTTAGGTCTAAAAAATATACTATGACTTAAAATACTTTGAAATTAGATAGGATCATAGGACTATCACAAAATTTATCGTTAGTAGGAAATTTACATGTAAGAGAACCAAAAAGTTATTTACCAAAAACGAAAAGTACTTTGAGAGCCAATTTTATCTTTTTGTAAATTTGATTATGCCTAGACTCCTAACTAGGCTTTGAAAAGTTCCATTAATTTATGCTTTCTTGTTTATTTCTACATTTTTAACTTCATGGTTGGACTATAGCTATTTCCTTATGATCTTTTAAGTTTACCAACATGAATTGTGGTGGAATGACTAGGGTCTCTCCACCCATGATCAGAAGGCTCAAGTTAGAGCCTTGAATATAAAAAAAAATTATTGGGAGCGTTGCCCTCAGAATGAGCCCTACAATGCGCAATTCAAATATAATCAGGTTCCAATATTGATATCGAACATTTGATGAATTTTCTTTTTTTAAAAAAATCTTTTCAAGTTAGTGCCGAACAGTGTCACACACCATGTATGTCTTTTTTTACTAATTGGTATTTGATATTCGTATTGAGATTCGATTAAATTAAAATTTACGTCAAAAAATCTTATATTTACATTAACCATGGCTCAAACTCGAAACCTCTCGTTAAGAATGAAAGAGTACTTACTCCACCATAAGCAAGGTTAATCACACGCCATATCTAGGTGAATAACTTAGTTTTCAACAAAAATGCATCATTAAGTCTTTTTACAGTATGGATATCAAAAAATAATAATACTAGATTAATTTTAAAAAATATATAAATTATAAAATACCAAATTTTACTAAAATACATAAATTCACGTGCACCACAAATTACATACCAAATTCGCCCCTGCACACCATGTATGTATCCAACAAGGCAACAGTAAGCATACACCATGTTTATTTGTTCTCTGTTATAAGCTCAAATAACTTCATAGAATACATATTTGTTGTAATTTCTTATACAATCCAAAACAAGATTAGTAAGCAGCCACAACAATCAAGTTCAAGGTTGAGTGATACTGATAGTTGATAAGCACACAACATGTGTGAATTTGACTTAATTAGACACAAAGTTTAGGATCCTCTGATTCAATTTACGTGGCACTTTTCTTTCAATTTGTGATAAAAAGAATATCATATTTTTATAATTAAAATAACTTAACTTTAAAAAAATTCGTCCTATCCTTAATGAAATGATTTATAATCACAGAATTTTTAAGTCTTAATTTCTTTCTTAAATTTTGTGTCAAGTCAAACAGTGTCACATAAATTGAGACGAATGGAGTAATAAAAACTTGTAAATTATATCATCTTAATAGGCATGTGTAACATATTAAAATAAAATAAAATTGAACCTTATGGTTAAAGGCATAATTAGGATGTTGAGTTTATGAATTCCTTAATTATTGGATCCTAAATAAATTATTTATGCATATCAAGTAAAAATTCAGAACACAAATACAAGAGTTGGCCAAAGCTAATGAATTCTTCTGAACTCATAAATTAAACAAATTTGTAGCTTTATCTCTGGTTGTGATCTTAAAGATGTTATATCATCTCTATAAAGGAGATACATTAAGGATAAAGCAAGAATGTTGAAATTAAAAATTTATTAGTTATAAAAAAAAATATTTTTTTAAAAAAAACATAAATGGAGATGAATGGAGTAAAACAAGAAAGGAGTAGCAAAAAGAAGATAATGTAAGTAAAAAATAAAATAAAGAGAAAAAATTCTATAATTTTGGTTGTAAAGCAAGTGTGGTGGAAAGAAAGAGAGATTGTGGAAATGTGGTAAAGAAAATTATACTAGGACTAGGAAAGAAAAAAACAAAATAAGACAGTTGGAAGTAGAATATTTTGATGGTTCATTGTTAGCTCATAAGAAGCTGTAAAGATATAACCAAAACTCTATTTTTTTTTAATCATCTTTTTTGGCAAATGATTGATCCAATTTTTATTTTATTTTTAATATTTTGGGGATTTGTAAGTCATTGGTTTTCTGTTATAGGCCCTTTTTCCTCGTGGAATCTGAGGGAATTGGAAGATAGCTGGAGAAGTTTCTTATTTGTCAATTTGACAATTGGGGATCCTAATTTGAGCCACTAATTTCTAATGGTAGGTCCAAAAAAGATTTTAGGTGTGCTTGTGTTTGGCATGAAGGTAAGTATTTTTCATATTTTTCTAGAAAATATTTTGTTAAAAAATAAGTGAATTTATTACTTATTTTTTAATGCTGGGTAAGTAAGTTTGAAAAAGGGTTAAATATATCCTTGTACTATTAAAAATAGTTTAAATATACTTCACGTTACATTTTCGGGCCAAATATGCCAAAGTAAAGGGTTCGGGTGGGGTCAGGTATGCGTTGAGTTTGTAAAGTGAACCAGATATCTAAAATTGAGGGTGGGTCATCTGATTATGAGCATGCCATGTGTCTTTCCGTCAAAATTAAGGATAAATTTGTACGAAAGTATAATGAAAGGGGCATATTTGGATCAAATGTATAACGAAAAGAGTATATTTGGACCAAAAGTATAACGAGGGTATATTTAAATCATTTATGATAGTACAAGAGTATATTTGATCATTTTTCAAAAAATATTATCCCAAAAGTATTTATATATAATGTAGCAAAACACTACGTGATCGGGGATCGGGTAGGGAGTGAGGGCTCGAGGGTGGTGGGGGGTGGATGGTCAGGGGATGGGGATTGAGGAGACAATGGATTTGTAATGTCACTTACGAAACTTGTTTTCTCTACTTTCATTAGAGAAGTCATTTTCCTCATTTTTAAGGAGTTTGTTTTCCTTGAGAAAATGTTTTTCAAAATATTTTGATCAACCAACATGAAAAAATTGAAAAACATTTTTCGAAAAATATCTATCCTCCATACTAAACACACTGTTTGTTGTAAAAAGGACAAAGTGAAAATGTGTGTAGAACTTCTATTGATGTGAGTGTTCATGATTCGATTTGAGTTGCTTTATTTTAAAAGTTTAATTAATTAATTCAAACAATTCTTTAAATATTTAAATTAAGTCAAATTAATTAAATCAATTTTTCATCGATTCAATTTTTTATCCACTTTTCTGGTTTTTATTGTGATTTTTACACTGCCAAACACATTCTAGCAACTATATTCCTAACATAACACTATCAAAGTTAAATTACTCTTTAGAAAAGAGAAAATCATATATGTAATTGAGTTATTTTGTAGCTTTAGCCAGAAAATTATATTAATTGTCTAAGAATTTAGTCATTTTTAACGATCTTAATAAACTTCTTAAATATTTTTTCCCGTCTAAAATTTAAAAATTATCATTTACCATGGCATCATGATGAATTAAACAATGATGGAATGATCTAAGGACTCATAAACAAGTTATTTAACAGAGAAATATGTGTGTGTGTGTGTGATTTAGATGTGGACATAATATTAATCGAGATATAAGGTCAGTGTTTGGACAATTATCTGGTTGAAGTTGAAAAAATATATTTTTGAAATTAAAGTTGATAAAGAGTTTTTGAAGTTGAAGACGAAAGATACTTTTCTCTTTTTGTGATGTTCTCATATTTTTTTTTATTTTGTTTTAGTATTGGCTCTTTTCGTGTTTTTTTTTTTTGTATTTGTACTTTTGTACTTGCAACATATTTGATATTAATGTTCTAAGTAGAAAAATACAAAAAATATAAATTTGTTACGGCTAATACATACGTAAGTATACATAATCGTTCAAGTAATATAAGAGTAAGTCCAGTTATATATTTCACATGAATTTGTCTAATTGATTATCTAATTTAAATTTTTATTTCAATTATTCTGCGGGTAACAAACAATTAAGAGGATTTTAGTTTTACTATGCTACTTTTTATGTAAAATATTGACAAATGTAAAACAAGCCGAAGTTTGGTGTTTTATACTTCAGATGACAGTTCAGTTGAGTTATCCAATTGTACACTTAAATGTTCTTCTGAATTACTAGTTGCAGGTTAATAATACTATATTAAGCATTTTGCCAACAACTCTAAGGGCATCTCCAACCACACTATATTTTACTCTTTAAATATAGAGAGTAAAGGGAGCAACTTCAACCACTCTCTATTTTACCCTTTATTTTACCCTCTATTTTCTCTTTCTTCAATATTATATTATTATTTCTATTTCAATTATATTTTCATATTGTAAAATAAATCATTTCTTCTATGTTTACCTATTCTAATTTAATAATTGCATCAATTTTAGATTAAATTATAAATTAATTACTCATTTTATATGTACATTTTTTTATGTGATGATTTTTTTACAACTATAAATTATAATAAAACTAACTTATATCTTAAATAAAAATATTATTTATGAAAATTAAATTAAAAATAACATAAATTAATATAAATTTAAAATTATATTAATAAAAAATTATGAATATTAGAGACTTAATTAATGGTCTTATATAATTTAAAATATGTAAATTAAAAATATTGAGTACTAAAAATAATAATAAAATAATAAATAGTGAAATAGAGAGGATGAATAGTAGCTCTTTATATTTAGAGAGCTACTATTCATCCTCTCTATTTATGGAGAATAGAGAGTAAAATAGAGGGTGGTTGGAGAAGTTACTCTCTATTTTTACTTTCTATTTATAGAGAGTTGAGAGTAATTTAGAGTGTGGTTGGAGATAAGCCTAGTCGACTATTATTAACGCCTATACTTCTGTAGTCGTCGATCGATAGTGAAATGTATGTGATATATCATTTGTGTCAACTGAGCAAGGCTAACACTATCCATGTTAGCGAATGATTCCTCTTTTTCTATAAGGTTCACAATCAAGCCTGCTTTTTCTTATTATGCACACACACTCTTTATTCCTAGTTTAATTTATGCGCCACAGATAGTATTTGATAATTGGCCAAAGAATCAAATAATTAAGTTTAAAAAAGTAAATAGCTACTCAATATTGAAAAATCAAGATAAACGTATAATTATCAAACGTCAAATTATTATGTTCATACCACAACCCAAGATACTAGAAGTTTAGCTACACGTGATTTAATTACAAACAAACAAATTCATGAATAACATATGTTTACATATTAAAGAAAGAAAAAACAATGTAAAACCTACAAGAATGTCATTCTTCGACCTCTTTCTGCAGTAGCCTGGGCAAACGTTTGGAAGCTCCTAAATTGCACTAGGTGACGCCCCAGGTGAGGCCAAAGTGTATTTTTGTGTCTCCATCGATTTTTCTTCCTTTTAAGCCTTCAATCTTGGTCTTGCACCATTGGAATTATTTTGGATCGACATTTTTGGCTTTTATTCAGAATTCAAAGCTCATATGCATTCAATTTGTATCCGAACTCTCTCATTTTCATCCTACACATCAAAGCAAGGCAACATAAGCGTAATTTATGCAATTTAAGCTCAAAGCAATACTTTAAAACATCAAATATGAAGCAAATAATAGCAAAAATGTATAATTTATAGGCTCACATTAACACCCTGCACTTCAACTCTTACTCGTACTCGAGTAAGTTATTGCCCTAGACTCCATCTAGAACTATGCCAATTTAACAGGTCTACTTAAGCTAAAGCTACAATAATCACAATGAACATATAACAAGTTCTCATCACAACATGCTTCACCCATTCAACACAATTAAAACTCATGACAACTACTTTAAGACCACCTAGCCTCAAGAACCGACTCTATAAGATATCGGCAAACACTTATAAGTCACTTAATCAAGAGATCAAATATTCATCTATCTTTCGTCAATCATGTGCCCTCACAAAATACGAGAGTTGTCCATATTCGCTCACAAGTATATCAAATATTACATATATGGGCATAAGAATCATATTATGCTTACTCTCACAAAGAATTTCATATGCAACGTATGATAAATCATAGGCTTGTCCTTAATGTAAATACTCCACTAATATAAGAACATCAAATTTAAGATTAAGTAGGACTTTCAGAGTTGTAATGTATGTTAAGGGACGGGTAGGAATTATTTTGATAAAAATAGTAGACTATCCTCCCTACGCATTTTAATGCATCACAGTTTGTTAATTCTTTTGGCATCTTCCTCAATTAACTAACTCTTTCTTCTACTCTTCTCACCCGTAGATTTTTTTTTTCTATCTCTTATAGCAAGTTCACACGTCATTAGCAAGGAGCCATTGAATTATCATTTGTTCTTTTTGTTTTGAATTCCCTACTTAATAACATGTGATTTTTTTTCAACACTTGCACCCTTAGTCTTTTCTACAGGCATTCATCTTCAACTATCATTTTTTTCTACTCTTACTTCTTCAAACTCTTATTTTTCAATTAAAGTGCTTAGAAGTTTTGGATCAATTTAAGGTCAATTAGAACAAAAGGATTAAGCTTTAGATGTGGCTACCAAAAGAACAGGCTATAGATTCAATGGGGCTAACTAAGATCACTTGTGAGTAAGTAAAGAGAAGGATAAAAAAATATGGCTAATAAAAAAAAATACTTATATCATTTCCTAAATTCAACACTTTTCATTTCGCTTTGCGAATACACTGGGCAAGTTCTAGACATCAATATGAAAATATGACATCACAAAATTTCTAACACACGTGACACATGTTCAACTCAAGACGGATCCATATCGATCCTCGATCAAGCAAACAACAACAAGAGTTCAAGCCAATAATCATACAAGAGTCGTGAAAATGAGCCTAGATGTCTCAAAAAAAGTTATTTACTTTTTCACAGTATGCTTTTGAATTAAAAATCAAAACTTGCATCATCCGGTCAATTTTTGCACCTAACCTGAGCACAGGCATTCAAATGGCCCTAATAATCCCCTAACTCCTAATGATTTCAAGATGGTCATCAACCATCCATCGTCGGGAAAAGTGTTTCCTAAAAAAAATATAAAAACTACTACTACAAATGAAAAAGTTACCCAGTTCAAAGCTCCCCTCTCTTGAAAAAAATTGAGGTCATAAGAAAAGTCAAGTGATGGATGAAACATGTCGCTTAAGCAAACTAAAAACAAAAAAGAAAACTTAAAAATAAACGAATAAATTCTTTTGTCTATTTATTTTGCTTTCAAATAAAATAAAATCCTATGACATGCTCACCCTTAAACTCATAAGATATCAGAAGATATCTCATCCCAAACTTAAAGTCATGCTTTGTCCTCAAAGCACTGTATAAGATTAAAACAAGGGTTAGATATACCTCCTGTGACCCTCTAGGGTCTAGCTAACAACATGTTTCTTTACTTTTCATCAAAGATCGCACGATCCCACACTTAAGCTCAATCATGCTCCTTAACTCCAATTTCAAGTACTCAAATTTTTTCTAATTTATATGAACAAAAATGTGACACTATAAAAATAAAAATATCATTCAATTATGTTCAGATATCATTGAGTCACTAAATTAATTTTTGTATTCACTCAATTTTGCCTAAGTTGCACTGAAAGCCACCTAAACAATCTTTTTTGTAACAAATATTTCAATCAACATTGCCTAAGTATCATTTTAAATGTCATTTTCGTTGAGCAATTTTTTTATTACAAAAAGTTTTATGCTGGCCATTTTCCCTGTAATAAGGTGCCTCAATTGTCTTTGCTCTACTCCACTAACTTCTTAGAATTCTTTTCTACCTATATATTATACATGTTATGGCAAGAAACCATTAATTTCTTGGGAAGTAGAGGTGAAGTCGGAAAATTTTAGTTTATTGATTTTGAGTCACAATTATTTTGCTTAGTGAATTCTGAAGAGACTACTTACACATATCAAATGAAAATTGTAATACAAATATAAAGTTTGAGACAAAGTTATTGAATTCTTCTAAATAACGATGGTTCCACCCTTGTTGAGAAGAATGTAACAAAAAATGAACGTAAGCTACATTAGGAAAAAGTTTCTTGAGTGGATTACTAAATCTTATAGTTTAATAACATCGGTGAGAGTTTTTGGACAATAAAAGCATAAATTCCAATCTTATCATCCACCTTATCTCTTGTAATAAGAGGTGGTTTGGTAGCTGCTTAGAGTTATACAAGTATTAGTAACGTGGGATTAGTTATGAAGAGATCTATGTATTATTTATGCAGCTATTAGTTATGCAGGGATTAATTATTCATATACTAGTTATACATGTATTTACTTATTTCACCTTCTACCCTGCATAAGATAATACGTAGATTTCCTCATAATTTATACATGCATTAGTTATGCGAGTTTTTAAATTGCACACCAAACACTGTATTAATTTTATACATAAATAACTTACCTCCTAACTAACTATCAAACGTAATATTACTTATGCAGAATTTAATATCTACATGACTCATCTCCAGACCAGCTACCAAACGACAGGAAAAAAATGTTACTTGGATTGGGTAGGCAAGCTTATGGGCATGGGTGGTGCCATGATTTTATTTTTTATAAATAGTCTCTCCTTATTTATTAGTTAGAGGACCACTTCTTTATCTTCTTTTTTTCTTAAGGGATATATAGAACTTACAAAACCAAATAGAGGCAGAGAACTAATCTTTTTTTCCTTTTGTTAAATTTTATTTGGTCAGAAAGAATGACTTATTATTGCATATAATATAATATAATACATAGGTTAGATTCTAACATGATAATGTTGACAGTCTGGCTATATGTATTCTTGGCACAAGTTGTTGTGAGTTCATTTCCTTTGGTTTCTTCTTTTTGGTATAATACTCCCTCTTCCGTTTATTTTTACTTGTCCATTTTTTCAAAAACAGATTTTTATTTTTATCAATTTTTTTCTTCATATTTTACCCTTATCATTAATTACTTATTTCCTAAATCATTTTCAAACACCTAATACTAATTAAACATCAATTAATATGAATATTACGTAAAATACTTATATCGATCATTATTTCTTAAGAGACGTGCAAAATTCACAGTGAACAAGAAAAAGTGAACGGAGCAGAGCCAAATGGGAGCAAGGATTCAATCTGAATCCCTTAAAAATTATACTATATATACAAGGTTAAAATTATCTTTTATGTATATATAATAGATATTGTATTTCCTTGACTTTTTCGTATGTTTACTTCTTCATATTTTAGACGTTTTTAATGAAAATTTTGGATCAAATGTATATTAGTATTATTTATTTATTACTAGTTGAAATTATTTTATTTTTTCAACTATAAAAAGTTTGTTAGGATTCCAAGTTTGGCAGGATGACTTTTATTTTTGGTAGTATATATTATGTAATAAGAAATTCAAAACGTGGCATCGACAAAGTAGCCAGCAAATAGCAACTATGGACGGCCATTGGTCATGGCGGAATTTGTGGATGTTATTTGTTTTTTCATTTTTTTTTTTGGGACCATTTCAAAGAAACTGTACAAGTCCAAACTTATGTTACTTCTTTTTTTTCTTCATATAAGTCAAAATAACTCTTATCTCCAAAGAAGAAGATAAAGGGAGGATAAATACAACATTTAATTTACACTGTTTGCCCTTCAAATAAGTAGATCTTTTGTCTTTGAAAATCGAACTTATACCTATAAGTTATAAGTTCTTCACAGACGTACGACTTAACTTGTGAGATATTATGATGCGAAAACATTAACTTATGACCGGCAAAAAAAAAAAGACTTAGAGAGACAAAAATTGAAGGCCAAAACAAAATAGGAGCAAATGACCCTAAAGACAAGCCTATGTTTGTGTCGAATGGAAAGGGATGGAAAACTATAAGATAAAGAAAAGGATTACACTGCATTTTTCTAATACAAATTACTCCAAACATTCACATTTACATGATATTTCTCTTTTTTAGAGTAAATTTAATTATTCTTTAAGGTTAAATTGAATTAGATCAATTCAATATTAAATATTTAAAAACTATATGATATATATTTTAAAAACCTACCCCTGTCCCTCCAAATTTATGGTTGATGCCACATAGATCAATAAATCAGTATCACATATTTAATTGTCTCATAATTTCGTTTAAAGGAAGAGCATTTATACGTAAGGGCAATTAGAGTTAAATAGATGAAAGAGAGGCAAATGTAAGCTATTTCCAATACGTTATAAACATCTTTGACCCTTTTTCAAATACTTTATTTGGTAAAGTGTCATCCACTCTCTATTTGGTTAAGTGTCATCTTTGTACATCCTTGTAATCCAATCATAGGTAGCTTAAACTTTTGTGATTTCTTTGATCTCACTTCCCTTCTCTCTATTAATAAGTTGGACTTTCCCAAGTATTACTTGCAAAGGAAACCTTGCGTTCTTGTATCTTTTACATGCCACTTTGATATATGTAAAATGAAATGTCATGTGAGTATTTTTAAAAGATAATTCTACGGTTTCTACTTTAGGCTAATAAATTTATTCTCTATATATATATATTTATACCCAAAAAAGAAGAGTTCTAATTCATTTTCTTTCAAGTTTTAGGTTGTTAGGTAATTACTTTTGAAAAGTTACCTAATGCAACTAATTTTACTTCTTTATTACTCTTTATAGTGGTACTTTTAAATAATTACAAAATATAATAAAATTATGTAATTTTATAATCTATACACATTTATATATGTATATGTATATCTAAAAATTCTAGCCACTACTGCCACCCCAACCTCAATCGTTCATCATCACCGGAGTTTGTTGGTGTTTCAGTTGGCTGTTGAAAAACTGGTGTTGCTTTGCAGGAGATTGTCATACATACAACATACACTTTACATACAATTGATCTCTCGTACAGTTGGTGAATGTTGTGTACATACAGTTTGAAAAAACGTACATTGAATCTAGCCAAACATACGACTGATGTCTTCATATAAATACACATAAATTCAGCTTCTGCTTTGAACATATATACATACATATACAATTGGCCATACATACATCTAATTTTTGCTTTGAAAACACATACGTACATATACAATAAGCCACACATACACACACATACTACATCAGATATTATATTTGTACGATTTTTGTTAGGATTAGATTTGTATGCTCGTGGATATAATATATTTTGCTACATTTTGAAAGTAATCCATGGACGCTTTTCGTCCGTTGTGATTCCATCATCATTGCACTTTGGGCTCACTAACAAGCCTAAGAAATCAGTCCTAGCTTGTAAAGCCCAAAACATTAGGCCCAACTAAAAGGTCGAATTGCTTCATTTCTCTCGGGGAAAAGGACACCCCATATCCATTAGGCCAAAAAAATTTCACCTAAATGGCCATTTTTAAAATAATGCCATAGGGTAGCCACTCGGCCATTTTAATTCCATCCACTAGCCATTTTTAGTAACTGTATAGAATGTGTATAAAAATTGTATAGTTGTTATATAAAATATATACTCCCTCCGTTCTTTTTTAGTTGTCATGTTAAGACTTTGCACAACCATTAAGAAAAATTAAGTAGAAGTGTAATTTGACTCATATACTCCTTATTAGTCTTTGTCTATTTATGTGTCTCTTAGTTCTAGAATAATTAATGCTATGACTAAAGTTGGAAGAAAGTAATTAATTTTCTCTTGATTCTTTAAATTGACAAGTATTTTTAGAATAATTATTTTTAGTATACATGACAACTAGAAAGGAACGGAGGGAGTATTTATATAAGATATATATAGAAACTGTATAGAAAATGTACAGTTGTTATATAAAATACGTATCCGAATAATAATTATAGCTAAAGATTGCATAAAATATGTATATGAACTGTATATTTATTGTATAAAATATATAATATATAATATGTATAAAATTTGTATTATTATTGTATAAAATATGTATATGTATACAATGTGTATAAGAACTGTATTATTATAGCATAAGAATATATTTATCACGATTGCATATGTATAAAAAAATATATCATTATTGATTATATATTTATTACATCCGATTATACAAAAAAAAATAGATGTGAAGAATTATAGTGCATTGATTATTTTTTTCCTAACTATCTCCATCAAATTAAAAGGAAAAAAAAAGAGTACAAAATTTTATCTAATTATAAAAAGAATAGAGAGCAGCCACTAAAAGAGTAGAAATAAAATATATTTTAAAAGAAAAGGAACAACAAAAAATAAAGCAAAAAAAAGAGAAGAGATTAGCGAAACGAAAATAGGAAAAGTCAACGCCAATTTCAGTCAATAATGACTGCAAATTGGCAATTGAAATAGTTGGGCCATTCGCTAAAAATTGTTTGCACTGAAGTGTCAATTCTGTCCTTCTCCCTTTCTCTCATTCTTCTTTGTTCTTTTCTCATTTTCTTTTGCCGTTTTGCTAATCATAGTACATGAATAAAATGACAAAAATTATTCGCAGAAAAAAATGAACAAAATTGAGTATCATAAACTTCATATAGATTATTGTGGACTTAGATTTTTGTAGATGAATTTGTCTAAACAACTGTTAGGATATATACTATTAACCATGCGTTTAGATATAGTATATTATAACAATTGTGATGGTTAAAAATCTAAGTGGGAGATTGTTGGGATATATACTATTAACCATGCGTTTAGATATAGTATATCATAACAATTGTGATGGTTAAACGCCTAAGTGAGAGATTGTTGGGATATATACTATTAACCATGATATATATACTATTGATCATGTGTTTAGATATAGTAGTTATTATAGAATAATTATTAAATCAATTTTAATAAAAGATTTAATAGATCATGTATTCGTTTATGTGTCCGTTTACTTATATAGTAGATGATTTAGTGTATAGAGTTTTAGCTTATACACAGAGGATTAAATCATCGGTTCTTCTAAGTATAAATATTTTTGTTCACAATCTAGGATGAAAATTGGACAAGCCATCGGTATGATTGTAGCACAAAATTAAATGTAATTTATCTTGATTATGGGAACGGTGTAGTTCTGACTTCTTGTGCTAGTACATTTTGTATGTATTGAACGGGATCGAGCAGAGATAGATGTTTTAGACTGACTGGCGAAAATATATTCTCTAAACTATTAAATGTACTTATATTCTCAATCTTGATATAACTATTCTGAGATGTATATATTAATTATCATTTTAATTTATTAAAAGGTGAGATCCTAAGATGGGTCAATATGCCTAGTAGATTGGATGATAATAATATATATTGGTGAAATAATAAGTTAGTTGATAGAATCCATGTCTCGGTATAGAGATTGATGATATGCTTCTTTGAGAAGCTTATAAGTTTTTACTGTGTCAAATCTTGCAAGTGAATTTTATGAATCCGACACATGAAATAAGTTAAGCAGTGCTCAAAAAGAAATTAATCATTAGATTGAATTCGTCAGTAATTTAATTTATTGATTAGTATCTGTAATCTTAAAATGGGGAATTACATAAGTGTTTAATGAGAAATTTCACAATATAAATAGAGGAGTGCAATTACGAATTTCTAGTGGAATGATTTATAATTTATCATGGTAAGAATAATTCAAATCAGAATTTTGAATTATTTCCATAATAGGGAGCCTCAATAATTAATTCTGTGGTCCCTGCAGTGCCCATATTTAACTAGAACTCAGAATCCTATTTTTTAGGGAAAAGGGAAGAAAACAGGCGTTTATTTTCTTGTTAGAAAATAAACGGGTTTTTGTTCTCCTTTTTGGACTAGGAAAAGTATCTCTATAAGTAGGGATTCTCCTAACCTAGAAAGTCGATCAGTTTTCTATGCGATACTTGCCCACCCAAGTATTGAGAGAGTTCGGTTGTAAATTTGGGATCACTGCAGAAGACTGCAGAATCGGAGTTGGACCTGCAGACTTGCTTGATGATATGTGTTCACACTTCAAGAGAGATTTATCGAATTAAATTTTAGCGAGTTTATGTGTTCTAGCATAAACTATGTGTTATCTATTATTCATGTAAGCAATATATGTTTCTGGAATGCTTCCGTTGTGCATATGTTTTCCCAAAGCTAAATTGAAGTAAATTAATTTAATATTTTAAACTAAATGATCAAAAAGTTTTAAAAAAATCCTATAAGTTGTAATTTTTCTCATATTAATATGATGAAAAAATATATTATAAAATACTGATCAACTTTCATGCAGTTTGACCTCGAAAAGCACAATAATGACAAATAAAAATGAACAGAGGGAGTATATAAATTGTTGGGAGAAAAAATAGGGGAAAAAGAGAGTAGAGTTAGAGATGACAATGGGGCAGGACAAGTTTAGACCTATGCGAGGCGGGGCAGATTGGGGGCGGGTTCAAGCAATTTTACAAAAAATAAAGTGGAGTGGGGCGGATTGCGGGTTAATTTCATTCGCTGTTTTTTTTCCCTTCGCAGCACACATAATTTGATGAAAAACAGATTACTTTTCCTGGAATGGAAAAGAAATTACAGGGGAGCACTTCTTTTTTTACTAGGAAAAATTATTTTTCTTATTTTATTATTTAAAATTGACCTATAGAATTCTTCTAATTTTATAAAGCAAGAAAAATGTAAAGATAACACTTAGGGGTCGTTTGGTTGGGAACAAGTTATCCCATGATTAACTATCCTGGGATAAGTTATCCCACCATATATATGGGATAACTTATCCCATCACTATGATATAAATGGTGGGATAAGTTATCCCAAACTTGACAACCAAACAAGATATCAAAACGTTATTTCTAGACTTTTTTTTATCCCATGACTATTTATTTTTATCCCTCACATCAAACGACCCCTTACAGTGATAACTATACTCTGCTCCATATTTGCTAATATGAATTTACATAATAAAATGACTCGAAGTTTTACAAAAACCATATTTATCAGCTGATTCCTTGATTATTCTAATATCTCTTTCATTGCGGGGCGGTTTGACGCTGGGCGAATTGAAAACAAACAAAAGTGTTATGCGAGGCTAAGCGGGGCAGATTAAAAGTTTTACGGGTTAAGGTTCAACCCACTCCGTCTCCGTCCCGCCCCGCCCCATTGTCATTCCTAAGTAGAGTAGAGAGCAACAGTGTGGTAGCTTTTACTCAGAAATCTGAAATGATGTGATTTAACATTAATTACTGTGCAAAACACAGTAAAAAAGAACAGCGTTTGACTGCCTAACTTCAATACCTGTCCTCTTTGTCACATCCTATTACTCGCACAGACCCACACATACAATACTATTTTTCTGGAGTCTTGTATGCGTAAGAGATCGTTTGGCACGAGGGAGGAGGGATAACTAATTTCGAGATTAATTTTAGGATTTGAATGTATTTTGTAATAAAGTTTCTCTATTACTTTAGATTAGTTTTGCTTGATTTATACGAATTTACTTCAGATTTGATTTGTATAAATTTCTCTTCTCATTTGTAAACCATTGTCAATATATGAGGTCTCTCATCTCCTACATTAAATAATAATTTGTTTGTAATGTTGTATTGGGTAAAAGGTCCTCGAGAGTTGCAGAACGAGAAGACCTCCCGAAAGCAAACGGTCCAAATTCCAACGTAGATGTTTTGGCTGACAAAGGAACTCCCACTCAGAACCAATCTGAAGGAAGCTTCTTTCGATGACACCTTCTCTCTTCGAAAGGTTCATATGACGTGAAAGAAAAGGACATAGGACAAAAGCGTCAGACCTGTCAACTGTATGTACGCATATTGCATCTATCTGATCTAAACAGAGGATACATGATGACACTTACAACAGGTAGGACACCTGGCGCTACATCATTAACTATAGTATTATTAGGGTTTCAAGGAATAAACCTCTCTGAGTGGTCATAAACCATCAGATTGTAACCTATAAATAGAGATTTCTTTTAATTTGTAACACATCTGTTATCCTGCTCTAGCAATACAACATATTTTTTACTTTCTCTCCAAGTATTAACTTTCTCTTTACTTTGTTGTTTGCATTTGACTCTCGTTGGAAGGATTCTGACCCTCAAGGAACGTCGCCAAGGGCTCCGTACCACAAATTAACTATTGTTCATTGTTCTACTTTACTTTATTCGTGTTATATATTCAATTGTTAATCCCGTAAATAATCGTATTCTAAACAAAGTTAGATCTAATGTGCGTGCTCTTGACGTCATATACAACTTCAACTGTATGGTTTTTAGGATAAACAATATGGCGCCCACCGTGAGGCCAGAGCAGTTGTGTGTGGATTAAGCTTGTTTGTCTTACCAGCTTGGTTATTCGGTGTTTAGGGGAGAGAAATAGGTGAGCATGGAAAGGAGAATTGAAGGGGATAAAGACACTAAGGTGGAAATGTTTGCTTCAAACTTTGGTGCGGACATGATGAGGGAGATCGTCGCATTGAAAGAAGAGGTCGTGAACATTCGAGGAACGCTGAATGGAATGTTGGCTCGTGAAGAAAGGAAAGAACCAACCCAACAGAGCTTGAGCCAAATGGCCATCTAGTTGAGGGGATAGGAGAGAGCTGAAGTTGACTTCGCTGAAATACTCTCTCGGTTGGAACGAAAGCCAAAAGAAAATGTCAGAAACTACACGAAGGGGTCGGGCCTTGCAAGCACAGCCAACCCCTCGTGACTCAGCATGAACCAGAAAGTCACGGGAAACGAGGCCCCAAAACCCAAGTTTTGGCAGAGAAACATCGAGTTAGAGCAGACACCGTCCAACATAGAACCAGCCATCCTTCACCACAATCTGCTCAATAGGAAAGTGTTCCTGGGTGAGGGACTCAACCCTGAGCACAAGAAGGTAATTCTAAGCTGCCTTAGAGCTCACTCGAATTGTTTCGCTTGGTCGTTTCCTAATCCTGCAAGCACCACCCCAGAGATAGCTATGTGTGAAGGAAGAGTTGGCTCGGATATACCCCTGGGTGATCATAGGAACGCCCCACTGCACACGTAAGAAATAGGCAGACGGGAACGGTACAAGTGGAGATGCAGAGTGAACAAGTGGCGATAACGCCCCCAACTAGAACACATGCTACACTTTTTTCCTTATGTCAGTTTTTATGCCACGGTGGATTTTTCGGAGGTAGCACCGAGAGTTGCCGGGGCAACCCCAAAGTTCTTATTTTTCTCCAAATCTTATAAAAGCCAAACGCCTTACCAAAGTTCTTATTTTTCTCCAAATCTTATAAAAGCCAAACGCCTTGAGCGTGGCTCTGAACCTCTATTATTGGAAGAATGAATGGGACGGTCTTTCATTTGTTGAAATCTGAGTTAACTACCCTTCCCACAGTTCATACTGAAAACTAGCTTTGTAAAGAAAGGCCAGGATTGAGCCTCGGCCGCCCCAGGCTAAAGCAGGGACTTACTCTCGGGACAGGGACTTGAGTGGATCCCCTGAGAATCCACTCTCTAACAGGGACTCGTGCTCGAAAAGTCAAGACCCTTAATGGAGCGTAAGGCACTAGGGACTGCCTGCAGAGCAAACGAAGGCCTTGAAAATTACGACTTGGGATAACTCCAGGAAAGGATAATCAAGCCAACAACCGCTACAGGAAAATCACAACGGAATGATCACTGGTAAGCAACACAACGAGGTTGTATCAAAAGATATTCTCGGTAGCGAAATAAATTCCTAACTCCCAAAAAATGAGTCCTAAGACAAACAAACAGTTACAGGAGAAAGGCCGATCCTTCCCGAAATGATACGCCCTAAGTAATCAGGAGACATCCTAACTCAGTAGCTCAATATATAAAAAATTAATCTAAGGAATTTCCCTCGTGAAATTAACGTAAAATGGTAAGATTATTTGAAAGAGAAAAGAAGAGATAATTGGGTGAAGTGATTATATTTGTGTGTTTGGTTAAAGGTTAATTTAGTTAGGTGAGTCTGAATCGAGTTAAATTGATGAAAATGGGTAATTTAATTGAAATTAGATATTTTAGGTGAATTTGAGGGATTTCATCCAATTGAAAGGTAATCTTAATAAGCTTCATAACGACAAAGATATAATTGACCCAATAGTATAACGGGGAACAAAGTTAACTAATGAATGAAAAGGAGAAAGATAATTTTGACCCTTTTTCCAATTTTAAAATACAACCTCAAGCCCCCTTTGTGTAAAACAGCTCTCAAAACCCTCTAGTCCAAAAGTCCCAAATCCCCCAAATCGCCAAAATCGCCATTGCAGCAGTCTACCAAGGAACTCTGAGGTAAATTTCAATTTTCTTTCATCTCTTCTCATTGCACTTAGTTTTATTTTGCTTAAGACCAACTCTTTCTTCCGTGCCTAAAGGCTCCTGGTTCACTCATTTATAAGTTTTCATTCGTTTTTTTTATTTTTTTATTTTTTTTTATTACATTTTTACCCTTTTATCTTATAATTGTATTTGGGTGTTGATGATATGGTGTTTTATAGCATAATATTGCTTGTGCATTTCATCTATTCCATTTCTTTTGTATATGTGATTATTATTTCTTTGATTTCTCTTCCTCCATATTATCAAATTTAAATTTTGTATTTTTTGTGTAGATGGATCGTAGTTGGATGTATGATATGACTAATTGTGGTCGAGTAGGGTTGAAGCCTGAATTTGTAAAAGGCGTCGATGGTTTTGTGGACTATGCAATGACACTAGAACCTTTTCAACTTAATGGCTTGGTTAAGTGTCCTTGTAAGAAATGTCAATGTAGGAATTATGAAAACCCAGATATCGTTAAGTTTCATCTCTATCGAGATGGGTTTAAATATGCTTATACAGTGTGGACTAGTCATGGAGAAGTTGATAATAATTTTGATAGATTTCAACACTATGTTGTCGGTGAAAGTAGTAGTAGGGCGGGAGTGGAACCTAATGTCCAAGATTATAGAATGCACGGCGTGGTTCAGGATGCGAATGGGATGCATTCTGGTTTTGAATCTGGTGACCATATTGAAGAAACTCCCAATGATGAATCTAGAATAGAACAATTGGAAGCTGCTAGTCGGCCTTTATATGATGGGTGTCCGCACTCTCAATTGTCTATTGCTGTTAGGTTAGTAAGTATCAAATCAAAATGGAATGTTCCTCGGAAGGCAATGGACTCTATGATTGAACTTATGCAGGAATTATTTGGCCCAAATATAAAGATACTTGATAATTTCGATGAGGCAAAAAGGTTGGTGTCCTTACTTGCTTCGAGTGGGATTCCCCCTTGTCCAGGTGATGAGGTTGGCCCAACTCCTCGACCTATTCAACATCGAGTATATGGTCAACAAAGAGGTCTGACAGATGAGCCCAACAATGATGAAGATTATGATGAAGATGATGAGGAAGATGAGGATTATTATGAAGATGATGAGGAGGATGATGATGAACATGTGGCGAACACACCGTAGCATCATTGAAGTTTAGATTTGTATTAGATATTCTAAAGTATGTACTTTATTATGGTTTGTAAGGATTAATTAAGTGTTTTGTGAATGCACGAGAACTTCCAAGTAGTTTGAAATAGAATTCTTCAACTTATGACTTTTATGTTTTTTTGGTTCAATTTTGAAGTACTTTAAAGTCTATTTTCATGTAATGTTGATTGGAGTATTTAGTACATGTATTTGTTGTAGTTTGCTTGATTGTTGGTAGCTAATTAGTACTGCCACTATATTTCCTGATACAAAATTCTAGTGCATTATATATTTATACTAGTATGGAATGCTCATGCTGAGCATGAGCCCAACAATATATGTGTATGAATAAGGTATTGGCATTAACTTTTTTCTTTTTGCGGTATTTGAATCTCAATGTCTGTTGGGTTAGGTTAAAAATTGGAAAGGAAAAAAAAACATGATTAGATACTAATACTCTATATTTATTGCTATACAAATTCACAAGATAATTGTAGTTTTTTTTAAAATTTCGAAATTCAACTTTGTAAAAAGTAAAAGTATTTCAGGGCAAATGTCCCCTTAATTGCATTGACAGCCTTGTGGCTATATAGTGTATATTACAGAATATTGAATATGTTTTTGATTTTTATGGCCAAACGCCTACTTAGTTGTATAAAATATACTCCATCCGTTTACTTTTATTTGTCCACTATATTAACAATAAATTTTTGCTTTAATATGTCAATTAGCATATGAAGAGAATTTTTTGTTATTGTTTTGTCATTTATATTAACTACTACTTCCCTAATCATTTCAAAATTGTTTTAAATTCTAATGGTCATGAGTATTATGACAAATACACACTCCATTTGTTATTTTCTTAAAGAAAGTGAAAAGTGAACGAAGAAAATATAACAGAAAAATTAATATAAAATACTTTTGAATCTTGTGGTCTTAAACTAAAAATAATTTGTGAGTTTGTGCTTTTTAACTCAATAAAAATTCGTGCTATGAACTTTTATTCTTAATCAACTCAGATCTCGGGTATAAAATGGAAACTTACTAAAATGAGGAAGAAGCCTTCGGAGTTTCATATATTTTTTCAGAGAAATCTACAACAAACAAACATAGACATAATTGATAAGCCTTTGAGTGATAACACAAGTCTAACTATAGGAGGAAGAAATAGTTAATAACATTGTGGTCGATTTAAACAATCAAAATCATATGTTTCATTTTTTATGCGTAGTGTACAAATGGTGGCAGCACATAAGAAGATGAAATATCGAAGTTACCCTTGAAGCATGTGGTTAAGCCTAAGGATAGGTCTGCCAATTGGCACAAAAAATACATCCTTTTGGTCTATATAAGCAATGGTACAACCCCAAAAACTTACTGCACAAGCACAACAATACAAACACAAAGTAAATATCCTAAAATATCCTTGACTATCAGCTAAGCAGACAGCTCAACTGTCTCTTCTATATAAGGAGTAATATATATATGCTCACATGATGTGACAAGCATTAGGATTTTCATCACTAAACATAGATGTAAGTTTCTGAGTAGGTGTATTTGGTGTTTGAAAAGCTTGTGGTACATCCCTCACATAGCCAGAGGGTGCCTTCTTGTCATAAGCACCAGGTGCATATGGATATGACACCAAATTATATTCAACATATGGCCATAATTCTGCCTTCTTTCCTGTGTTTTGCACTTTCTTTAACACCTTTTTTGGTTCAACATAACCACTCACTGTTACTCTGCTTTGCTTTCTGCTTACATCCACTGATTTCACACCTAAAACAAACAATTCAGACATCAAAATCAATACGAATAATCATGTTATTTCCTAAAAGATATATATAATTGGCTATAAAGTGAGATTAGTAACATGGATAATATATATATATAGCTTGTTACCTACTTTGTCTGAAATTAAAATATATTGAATATGGAAAATATATATGGCTTGTTACCTACTTAGTCTGAAATTAAAGTATATTGATATTGTAAATTGCTATTATTTAGACTATTTGGATGTGTATAAGTTAAATCTTTTGGTATTGTTAAATGAAAGGAAAAAGGATCAAAGTTTACCCTCTAGGCCTCTACTATTTTACACTCCATTATACTTTCCGAGAAAATACACTCTCAATGTTACTCAAGTGGCTCAAATATATAAATATATATTATTTCTGGCTCAAATATACTCCGATCCTATTCCGTTAAGGCTATCTAGAGTGGATGTATAATTTCTGACATTTTGCTTATATTTTGAAAATTTATGGCTCCATCATGTATATTCTTGTAATAAAGAATAAATATGTAAAACCCAAGATTAGTTAAAAATGAACCTTTGATAGAGGAAACTGCATTAGTAACCTTCCTTTCACAGCCATCACAATCCATTTTTACCTTTATTTCAACTGTCTGAAATGAAGAAAAATAGAATTAGTTTCAAAATAATTAGAAAAAATTAACATAAAAAACAAAAATTATATGTAGCTAGCATGCAAATTACCTGCATAGGTTTACGTTTGCTCTTCCTAGTACTTGTAACCTCAAACATATCTGATATATGATCAATAATACCCATTCTTTTTTCTTTCAAATATATTACTATTATTTCTTGTGTGAGAGAAGGTAGTAAACTAATGTTGAAGAATTTATAAGAAACTTGGTTGAATATGCCAGTATTTATAACACTAGATTTTATGAAAAAACCACTTGAGGAGTTGTCAACAAGCTGTTTTTGAAGAAAATATTATAAAATCAAGAAAGTGACTTACGTCTAGCTAATCATAGCATAATCACAAAAAATATCAAAGTTAACTTGGACAACTGGGCAAATTGGAGGGGTTCTGATTGGACCCCAATTAATCAATAACAAAATAGAATTGCTAGCTAAGGTAATTATTTTTCGTTTGTTTATTTATATTTTTGAAAAATGATACACTTTTTTAATTCAAGATATGGCTTAATGGCAGGGCGGAGCTAGGTATTGGTTATGGGTTCGATTGAACCCAATAGCTTTGGTTCAAACCTTGTATTTGTCTTAAAAATCTATTGAATATGTACAAATTATTAATTTAGAATCTAATAACTTAAAAAGATTAGAATTCCGAGGTCATAAACTTTATATTTTGACTCCGCCTCTGCTTAATGATCAATGAAATGAATTGAGAATCATGAGATCTCCGGTTTAAATTTCAACGGACACTAGATAATTTCTGTTGGTGCATTTTAATATTATATTTGTATAATATTTAAGTGCATATGTTAATGGATATAAATTATGATAGAAGATGACCATTAGTTCGTGTAACTCATGTGACCATTAGTTCTTGTAACTCTTATGGTCATTAGTTTCTTGTAACTTCATGGTCATTAGTGTCTTGTAACTCTTGTAACATCCAAGTCATAATCCTCCCATAACTCACCCATTTTACTACCCCACATTCATCCAGTTAAAAAAAATATTTCTTCACCTATAAATAGTGATGGTCTTACATTGTGTTTTATGATAAGTGTGAGAAAGTATTATAGTGTGTAGTAGTGAAAGAGAGAGTTGAGACAAAGAAAATATTCTAAGTCTTCAACTATATTCACTATACAAAAGAGAGTAATTATAAGTCGAAGGAAGGTGTTCTTATGTGGAGCTTTGGACTCTTCAACTAATCCGGAGTTGCTTGAGTTGTACGACGTTGTTGGGCTGTTGTATCCTGGAGGAGACAAGTCAAGAGTGATACTGCTGGATCGGTGTAGATTATGCCGCAGTGGGCTTGAATCTCCTTACAGAGAGCGAGATATCCGCGCCTCAGCCTGAAGATATTTTTTATTCATTTTGTTCATTATACTTTTCAAATGTAATTATTGTAATTTGTGGTATATTACACCAATAATTTTAAGGAGATTCATGTTTTGTTACAGTTTGAAAATATGTGAATATCAAGATGGGAGATCTCAACATCACCCGCTTCAACATCGCTAGATCTCTTCAAGAGATGAAGAGAAGAGATAGGCAAGAAAAATATTTTCTACTTGCTCAACTCAAGCGGAGAAAAGGTAAAAAAAGTGTTTACTTGCTATGGAGAAAAGGTAAAAAAGAAAAACTTTTTACCTAATATTATTTTAATGAATAAGTAATAATACTTTTCATGAATATTTATTTTCATTAAATTCTTGAAGTAGTGGGGGTTGACGAAATGAAAAAATTCATCATGAAAAATGTGCGCTGAGTACGAGTGCCATGGCAGGACGAAAAGGTAGAGGACGTGGGCGGGGGAGAGGGCGGCCTTTGAAGGTACCCATCCAGGTATTTGGAAGCTCTGTTATTTCATCAATTAAGGGTTCGCAGATTGTACCACAAGATGATTACTGTTCTCAAATGGTGTCGAGATCGGGAGAATCGAGTTACGATGCTCCAAGCAGCTCTCTGGAACCGATAGGACCGGCGAGCAAGATTTTTGCGCAATAACAGGGTGTAGCTAAGAGCTCTGGTCTACAATGTGCTGAGGCGAGCTCATTCAGTACTCCTCCGGTTAGAAACTTGAGCACTGTTACTTTGGATTTGCAGACCCCGAATCTAGTCTTATCTCAATTACAGCCGGATGGGACCGAAACCGTGGATCACAAGAGACATCATTCACTACTGGCAACGAAAAAATCTTCCGGATCAGAACATCTTACAGAGGCAGCGAACGCAGATGCCCCATGGGCCAGCTTATTTGCAGGTAATCGTTCCGCAGTGAATGGTATGGCTCTGAATTATGTCACTCCTGACATAGTCGATGGAATCCCTGTGGTTAAATTAGATAGAACTGAGGTGGAAAATGAGGAGATGAAGTGGAGGAATGCTCTAATCTTCTACGTACTTGGGGATACGCCTGAGAATAACTTTGTGAAGCGATATATAGGGCAAGTATGGTCTACTGTTTCTTTTTTCCAGATCTATTCTACCACGAAGAGGGTTATTATGTAGTAAAATTCAAGTCAGAACATGACATGAAGGAGATATTCTATGCAGGGTCCTATAGCATGAACAACAGGCCAATAATCCTAAAGAAGTGGTGCCCTAATTTCGACTTCAGTAGTGAGTTTTTAACTGAAGTCCCTCTGTGGGTGAAATTCCCTAGACTTCCAGTAAGCTGTTGGAGTTGTAACTCGTTAAGCCGTATTGCTAGTGCCCTAGGAGTCCCTCTCTTTGTGGATGAGTGCACTACTAATCAGACTAGGATCTCCTTTGCCCGAATGTTGATCAAAATTAACGTTACAAAACCTATCCCTGAATCCATAGCTGTGATGGATCCGTTGGGAGAAGTGTTTCATCAACCTATAGTTTTTGATTGAAATCCAGTCTATTGCGATAAATGTCTACTGGTTGGACATTGATGCACAAAAAAACCTCCACCGACTAAACAACCTCAAGAGCAGTTGCCTAGGAAGAAGAAAATAGTTCCAAAATGGCTATATAAGGGCCCAATTCAGGAAGTGCTTGATCCTAGTATGCCTGCAGTTGTGTCAACAAATCAGGATCTAGGGAAGTTAATCGATAGGCAGGACGTGCATACTACTGGAAATGAGATGTGTTCCCTACAAACAGGAGTAGGCAATCTAGTACCAATTACCAGTGAAGTCAATGGCACTAAAGCTCTATGAACAAGATCAGATGAGGTGGTAGGTACAAACTCTAGTGCCGTGAGTATAGGGAATTATAAAAATTTTGTGGTGGCAAACTTAATCCCCTCCGATGAAGGAGGGGGTTTCTCTTTGCAATCTTGATGTCGTGGTTATCATGGAATATAAGGGGCACGAATAAGAGATACAAGCAGAAGGAATTAAGTGCCTACATTAGGGAAAATCATATAGAGTTAGTTGACTAGTAGAGACTCGAGTAAAGAATAATAATTTTGTAGCTATAGCAAATAAGATAGTACCTAGCTGGAAACTGGAGCATAATTATAATTCTGCTGCTAATGGACGAATCTGGGTTACATGGGATCTTAATGTGTATGATATAGTGGTGTTTGCTCAGGATGCTCAATTCATGCACTGTAATGTAATCAGCAGAGACCAAAATCTGAACTGTTACATGACAATGATTTATGGCTTCAACACCATAGAACTGAGGAAACAACTGTGGCACGTTTTGACTCAGCTTGCACAACAACCTACTAAACTGTGGTTGTTATGGGGTTACTATAATGCTATTATTCAGGCCCAAAATAGATTGCATGGAGCCCCAGTGACACCACTGGAAACAAGGGATTTCTCACAATGTATGCAGGATCTCCAGCTTAATGAAATACCATGGAAGGGGAAATATTATATTTGGTATAACAAATAATTAGAGAGAGACAGGGTGTATAGCAGGCTTGATCGAGCTATGGGGAATGATGATTGGATGCTGAATTATGGGCATTTAGTGGTGGAATATAAGCACTCCCGAACATTTTGGATCACTCTCCAATGCACTTGACTATTAAAGGGGTAGGTGATAGGCCTAAAAACCCCTTCAGATTCTTTAATATCATCTGGGCTACTCATGAAAATTTCATACCATTAGTACAAGAGAACTGAAAGGGTAGTGTGCCTGGTTGTAAAATGCTTGAGGTGTGGCAAAACCTGAAAGCACTAAGACCTGTGTTGAAGGAACTAAATAATAGTACTTTCAGAGGAGTTACAGAGAGGCTTGAACAATATAGGAACGATCTGATCACTATTCAAATAGAACTATCTAATCAGCATACTGATGCTCTTGCTATTGAGGAAAGGAATATACTGCAGCAACTGAAAAAATGGTCTTTAATTGAGGAGAGCATTTACCAACAAAAGTCCAGAGTTATGTGGATTAAGCTAGGCGATTCCAACACCAAATATTTCACAGCAATCCTGAAAGAAAGAAATAACAAGAAACAAATTACTGAGCTTACTTCCCAGATAGATTTGAAGTTGTCTAAGCCTGAGGAGATCAAAGAAGAGATAGTACAATTTTATAAGTCCCTTATGGGGACTACTGTGTCAAATACTACTTCTGTTAACCTGGTGACTATGAGAACGAGACCTACCTTATCATTGATACAACAATAATATCTTATCACAGAGGTTACAGATCAGGAGATAACTGAGGCTCTGAACGGTATAGGTGATGATAAAGCTCCGGGGGTAGATGAGTATAATGCTCTATTCTTTAAAAAGAATTGGGGTGTAATAAAAAGGGATATTTGTACAGCTGTGAAGGACTTCTTTGCTAGAGGTAAGTTGCTTCTATCTATTAACTGCACCACGGTGACTCTGTTGCCCAAAATTCCTAATCCCACCACTATCAAAGAATACATGCCTATTGCCTGCTGCACTGTTCTATATAAGCTGATTTCCAATGTGTTGGCTAATCGAATCCAGAAGGTGATTGCCCCCATTATTTCTGATACCCAATCAGGGTTCATCCTTGGAAGGAAAGTTGCAGACAGCGTGATTTTGGCGCATGAGTTAGTGCAAGTTTATAATAGGAAACACATATCACCTAGATGTATGATTAAAGTTGACATTCAAAAGGCCTATGATACAGTTGATTGGTGTTATCTGGTACAGATGCTAAGCTTCTTGGGATTTCCTACTAGATTCCCTAGATGGGTGATGGCATGTATTACCACTGTGAATTACTCAATTTTGGTTAATGGAGAGCCTATTACGCCTTTTGATGCTGCTCGAGGTCTTTGACAAGGTGATCCAATGTCCTCTTTCCTTTTTACAGTAGTCATGGAATACTTAAGCAGGTTGTTGGGTGAACTTAAGGACAATAATCAATTTAGACATCATCCTTAGTGTAAAAATTTAAATATTGCCCATCTAAGCTTTGCGGATGATCTGTTAATGTTTGCTAGAGGAGATACCACTTCAGTTAAGTTGTTGCATGAGAAGTTCATGGTGTTTGCCTCCGCATCTGGTCTCCAAGCCAACTTGACAAAGAGCTCAATCTACTGTGGGGGCATTACTGATTTCGAGAAAGCTCAAATCAACAAGTACTTGGGTACAACCTGGGTGATCTCCCTTTTAGATACCTAGGCATCCATCTTTATACTAAAAAGATCACTAGTCTCCAATGGCAGCCACTAGTTGATAAGATAGTAGCAAGAATTTCATCCTAGACTGCAAAAAAATTTATCATATGCTGGCATAATTCAATTAGTGCAGACAGTGATCTTTGGAGTGCAAGCTTACTGGGCCCAATTGTTTATCATTCCTGCAAGAATTATGAAAGCTATAGAGAGCTACTGTAGAAGTTACATCTGGTCAGAATCTAATACTATTACTAGGAAAGCCCTTGTAGCTTGAGATCGAGTATGCACACCAAAATCTATAGGTGGACTCAACGTGCTCAAATTGAAGGTGTGGAACAAGGCCGCTATTGCAAAATCTTGTTGGAATGTTACCCATAAGCAAGATAGATTATGGATACATTGGCTACATAGTTACTACATTAAGGGGCAAGCATTAGAGACCATGAATATTCCCAAACAAGTGTGTTGGATGCTTAAGAAAATATTCAGTGCACGAGATCAATTACCTCTACTTCAGCATGCCTAGGGGAGTAAGAAGAGTATTATTAGGCAAATTTACAGTCAACTGATTGGGGACTTGCCCAAGGTACCATGGCGCGGTCTGATGTTTAAGAATGCAGCACGACCAAAGATGGTATTTACTTTGTGGCTACAAGTGCAGGGAAGATTGACAATAATTGATCGGCTGCTGAAATGGGGTGTACAAATAGACCCACTATGTGTCTGCTGCAAGAAATATCCTGAAACTAGAGACTATTTATTTGCTGAATGCACATTGTCTAGAGATATTTGGGGGAGACTTATGCAATGGTTGCACATTGACCAACACACTGATTAAACTTGGACAGGGTTTCACCAGTGGATTATGCAGAAAACGAAAGGGAAAATGCAACTGACCATTATACTTAAGCTAGTCTACTCTGAATTCATTTATGTTGTGTGGCTAGAAAGGAATGCAAGAGTGTTTGAGAAGACTGAGATCACAGCTATTGCAATTGCACGTAATATCGCCTGCATATGTAGTATTCGTGCCCCCCAGCCAGGTCACTTTTAGCTAGCTGCTTCTTTTGACGTAGGAGTCCCTAAAGTATTTGATTCATATGTTGAGATAGCTAGTTGAGTTGAACTAGCCATCTTTGTAAATATTTACTTGGTGATTAATGAAAATCTAGTTACCAAAAAAAATAATATGATTTTTGCATCTTTGAGAATGCTTTAAAAAGAGTATTAAAAGTGCATATATTACTCTTGAAATAATCACATGTTATTATTTGCATATGATTTGATATATTTGACTCTAACGTGAGTGTTATCAAAGAAAAGATCAATTTCATAGTGGGTAGTCATTTTGACATGAAATATTTGGTGAGATAATTTCATTCTTGAAATGAAAAATACCATAAAACATGTGATGGAATATTTCTTGACAAGTCACATTATGATGAAAAATTATGAAATACAATTTTGTTGATTGTATGAGCCTTGTAAATCTTTTTTATTCAAATTTGTGAAAAGTGATGTGACAAATATAAAAAGCAGTTTGTCAGCCTATAAAAAATATATGAGATATGTGACTACTTGCACTTGGCTGCAGTAAAAGTACTTAGCAGGTACAAGCAAACTATGTATACTTACTTGGTATAAAAATTTATGGCTTGTTATAATTTATTTTTTATCCTGCTATATAAAAAAATTGATGCTATTTGTTGAAAATAAAAAATTATTATGGTGACTCTATCATGAAGGTTGAACTAATTATTTTAGCTTCAACTAGTGAAAAAGTGAATTGTTTAGAGATTTATTATAGGGAAAATGGTTCAGAACATACCTAAACTATGACAGAAATTGCTGTTACACACTCCAACTTTGTGGGGGTCCTATGACCCTCCTAGACTATTTAATAGTGTAATATTAAGGGTATTATCAACATAGCTGGACGTGCAAGTGAACACACGTATAAGCAACAACTTTAAAACAATAGATTGAAAGCAAAAATCACAAGAAATTTGAATGATTTGTGTTATTTGATCAATAATTCTAAAGATAAAGTTAGAAAGTTTTAGGAAAATCCTAAGGTTAATGGAATATAAATTAACATTAATGATAATTGACTCCTCTTTTTGGTAGCGTGTGTAAACACTCACTTTAGTTTGAGTGATTTAATGGTCCAACTAAGCTGATAATACCCTCAATATTATACTATAAAATAGTCCAAAGGGGTCATAGGACCCCTACAAAGTTAGAGTGTGTAACAGCAATTTCGGCCATAGTTTAGGTGTGTTTTGAGTCATTTTCCCTTTATTATATAAATCAATCACTTTATTTTGAGAAATTAATTTCTCTATTTTTGAGTCATGTGATAGCAACAAAATTTATTGGTGAGTGTAAGCCATTATTATAATGGTAAATTCAGACCATAAGGAGAAAACACAATATTGTAAGATCATATTGATCAGTGGTATACCATAATATTAATTGTGTTAAATATTATGATAATCTTGCAGATTTAGCCCTTGGCAAGATAAAAGGTCTGAAGCACATCGAGGGAGAAGGAATTTAAGCTCCAAAATTTTTGAGTCATATATGAGAAAACCCAACCTGTGGACTAGAGATCCTATAACCAGGTTCAATGGGAAAACCGAATCAAATGATGACTTGTTGTGAAATGCACTATTATTTTATTCCTCCCTATGGTGTGAGTGCATTTTTCTGTAATAATGTATGGAAGTTGAGTTTTAAAAACTCTTAATGAAAATATGTATCTCGTATGAGTGGGGTGTTTGAATTACCGGAGTACCCTTGACAGATTTCACCTATGTAAGTGTGGAAGTAGGCCGCTTTCTATGAGAATTGAGCTTATTCTCAAAAATACTTATGAGAACCGGGATAGCACAAGGCTGTAATGTGCTGGCTATAAAAACTTATGTCAACACCTTGATTATTGTGTGTAAGCAGCAAACTTTATTTTCCTTAAGTAGTCATAGTTCAAGTCTGAGACCATTACTAACTCTGGAGTAAAGGTTATTGTTTTACTAAGTGAAGGTTCAATGCAGAGCACACCTTCATTATGCATAATAGTTTCCCTTCAACTAAACTGGTGAACTCTCTTATCTTAATATTAAAATGAGTGGAGAATTGTTGGTGCATTTTAATATTATATTTGTATAATATTTAAGTGCATATGTTAATGGATATAAATTATGATAGAAGATGACCATTAGTTCTTGTAACTCATGTGACCATTAGTTCTTATAACTCTTATGGTCATTAGTTTCTTGTAACTTCATGGTCATTAGTGTCTTGTAACTCTTGTAACATTCAAGTCATAATCCTCCCATAACTCACCCATTTTACTATCCCACATTCATCCTATTGATGACAAAAAAGATTTCTTCACCTATAAATAGTGATGGTCTTACATTGTGTTTGATATATAAAAAGTGAGAAAAAAGATGAAATATGATAAGTGTGGGAAAGTATTATAGTGTGTAGTAGTGAAAGAGAGAGTTGAGACAAAGAAAATATTCTAAGTCTTCAACTATATTCACTATACAAAAGAAAGTAATTATAAGTTGAAGGAAGGTGTTCTTATGTGGAGCTTTGGACTCTTCAACTAATCCGGAGTTGCTTGAGTTGTACGACGTTGTTGAGCTGTTGTATCCTGGAGGGGACAAGTCAAGAGTGATACTACTGGATCAGTGTAGATTATGCCGCAGTGGGCTTGAATCTCCTTAAATAGAGCGAGATATCCGCGCCTCAGCCTGAAGATATTTTTAATTCATTTTGTTCATTATATTTTTCAACTGTAATTATTGTAATTTGTGATATATTACACCAATAATTTCTAATTCCCATTTGTATACAGAGTTATCTGGTATCTGTTGCTAGTGGAAGGTGACAAGTATCCCATGAAATTAGTCGGAATGTGTGAAAGTTAGCCTAGCCACTATGATCATTAAAAAAATTAGTTTATTGGGGCTTGAGCATACAAAATTTTATTAGTTAGGACAATGAATTTCAGATATAATCAAAGAAAATAGTCTTTCCTCTTTATTTTCTCATGTCTGTTATTTTGGAATTGTTCGAATGGTAAACATTTTTCATCTCCAATCCCAAAGTTATAGATTTGAATCACAAAAGAGAGCAAAATGGTGAAAACTCATGGGGAGAAGTAAAAAAAGGTAATACCCACACCAATTTGCATATAACTAGATTATTCTACGTACTGTACAACAAGTTATACTATTAGTAATAAAATTTCAATTAATCATACAAGAAATCAGCTAAATACCTATAAAATCTTCTAGGCTAGATATATATATATGCTGCTGGACAAGGACATGTCTATTCATAGCAAAATGCCAAGTGTTCGTTTTCTTCTATGTTAAGTCAGTTTCTAATTTGTATAATTGTTGTTCACTGGTGGTGATTGGGATTGTTGATTTTATTATACACTAAACCAGCTAGAGCCCATCCTTTTTGCATTACTTTATGAAGAAATGGCTGCTATGAATTTTCACCATTATATAGTTGCAAATACTTCAAACACTAAAGTTGTCTTCATGTTCGAGCCGCGTGAAAACAATTATTAATATTTATAATAAGATAAACTATTTATATCACACTTTTTGAAGTGCAGTCCTTTCTCAAATTTTGAGTGAACACGCGAAGGATGTTTTGTGCAAATTTTTCATGTCCATATGCAGTGGCTGATCCGCATAATAGCTTGCGGATTCACGAGAACTTAGCAGCTTTATCCCTGACCCTCTCTCTCTATATATATTAAGAAATTTATTAAATATTTATAAATATTTAATTTTTAAGATAATTATAAGGATTCATAAACTTTAAATTCTGAATCTGCTTCTATCCAAATATTATCCCTTTCTTGTAAATCAAAACCTTATCCCACTTTTATCTAATTAATTGCAAGACGTCCTTTAATTTTCTTAATTATAAGTCATCTATAACAAACGAAATAATCTTTGTCATCTATAACAAACGAAATAATCTTTCTATTTCTAAGGCAGAGACAAAATTTGCGTACACTTTATTTTTTTCAAATCTTATTTTGTGGGATTACACCTGAAATGTTCTTGGTGTATAAGTCATCTATCAAACACACATCATGAGTAAAATAATAAAAAGGAAGAAGAATTATCTGCCACATTTACTTTGCCCAACTTATAGGCCCTCTCTTTTTTTCTCCTCCTCTTTTTTAATTATGTGGACTATACCATATATGAAGTGTGGGGATTATACAATATGATGTGGCTATATTTTAATGGGTTGAATGAATTGAGTAATTATTTTGAGAAACTTAGATGTTGCTGAAAGAAACGCGGGAAAAGCAAAGGACAAATAAGTTTATCAATTAAGTAAAAGTTCTTTAAGTTTTAAAAATTAGGTAAAAGTGACAATTTTTTTTATTAATTTCTAAACTTTTTATTTTAATATTTTTATCCCCGTAATTATAAAAATTGTCCCAACAATTATTACAGTTGTTCAATAACTGTGAGTAGTTATTGAACAATTCAATAATTGTTCAAATAACTAACACAATTATTCGATAACTGTATGCAATTATTCAATGATTGTGAGTAGTTATTTAAAGAAGTTGAATTTTTTTAACTTATAAATATACCAGAATTCACTTGTCCCTTTTAATTAATTGAAGACTTTAAATAGTCTTCTTACCTTATTTTTCTCAAGAAACGCAGAAGAGAATTTTCCCTTTTAGTCCAATCATTGTTCTCCAGCCTCTTTCTCACCAACTCTTAGAAATCTCGTGACCTAAATTACTCTTTTAATTTAAAATCATTTTTTGTGATCAAGTTTTGAAATTTAATATTTGGAACATTATGAATTCAACGATAATAACATATTTAGTGTAATTTCATAATAAAGGTCTAAAGTGAATAGAATGTATGTAGATCATATCTTTACCTCTTGAGTAGATCGATTATTTTTTATAGACCCTCAGCTCAAAGAAAGCAAAATTAAAGGAAAATATACCGATATATAGCAAAATAACAAGATTATAAACAAAGCAAATGAAGCAATAATAATGTAACAATAAAGAGTAAGATACTATGTAAATACTAAATAATACTACTCCCTCCGTTTCAATTTATATGACACCTTTCGTATTTCGAGATTCAAACAAGTTTTTTTTTAAATATATTTTTTCACATAGTTTTCAAATATGTAAATTCTATTTTAAAAAATTAACTTAAAGATTCCAAATCCAAATTCACGATCAAAATTTAATTGTTTGACTCTCGAAATTCGAATTGTGCCACATAAATTGGGACAAAGAGAATAGGAGTACTAAATAAGGAGAAGATGAGTAGAGGAAACTTGCCTCCTGCCTCTCCCACATAAAAGTACGACAATACTCAACTATCCACTGCCCTTCCACCCTAATTCTCGCCCTCCCTACTTTATCAATTCATGATTAAATAACAGATCTGATGCATATAGATAAGGAGGATATGCGTTTATAGAAGTTTTATTTTTCAATGCTACATATATATTTGCCCAATGATATGACTAAAGAGGAAAATATGAGGACAATTTCTTTCAGCAATATCTAAGTTCTCAAATAATTCATTCAGCTAGCCCATCAAATATAGACACATCATAATATCATATTGTATAATCCTACACTTCATTTGGGTATAGTCCCACATAATTAAGAAGCAAGAAAAAAAAACAAATATATATGTATAGCTCATAAGTTGGGCAAAGCAAATGTGGCAGATTATTCTTTTTTCTTTACTCATCTTTCTTGTGTTTGATAGATGACTTATAGTTAAGAAAATTAAATGATGTCTTGCAATTAAACAGACAATAGTGGGGTAACAAAGGTTTTGATATACATGTAATATCATATCTGTTAGTAATGATGAAAGGGGCATATGTACATGAATCATCTTTTTGAATACCAAATGTCTCATGCCTATAAGATTTTATCTATTTAGCTTCTTTCTTGTATGATTAATTGAAACTTTAATTGTCTAATTTATTGTGCTGGTTATTGTGAAGAAAAGTCATGGAAGATCATAGTTCAATTTCAGCAAAGACGAAATACTCTACTTGATTTTTTTTCTATCCACCTAAAATTTGATGCATATAGCGAGTTATTCGATATCTGTCTGATAAAAAATAACAGGTATATATATAGTAATATACCCGAGTTATGCATAAATTGACTTGAATATTATCGTTCTTTTGAAAAGGCATATGTAGCACTTTGGCCCTGGTCCATGGACCCCTTGACTTGATGACTGTTATTTAGTGCACACCTAAATTATCTTTGGTCCTAGTTACCCTTTTAAAATTGGCTATCTGGTAGCTTTCACCCATGACTGATGATTTTAATCAGGAGGTTGATGCACTTGATGCTGAATATTTTTTGCTTATGTGTTTTCGTAATAAATAAATAAAAGGTGTCAAGTTCAGAAAAAATATTGAAGAGGAAAGTGAAAAAAAAAGTAGTAGTTTTGATTTATACATTATATCTAAAATCTATTGTTTTGACTAATTAAAATTCAAATAGAAATCAAAATTCGTAAGTAAGAATGGATGAATCTCATCTATTTACCGCGATCCTTTTTTGGTGAAATTAATCATTGATACATAATTTGTTACAACTAATTACAATCATCGTATACCGAGTAGCCTAAACGCGTTCGTCCTCCACAAAATGTCATAGAGGAAAGTCATCACATGAATAATTAATGATTATGAAACAGTACGTTCACAGGGAATCCAAACAATTGATAATTCGTTTACAAGTCAAAAAGTTCAGATTAGTACTTTATTCGTTTCATATTAATTGTCATGTTTCACTTTTAGATCGTACTATAAATTACAATTTTTCTTATGTCAATTTAATGAAACTGTATATTTTAAAATGTTGGTCAGTGTTCACTAATTTAACTCTCGAAATTAAAATTGAAACATGACATCTAATATGGACTGAATGGAATAGTAATTTACATAAATGGTTAATGGGTCAAAAGAAAATTAGAATAATCTAAAACATTAAGTTTGTACCATTTTTCAAAAAATAATTACCTTAGCTTAGCTAAGACCTCGAAATGTCGCGATTCTTTTTCATATAAGTCTTAAATAATGATACGGATTTATTCGTCCCAGAAGTTCAGTTTTGTTAATTGATTAATTAGGGTCCAAGTAAAACCCCTCCAATTTTCCCAGTTGTCCAACTTAACTTTGATATTTTCTATTATTGATTAGCCGACATAAGTCATTTTCTTTAATTTAAAATGTTGGTTAGCTTGGATACAACTCTTCAAGGTGTTTTTCACAACTTTAGTGCTATAAATAGTGGCATTTTCAACCAAAGTTTCTTATAAATTCTTCAACATTATTAACCTATCTATCTTCACTTTAATAATATATTTTTGAAAGAGAAAATTTAATGGGTATTATTGATCATATAACAGATATATTTGAGGTTACAAGTACTAGGAAGAGTAAACGTAAACCAATGCAGGTAATTTGCATGTGTTATAATATTTTTTGTTTTTCTTTATTTTAATTTCTTCTAGTTATATTGAAACTAAATAGTTTTTTTTCTTCTTCATTTCAGACAGTCGAAATAAAAGTAAAAATGGATTGTGATGGATGTGAAAGGAAGGTTACTAATGCAGTTTCCTCTATCAAAGGTTCATTTTTAACTAATCTTGCCTTTTACATATATTTTTCTTATTACAAGAATATATATGATGGAGCCATAAACTTTCAAAATAAAACTCTTATGTTCTCAGCCTTAAGTGGTGTACACCTCATCGAAATGTCAATGTCACGTGAAATTCGACATCCACTTTGGATAGCTTAACAGAATAGGAGTATATTTGAGCCACAAATAAAATATATATACAAATATTTTATATTTGAGCCACTTGAGTAACATCGAGAGTATATTTTCTCGAAAAGTATAATGGAGCGTAAAATTGACCCTTTTCATATAGTAGAGGGTAAACTTTGACCCTTTTTCCTTTCATTTAACAATACCAAAAGATTTAACTTATACACATCCAAATAGTCTAAATAATAGCAATTTACAATATCAATATACTTTAATTTCAGACTAAGTAGGTAACAAGCCATATATATTTCCATATTCAATATATTTTAATTTCAGACAAAGTAGGTAACAAGCTATATATATATATTATCCATGTTACTAATCTCACTTTATAGCCAATTATATATATCTTTTAGGAAATAACATGATTATTCGTATTGATTTTGATGTCTGAATTGTTTGTTTTAGGTGTGAAATCAGTGGATGTAAGCAGAAAGCAAAGCAGGGTGACAGTGAGTGGTTATGTTGAACCAAAAAAGGTGTTAAAGAAAGTGCAAAACACAGTAAAGAAGGCAGAATTATGGCCATATGTTGAATATAATTTGGTGTCATATCCATATGCACCTGGTGCTTATGACAAGAAGGCACCCTCTGGCTATGTGAGGGATGTACCACAAGCTTTTCAAACACCAAATACACCTACCCAGAAACTTACATCTATGTTTAGTGATGAAAATCCCAATGCTTGTCAAATCATGTGAGCATATATAATAGGGTTGGTTGACTGATTAAATTTTCACCTTATTGATGAGAGTTCGATTTTCCAACTTGTAATTTCCTCCACCATTTCCCCTTCCCCTACCCCAATAATAATAATAATATCAAGTCAAGCTAGTTGGATAAAAGTAATTTCAAATAACACGGGACTTGTGTCATCTCGGCATAGAGAGATAAATTTATAATAGGGTTTCTTACGTAACTGTACAGATGACAAAAAAAGTTTCAAAAAAATGGTTGCATGCATGTATATATATATATATATATATATATATGTAATGTATCGATATTGTATAAATAATTATGTAATGTATTGATATTGTACAAATAGTATATAACAGTGTATATATGATGTATAACTATATATCAAAGATGGAAATTATACATATCATATACATTGTTTATACGATATTTATACATTGCATCAGTTCATCTTCCTCAACAAATTGATTTTTTTTTCAATCCCGACTAACTCAAATCTCCTCTAAACAGTCCCAAATTTTAGATATGAGCTTCTCTTGATGTTTTAAACTTTTGATGTATTATTCACTCAAAATAATTTACGTTTACGGGCAGGTCAAATTTTAAAATTTGAACTATATAGCACTGAATAGACAAAGAACTATTTTCCCTTTTCTTGATTACAAACATATCCCATAAATTTTATTGGCCTCGAATTTTAAATCAAGGATAATATTATATCACATAGATTGAAACTGAAGATACACTGCAATAACCAACAATTTTATAGTTGAGAAGGGAAAAGACATCAAATTCATTTTAAACTATATCCAAAAAATCAAAGACATACTTAAACTATTATAACAATCTAATACACACTTGTATTACTTAAAAGTAAATTTATTTACCCCCTAAAGCTGATGTGGCAATTTATTTTTATTAAAATAAAAAATAGGCGCGTTTGAGACTAAATTAAAGCAAAAAAGTCAAAATCCCCCCACCCCCTCACCTCTTCTTCTTCACACCCTGCCCACCCATACCTCTTCTTCTTCACACCCCACCTCTTTTTCACTGTAATTTTGTCAGAAAAATAATGGAGAAGAGTCAACACATCACCCTTGATTTCTCCACACCAATGGAAACATCAATGAATAAGAACCATCATAACTCTATTAATTTTATTATCACCACCAAAAAATTACAACTTTATCACCCTGATTTCATCACCCCCGCTCACTACTAAAAACAACTCAAAAAGGGACGGATAGAAAAGCGACGGACAGCGTCGCTCTTGAAAAGCAGCGGCAAAAGCGACGGACAACGTCTCTTTGTCCGTCGCTTTTTTTGGCGGATTTTTGTGCAAAAATTATTTATAATTAATTAATTTTTATTTTTTATTATAAGCGACGGACAGCGTCGCAAAAATTAAAAAATAAATAAAATAATTTTAAAGAAAGCGACGTTGTCCGTCGCTTTCTTTAAAATTTAATTTATATTAACAAAAATAGAAAAGCGACGGACAAAAGCGACGGGGTCCGTCGCTTCTTTAACTATACAGAGACCCCGTCGGGTCTCTTTTCCCTCATTTATCTCTTTCTCTTTTTCTCTCCTCCTCTCCTCCACCATTGCACCACTGCTCCGCTGCTCCTCCACCACTGCTCCTCCACCACCGCTCCCTCCACCACCGCTTCCTCCACCACCGCTCCCTCCACCGTCAGCCTCCTCCCTCCAACCTCCTCCCATTTTGAGGTTAGTTATTTTATTGATTTGAAGGTTAGAGTTTAATTTGGGTATTTTTATTTTCGAAAATTGATAGTGTATTCTAGACTAGGGTATGTTGTTGTTGTTGAATTTAGACTATGGCGTATATGTTGTTGTTGTTGTTGTTGTTGTTGAATTCTAAACTAAGATTTTGAGAAATTGATATTGAAAATTGATATATGAAAAATTGATAGTGAAAAATTCATTTTTTAGATTATATTCTTAATTTATGAACTTTAATTAGTTTAGGCTTGCTAATTAGTTTGTGAACCTTAGTTTAGGCTTGCTATTAGTTTGTGAACCTTAGTTTAGACTTGCTAATTAGTTTGTGAACCTTAGTTTAGGCTTACTATTAGTTTGTGAACCTTAGTTTAGGCTTGCTAATTAGTTTGTGAACCTTGGTTTAGGCTTGCTAATTAGTTTGTGAACCTTAATTTAGGTTTTCTATTAGTTTGTGAAACTTAGTTTAGGCTTGCTATAATTAGTTTGTGAACCTTAGTTTAGGCTTGCTATTAGTTTGTGAACCTTAGTTTATGTAATGCTTGCTATTAGCTTGTAAACCTTAGTTTAGGTTCTTTTTTGAACTTGCATTATATAAGTTCTTGAATTAAGTACTTGAATTAGATTATTAGTTTTCAACTTTAGATTCTTTTTTGAACTTTAATTAGGTACTTGAATTTTGAACTCGAATTTGAAATTAGGACTTGGAACTTGAATTTGGAATTAGGATTAGGATAAGGTTCTTGAATTAGATTATTAACTTGAATTTGAAACTTGAATTTGGAATTAGGATTTGAAACTTGAATTAGGATTTGGAACTTGAATTAGGAATTTGAATTTGGAACTTGAATTAGGATTAGGACTTGAACTTGAATTTGGAATTAGGTTCTTAAATTAGATTATTAACTTGAATTAGGTTCTTGAATCTTAGATTTTTTAAGTTAAGCTTTTTTAAGTTAAGTTTGTTAGTTTAAATTGTTAGTTTTGAGTTAAGAATTAGTTTTCAACTTTAGGTTCTTTTTTTAACTTGAATTAGGTACTTGAATTTTGAACTTGAATTTGAAATTAGGATTTGGAATTTGAATTTGGAATTAGGATTTGAAACTTGAATTAGGATTTGAAACTTTAATTTGGAACTTTAATTTGGAAATTGAACTTGAATTTGGAATTAGGTTCTTGAATTAGAGTATTAACTTGAATTAGGTTCTTGAATCTAAGTATTTTTAAGTTAAGCTTTTTTAAGTTAAGTTTGTTAGTTTAAATTGTTATGTTTGAGTTAAGAATTAGTTTTCAACTTTAGTTTCTTTTTTGAACTTTAATTTGGAACTTGAATTAGGATTAGGACTTGAACTTAAATTTGGAATTAGGTTCTTGAATTAGAGTATTAACTTGAATTAGGTTCTTGAACCTTAATTTTTTTAAGTTAAGCTTTTTTAAGTTAAGTTTGTTAGTTTAAATTGTTAGTTTTGAGTTAAGAATTAGTTTTCAACTTTAGGTTCTTTTTTGAATTAGATTATTAACTTGAATTTGGAAGTTGAATTTGGAATTAGGATTTGAAACTTGAATTAGGATTTGGAACTTGAATTTGGAACTTGAACTTGAATTTGGAATTAGGTTCTTGAATTAGGTTCTTGAATCTAAGTTTTTTTAAGTTAAGCTTTTTTAAGTTAAGTTTGTTAGTTTAAATTATTATGTTTGAGTTAAGAATTAGTTTTCAACTTTAGTTTCTTTTTTGAACTTTAATTTGGAACTTGAATTAGGATTAGGGCTTGAACTTAAATTTGGAATTAGGTTCTTGAATTAGAGTATTAACTTGAATTAGGTTCTTGAACCTTAATTTTTTTAAGTTAAGCTTTTTTAAGTTAAGTTTGTTAGTTTAAATTGTTAGTTTTGAGTTAAGAATTAGTTTTCAACTTTAGGTTCTTTTTTGAACTTGAATTAGGTACTTAAATTTTGAACTTAAATTTGAAATTAGGATTTGGAACTTGAATTTGCAACTTGAATTAGGATAAGGTTCTTGAATTAGATTATTAACTTGAATTTGAAAGTTGAATTTGGAACTTGAATTTGAAATTGGGATTTGAAACTTGAATTAGGATTTGGAACTTGAATTAGGATTAGGACTTGAACTTGAATATGGAATTAGGTTCTTGAATTAGAATATTAACTTGAAATAAGTTCTTGAATTTAAGTTTTTTTAAGTTAAGCTTTTTTAAGTTAAGTTTGTTAGTTTAAATTGTTAGTTTTGAATTAAGAATTAGTTTTTAACTTTAGTTTCTTTTTTGAACTTGAATTTGGAACTTGAATTAGGATTAGCACTTGAACTTGAATTTGAAATTAGGTTCTTGAATTAGAGTATTAACTTGAATTAGGTTCTTGAATCTAAGTTTTTTTAAGTTAAGTTTTTTTAAGTTAATTTTGTTAGTTTAAATTGTTAGTTTTGAATTAAGAATTAGTTTTTAAATTTAGTTTCTTTTTTGAACTTGAATTTGGAACTTGAATTAGGATTAGGACTTGAACTTGAATTTGGAATTAGGTTCTTGAATTAGAGTATTAACTTGATTTAGGTTCTTGAACCTTAGTTTTTTTAAGTTAAGCTTTTTTAAGTTAAGTTTGTTAGTTTAAATTGTTAGTTTTGAGTTAAAAATTAGTTTTCAACTTTAGGTTCTTTTTTGAACTTAAATTAGGTACTTGAATTTTGAACTTGAATTTAAAATTAGGATTTGGAACTTGAATTTTCAACTTGAATTAGGATAAGGTTCTTGAATTAGATTATTAACTTGAATTTGGAATTGAATTTGGAACTTGAATTTGAAACTTGAATTAGGATTAGGACTTGAACTTGAATTTGGAATTAGGTTCTTGAATTAGAGTATTAACTTGAATTAGGTTCTTGAATCTAAGTTTTTTTAAGTTAAGTTTGTTAGTTTAAATTGTTAGTTTTGTGTTAAGAATTAGTTTTCAACTTTAGGTTCTTTTTTGAACTTGAATTTGGAACTTTAATTTGGAACTTGAATTAGGATTAAGATTTGAACTTGAACTTGAATTTGGAATTAGGTTCTTGAATTAGAGTATTAACTTGAATTAGGTTCTTGAACCTTAGTTTTTTTAAGTTAAGCTTTTTTAAGTTAAGTTTGTTAGTTTAAATTGTTAGTTTTGAGTTAAGAATTAGTTTTCAACTTTAGATTCGTTTTTGAACTTGAATTTGAAATTAGGATTTGAAACTTGAATTTGGAACTTGAATTAGGATAAAGTTCTTGAATTAGATTATTAACTTGAATTTGGAACTTGAATTTGGAATTAGGATTTGAAACTTAAATTAGGATTTGGAACTTGAATTTGGAACTTTAATTTGGAACTTGAATTAGGATTAAGACTTGAACTTGAATTTGAAATTAGGTTCTTGAATTAGAGAATTAACTTGAATTAGGTTCTTGAATCTAAGTTTTTTTAAGTTAAGTTTGTTAGTTTAAATTGTTAGTTTTGAGTTAAGAATTAGTTTTCAACTTTAGGTTTTTTTTTAAACTTGAATTTGGAACTTTAATTTGGAACTTGAATTAGGATTAGGACTTGAACTTGAATTTGAAATTAGGTTCTTGAATTAGAGTATTAACTTGAATTAGATTTTTGAACCTTAGTTTTTTTAAGTTAAGCTCTTTTAAGTTAAGTTTGTTAGTTTAAATTGTTAGTTTTGAGTTAAGAATTAGTTTTCAACTTTAGGAATAATTTTTTGAACTAGAATTAGGTTGGTTCTTGAATTTGGAATTAAGTTCTTGAATTAGATTATTAACTTGAATTTGGGAACTTTGAATATGAAATAGGTTCTTGAATTAGTTTTGGATTTTGTTTTAGAATCTTGAATTAGTATTTAACTTTAACCTTTTGAATTAGGTTCTTGAATCTAAGTTTATTTAAGTTAACCTTTTTAAAGTTAAGTTTGTTAGTTTAAATTGTTAGTTTTGAGTTAAGAATTAGTTTTCAACTTTAGGTTCTTTTTTGAACTTGAATTTGAAACTTTAATTTGAAACTTGAATTAGAATTAGGACTTAAACTTGAATTTGGAATTAGGTTCTTAAATTAGGTTCTTAACCTTAGTTTTTTTAAGATAAGCTTTTTTAAGTTAAGTTTGTTAGTTTAAATTGTAAGTTTTAAGTTAAGAATTAGTTTTCAACTTTAGGAATAATTTTTTGAACTAGAATTAGGTTGGTTCTTGAATTTGAAATTAAGTTCTTGAATTAGATTATTAAATTGTTAGTCTTTGTGAACCTTAGTTTAGGTTAATGCTTGCTATTAGTTTTCAACTTTAGGTTAGTGTTAGTTTTGAATTAGTTTCTTGAATTTGGAAATTTTGAATTAGTTTTGGGTTATGCATACATATGTCATCAGGTGATGGTGATCGAGGTCGTCCTAGTAAAAGTACTAGCAAGTCTAGTAATTCTAGGAAGAGCTCTAGGAGGCCTATAGAGCATGACGATATTTCAGGTCGTCTTTTATCTTCGCCACATATTTGCTCTACTCCACCAGTGTCTATCCCTTATGGCACTGGGAATCCCGCAGATTATCATGGTCCTAGACCCACTACTTCTCATCATCACATGACTTTCATGCCTACACCCTTTATGCCTCCGCCATATGGCAGCGGGACTACTAGATTACCATCTGGTATGCCATCCCCCATGATTCTTCTTTCCCCCACTTATCAGGCTTGCGACTTAGAGATATCAGCTCTGAATCTGACATACAGACCTCTACACCCCCATTGACTCAGCGTTATAGACTTCTGCCATTGTCTGCATCAGCACTTTCTGAGGGGGAAGAGGACGACGTGAATCTGAGACCCGGCGAGAAGGACGCCATTGGTAGAGTCATAATTCGCCCTGAAGGATTATCGTAAGTTTTTTTCTAATTAATTGATAAGTTTGTTTTTTCATATTAATTAATTATTTATCACTTGATGACATGCTTATTATGTTCTTTACAGGTGGTATCCCACGAAAGAGTCCCGACGTGCTCTAAAGGAGGGAGTTAAGAGGCTTTTTACAGAACCTTGGAGCTCTTGGTCAGAGATTCCAAGATCGATCCAACAGGCCATGTTTGATGAGTTTAAGGTATATATATATATATATATTAACTTTTCATAATATACATATATATATATATATATATATTATCTAACACTAATCATTTCTTTTTTTTCCAGACAATGTGTACTTGGAAGCGAAAGTACAATAAGATCATTTTCACTACTTTCGCGAGGAAGGCCAGTGCCAGGCTATAACAATGGCTTAAAAAAATTTGGGATAGTAAAAAGTGTGGATCTTGGCTTTTACCTCATCTTCATGAGCAGCTTCAGAAGTATTGAGATTCGGAAGAGTTCAAAGCATTGTCTGAACAAGGCAGAAAGCCAGAGGCAGTGTTAAAGGTGGATCGTTGCACACTATAGGTGCAAAGAGTGTACCGGACGTTGCAAGGGATATGGTAAGTAATAATATTAACCTTTTAACTTATATATATGTTTATATAAACTTGATTAAATAATATTAATTATATTACTTTATTATGTTAAATTTATTTTGTTTGCAGGAGAAGGACTTGGGGCGCCCTCCGACTCAGGCTGAGCTCTTTAAGAAAGGCCACATACGAGACAAAAAAAATGAGTCAGATCCAGATGTATGGGTCGAGCAGAGGTCTAAAAACGCCTATGTAAATTTTAAATTTTAAATATAATTAAAGTACTAATATATATATATATTAGGTATATATTATAATTTTTATTTTTTATATGCAGGATGAATTTGGACGTGTTTTGTCTGAGTATAGCCAGACTCAGCAAGGTCTGGGCTTGCCGACCGAGCGTACAAACGAAGAAGTCACTCAAATATGGACCAAAAAAGTGGCAGGGAGGAGACAAAAGAGGAGAGTCTATGGTCTAGGCTCTAGGAATGATTTGCGACGAATCCAGTCAGGACTGGATGGTATTGAATCCTCGCGGCAGGCTGAGGCGGTTGATGATGTCCAGCTTGCACATATGTCGCAGCAGATCGCAGATCTTACTAGTGCCTTGGCAGAATCCGAGAGAAAACGCACTGAGTGCACTGATGATTTGTCCAAGACTGTCCAGGATCTTCAACAACAAATGTCGTCATATGTTAGTCGTCGCCGTCGTAATATAGATCGTACTCCTTCCTCCTCGTCATCAAGTGACAACATTACTGAGACTAGTGAAAATAAGGAGTAGTATGTGGATACTACCCCCCATTAGGATTGCCTCATTTCCTTCTATATTTTGACACATTTTGATATTTTTGACACTTTTTGACACTTTTTTTATTGTTATTGAATACTTTATAGGTCCTTTTGGTGGACCTTTTATGTGATTAGTAGATTTTTACTTCATTTTTAGTTTGTTGTTGATGTTTTAATTGTTTTATAAATGTTGTAATTGCTGGTTTGGATTGTATTGAATAGGTTTTCGAAATGGCAGGTGGTGCATATTGAAAATGCAGATTTTTACAGCTAGAAAAAATGCAGAAAAGCGACGGATAGCATCTCTTTTGTCCGTCGCTTTTCTGGAATAAATTTACCAGGAAAAGCGACGCTGTCCGTCGTTTTGTTCTTCAAGTTCAAGAACAAAGTGACAGATTGCGTCGCTTTTCTGGAAAAATGAAAAAAAAAAGTCATCGCTTTTGCCTTTGCATCGCTGTCCGTCGCTTTTAAAGCGACGCTATCCGTCGCTTCTGGAAAAGCGACTGACCATTTTCCCACGATAGTGAGACCGTCGCTTTTCCGTTGCTTTTGGCCAAAAAAGCGACGGCCAGCGTCCCTTTGGGCCGTCTCTTTTTGGCCTTTTTTAGTAATGGCTATACCTTCATCACCCAATCCATCACCACCAACACAAAATCTCATGCTCTACTCCAATGAGCTCAGATCAACGATGGGTTTCTTCTTAATATTGATTTTGGGAGTGTGTTTGTAGCTGGAAAAAAAGAAGAAGAACGTACTGATGGTTTCTTCATTGTTCGAAAGTTTCGGATTGTAAGTTTTGGGTGTTGCTTATGTGTTTTTGAAATCAGTTTTACATGATAGATTGGAGCTCCAAAATCGTTTTAGGGACTGATTAGAGAAGCTTGGAGGTGATAAAGTTTTGCAACTTCCATTTTTTTTTGTTGCTCGAAATGTCGAATTTGTGAAATGCTTGAGGTCTGAAACTCTAATTCAAAAATTATTGGTTACTGATGATTTGAAACTAAAATCGAGATTAACAACGTCTGGAACATGAAGAAGATAGTTGAAAACACCATTGGCAGCCATGAACGAAGCTTAAGCTTCAAAATTTGAAAATTGAGTTTCCGCAAATAAGCTCCATTTTGAGTGGGTATGTATCAAAAGAACCGAAACATTGTGAGGAGCTCATATCTCGAATTTAAAGTGATTCGAGCGAGTTTTAGGTGGATATGGATCGTTTTGGTGCTGGGTTTATGCGGAGAAGATGAACAATGGCTGAAATTGCAGAATTATTTTCTTTTACTTATAGCCACTGATTTGAAGATTTTCTTGAAATTTTTGAGCATTTTTGCTAGTAATTGCATAGAAAACCCAATTTCACAAAGGCATTTGGGTTTGTTTGGCTGAAATTTGAAGCGCAATTAGATTTAAAGAAAAGAAAAAAGAAAAAGGTTTAAATTAAAAAGAAAAAGAAAAATGTAATGAAAATAATAAATTTATTGTATTTTTTGTGATGCTGACGTGGCATGCGCGTGTGGAACACTTCACCTTATGAAAGTGGTATAACATGTATAGGGTGGAAATAAATTCAATTTTAAGTAGTACAATTGTGTATTAGGTCGTTACAATAGTTTAAGTGTGTCTTCGACTTTTCGAGTATAGTTTAGGGTGATTTTAATGTCTTTTTCCTAGTTGAGAATTGCCCTAGATTTGCAGGTTGTCATTTTGGGTGATTAGTGATGTAAAACTTACTATTCGTCCCGTTTAAAAAGAATGAACTACTTACTTTATTTTTTAATCCGTTTTAAAAAGAATGACTCTTTTCTTTTTTAGTAACTCTTTAATTCCAACTTTTCACATAACATATTTGAGACCACAAGATTAAAGGGCATTTTGATACATTTGACATATTTTTAGTTTAAGACCACAAGATTCAAAAGTCTTTTTTATTTTCTTAAACTCTGTGCCAAGTCAAAATATGTCATTCTTTTTTAAACGAAGGGAGTATAAAGTTCTCTTTCTATGGTGCTATACTTTATCCAAGTGACACCTACCCCTTACTTGTTAGGTAAAACAATCAGTAATAAATAATCACTAAATCTAAGTTAATTAAAACATAAATTTTAATAGGAATAACATAAGGAAAAATTACCTAAAGAGACGAACTATCTTTATTATATTTACTAATTTTTTCATTGCTTTATTTTAATTACTTAATATAACACCTTATTTTAGTATAGTGTTTGAGAGAAATTGTAAAGGTAGATTATAATTTTCTCTCTTGAGCAAGGAGATCTCCGGTCTTTTTTACATTTCACAATTTCTTGTTAATAGGTTGAAAATCTATTAAATAAGCGTTTGGCCCATGAGAATTTTTCACTATTTTTCAAAAAATTATTTCACTTTTTTTCGAAAATAGTGTTTGGCCATAAAAAATTCAAAATACAACTTGAAGTTGTATTTGGAAAAGTGAAAACACCCACTTTTTTCCATCTCACTTTTTTCACTTTTTTTTTTTGGAAGAAATCCTAATGTTTTATTTTCATAAAATGACCTCATTTAAATTATATTTCATTTTCAAATCATATTTTATATATTTTAAATATTTAAAATCTAGATAATTATTGCAAATATTATGGTCAAACACAACTTCAACTCCAATTCTAATTCTAACTTTAAAAATTCCAAAAAAATATTTTTTTTTATTCTCATGATCAAACGGGGGCTAAGATACTATTCATTATCCCCCCTTAATTAGTGTCGGAGTTGTGTACCAAACTAAGACAAACATAACAAATGAGACGTGTTAATAATAGTGCGATTCTTACATGATATTTTCAAAATAAATTATCAAAAATTAATTGAATTGTATCGATATCAAAGAGAAATCGGAATCATTGAGATGATTTTAAAAATATTTAATTTTAATTATATACATAATACACCAGGGTAACCGAAAAATTAATATAGTATAAATTTCTTAAAATAAAACGGTCCTTTTATAGGATTATCCTCATATAATTTGAAGCACGTGGCCACGACCACTTATTCCTTCATTTCTTATCTCTTCCTTTTTCGGGAAAAAATATTTTTTTTCTTTCTTTTTCATCATATTTTTGGGGACTTTTACAGGATTATTTAGTTCCCCTGTCCATATCCATTTGCGAATTTGTCATAAAAATTTTACACAACACAATTTTGTGCGCAGTCCGTCGCTTTTCCTGGTATTTCTTTTTCAGAAAAGCGACGCTGTCCGTCGCTTTTTCTGGGATTTTTTTAAAGAAATTCCAGAAAAGCAACGGACAAAAGAGACCCTGTCCATCGCTTTTCTGCATTTTTTTCCAACTATAAAAATCTGCATTTTCAATATGCACCACCTGCCATTTACAAAACTAATTCAAAACAGCCCAAATCAGCACTAATTGCTGCCACAACATTCATAATAAGATTTAATCATAACAAGAAACTAAATACGAAGTAATAATATCACTAAACATTTAAAAGGCAAGCATTAACCTAAACTAAAGTTTACAAAGACTAACCTAAACTAGCAAGCTATTCAAGGTTCACAAATTAACATTAATGTAATAAACTAACACTTAACTTAAAAAAGAACGTATATAATTCAAGTACCTAATTCAAGAACCTATATAATTCAAGTACCTAATTCAAGAACCTATATAATTCAAGTACCTAATTCAAGAACCTATATAATTCAAGTTTAAAAAAAGAACCTAGAGTTGAAAACTTCTTAACCCAAAACTAACAATTTAAACTAACAAACTTAACTTAAAAAACCTTAACTTAAAAAAATTAAGATTCAAGAACCTAATTCATGTTAATAATCTAATTCAAGAACATAATTCCAAATTCAAGTTTCAAATCCTAATTCTAAATGCAAGTACCTAATTCAAAGTTCCTCATTTTTTTAACAATAACACTTACATATAAATATTCACATAACTCACAAGACTAACCTAAACTAATTAAGGTTCACAAGTCTATCCTAAACTAACAAGCATTATTCAAGGTTCACAAAAAAGAACCTAAAGTTGAAAACTAATTCAAGAGTATAAAAACTAAACCCAAAACTAATTCAAAAATCTATTTCAAATTCAAAGTTCCTAAATTCAAGTTATAATCTAATTCAAGAACCCAATTCCAAATTCAAGTTCCAAATCCTAATTCCAAATTTAAGTTCCAAATTCAAGTTCAAAAAAGAACCTAAAGTTGAAAACTAATTCTTAACTCAAAACTAACAATTTAAACTAACAAACTTAACTTAAAAAATCTTAACTTAAGAAAACTAAGATTCAAGAACATAATTCAAGTTAATAATCTAATTCAAGAACATAATTCCAAATTCTAATTCCAAATCCTAATTTCAAATTCAAGTTCCAAATTCAAGTTCAAAAAAGAACCGAAAGTTGAAAACTAATTCTTAACTCAAAACTAACAATTTAAATTAACAAACTTAACTTAAAAAAACTTAATTTAAAAAAACTAAGATTCAAGAACCTAATTTAAGAACCTAATTTCAAATTCTAATTCCAAATCCTAATTCTAAATTCAAGTACCTAATTCAAGTTCAAAAAAGAACCTAAAGTTGAAAACTAATTCTTAACTCAAAACTAACAATTTAAACTAACAAACTTAACTTAAAAAATCTTAACTTAAGAAAACTAAGATTCAAGAACGTAATTCAAGTTAATAATCTAATTCAAGAACATAATTTCAAATTCTAATTCCAAATCCTAATTTCAAATTCAAGTTCCAAATTCAAGTTCAAAAAAGAACCGAAAGTTGAAAACTAATTCTTAACTCATAACTAACAATTTAAATTAACAAACTTAACTTAAAAAAACTTAATTTAAAAAAACTAAGATTCAAGAACCTAATTTAAGAACCTAATTTCAAATTCTAATTCCAAATCCTAATTCCAAATTCAGGTACCTAATTCAAGTTCAAAAAAAACCTAAAATTGAAAACTAATTCTTAACTCAAAACTAACAATTTAAACTAACAAACTTAACTTAAAAAAGCTTAACTTAAAAAAACTAAGATTCAAAAACCTAATCTATATATACTTAAAAAGAGAAGAGTCTAGCCTAGAATTTTGCCAAGTGTTTGAGTAGGATGTTGACATGTGTACATTTTTAGGACAATTTAGTTAGATTAGGTATTTAATTAGTTAATAGTTACTTTTAATTTTTACAGCTTTTAAAATAATTTAAATAATGCAATTATTTCTGCTATTGAATAAATATTTTCTTTAACTTTGTCGCGGATATGTTAAATGTGTAATGAATGCTTTATTTTTTATTATAAACTTTCTAGAAGTATTGGGATTGCCAAAAAAAAAGTGTGCTAAGTTCAAAATTTGGTTTTACAAGGAATGAAGTACGTATTTGTTAAAATTGTAGGCAGTTTACAACATCTCCAAACATCAATTTACATCTCCTGGCAAGCATATTTTTGAATACATGCGGTATACCAATTTTTGATTGCATAGCACACAATTTAAATATACTGAACAAGTATACTTCTAAATTAAATTCTAGCCAGTTTACAACATCTTCACTGAGTATCATATACCGTCAATTTACATCATCTCCAAATTAATGGTGATTAAATTTGAAATTCTACATCATAAATATAATACACAAAAAAATGCTTACGGGTATACTGCTAAATAAAATTCTAGGCAGCTTACAACATCTTCACTGAGTATCATATACCATCAATTTACAACATATAACCAAAAAAAATCCGTAAATACAAATAAATATCGATAAATAAAAATAATTCGATAATAAAAATTTCTACACTTTTTATTTATAAAAAAATAAACTGAATTTAAAGTTAGGTTAATTAGTATTTCCTCTGTCCCATTTTATGTGGCACACTTTAACTTGACACAGTATTTAAGAAAAAAAAAAAAGACTTTTAAAACTTGTGATCCAAAATGATCGTTGAACATTTGTGTGTGTGTAAATTATTTCATTAAGGGCAAAAGAAAGATTTCAAAGTTAATTTTTAATTATAGTAAGATGCTATTCTTTTTGGGACGGACTAAAAAAGAAAGTTTGTCATGTAAAATGCGGACGGAGGGAGTAGTTATTATTTTAAAATTTAAAAAATTATTGGTTTTTTTTTAAAAAAAAGTTAACAAAACCGTGACAATATAGAATTAGCACCGATATCCACGATCCCCACTACGTATGATTATATTAGGACAAAAAAACTGTATTTCCCAAAATTTTAAATTTTAAAGTGGGTATAGTGGTAGAAGTCCACAACTTTCACATCATAGTTCTCTTCGAAGTGTAAGCAAATCTCCATCTCCATTTAAAAATCAAAAGCAAATCTTCATCATCATGTACAAATCAACAAGACGATGAAGTTTGGGTTGTTATCAGTGGTCAAATACATAATCTTATGGTAAACAAAGCTTTCTTCTAATCAATTTTCAGATCTTCTTTTGTGATTTTCACCATCCTCTATTCCATTTTCTGACAAGTTCAAGAAACAGAGGTAGCCTCTACTCTCTCAATCCTTCTGAAGGTTAATATTTGTTAAATAGCCACCAAAAATGTGCATGTCACTGTTACGAATCAATTATGTATAATACCTTAATTTTGCAGGCATTTTCAATTATCTTCTTTGGTGAATAGGGTGACTCGAGCCAGGTATGCCAATTGCTTATCAAGGTAGTAGCGTAAAATCTGCATTAACTTCTGAAGTTGTGACAACTTTTCAGCTTGCTACTATTGATTTGGCTGCTGATGAGAACCCACTACAAGTTGTCCCTGAGGAATACTGTAGGTTACTCCTGTACGTTGTTGATTTCTTATGTTGTCAACTATGAATGTCATTTTAATATTGCTTTGTGGCTCTTGTGTTGCGTATGAACTCATAAATGATATAAATTAATCTTTCTGATGATTAGAATTTATAGTTGAAAAAAAGAAAGAGTCAGAGACATTAATACAAGCACTTTTGGGTATGAATAATCGCATAATAATAAGTTAGATGAGCTGTTATGACATCATATTTATACAACAATGCATTATACCTGAATAGAAGAGAGTCAGATGAGATTGTGAAGCTTAAGAGCCAATAGTTACTGTAGATAGAATTGTAGAGCTATTTGAGTCTTTAAAGGAGCAATCGTATGAAAATGGAACACCAATTTTGAGATAAGCACATGTGAAGGGAAATGAAGTTCCAAGACTAATAATGAAGGTAATGACCCCATTATGATTGTTGACCCTTTTAAGTCCTGCACTTATCCTATTTAACGGCATTCTTTTTTCATCCCCATGCGATAGTCAAATGAAACTGAGGAGGAAACAATAATACCAATTGTTGTGCGCTTTTGCAAGAATGACACTGTAAGTAATCATGATTATAAGTTGCTTCTTTGTGATCAAACAGAATTGTTCAACATTCATTTCTCTCAATATAAATATGACAGAGGAGTACCCTTGCTAACAGACAACCAACTTTATTTATAAGTCCATTTCAGTGGTATCACATACATTGCGAAATATTTAGAGCCTATTCAGTAAGGATAGGAAACTAGAAGAAGATGAAAGTTTCAGACAAAATGGTACAAACAATAATATAGGAAATTATGTTGAGATGGAAACTGAAGGAAAACCTAATAATAACAAAATCTCTAATTTAGCCTGTTTGGCCAAACTTTTAAAATCAGCTTATTACTTTTCAAAAAAACACTTTTGATGAGAAGCAATTTGTGTTTGGCCAACAAATTTAAAAAGCACTTTTGAACAGCAATTAGTGTTTGACTAAGCTTCCTAAAAGTGCTTCATAGTGTATTTTTATCAAAAGTGCTTTTGGGGAGAAGCTACTTTTTTTAGCTTCTCAAAAACAGTTTCTGCTACTCCCCAGAAACACTTATTTTTTCCCAAAAGTTGGACCAAACACCTTGATTTTTTAAAATAAGCACTTTTGGCAAAAAATAAGCTTGGCCAAACAGGCTATATTAGTCTTCTTATGATGCTTGGTTTAACACGCTCTGTATTAAATAAAAATTGAAAGCCTAATATGCTTGCTTCTAATTTAATTTCCTTTTTTTGCTAACACATTGATGGATCAATTTACTAAAGTGTAACACGCTCTGTATTAAAGAAAAATTAGATAGGAAGTTCTTTAGCTTATATATTTTTTTTTTTTTTTTGTAAAATTTGCACATAGTGGAAGAGGAGGATAAGTCTCACGCCAATCTGATGGAATTTTGGCAGAAGGAAGTAATGGCGATAGATACGAGTTGTGCAAAGTAAAAATTGGAGAGATTACTTTTCCGGAAGAAGAACATCTGCAAAGTGTATGCAAGTATTCAGACAATGAAACAAGTTCAATTATTTTTTCACATCAATGGTGTAGTTACCATGGCCGAACAAGCATTCAAAATGTAAGATTTGAGATCAACAAACATACTTTGTATTTTGTTTATTCAGAAAAATTTATTATCAACAAAGTTTGAAGATTGTGGTTGCTAAGACTTAAATAAATTATTGTTATTTGTAGAAATTGTGAAAAAATTTAGTTCGTGAAGTTAATAAGAATAATTTAGAGGTACATTTTGATTATATATAAAACACTAACAAAAAATTAGCTAAAATATTAAATTATAATAATAAAAAAATATATACAATTATTGAATTTGACAAACATATATGTCATCTTTTAGCCAATCCGTGATAAGCAAGGCATAAAAAGAGAAAATTGAAGAATTTTAAATATTTTTTAAAAAAACTCAGAGAATATTCCAGGAAAAAAATGTCTAGGTTATACTAAGAAAAGAGTAATAAACAATAATACTAAATTAAGTGACAAACTAATAAAAAATAATACTATCAGTGTAAAAAAATAGTTGAAATAGTGGATAATACAGTATAAAATATAAGAAACAAAAATTAATTTGATGACTATATAATTGATTTCCTTTAACATTACAATGATTTAATTAGTGGGTATATTCCTTGAAAAATAAAGTTATAGTTCAAATATAAAATATACTATGATCAAATATGCTTAAATAAATCAAATCATATTTTTATTAACAATTCTAATTTCTTGCATCCGGTTCATATACATTGGTTCCTATTATTTCTCTTCATTTTATTCCGAAATAATCCGCGCATCGCGCGGGCACGTATACTAGTTTAAGTTAATAATCTAATTCAATTACCTAATTTTAAATTCTAATCCAAATCCTAATTTCAAATTCAAGTTCCAAATTCAAGTACCTAATTCAAGTTAAAAAAAGAACCTAAAGTTGAAAACTAATTCTTAACTCAAAACTAATAATTTAAACTAACAAACTTAACTTAAAAAAGCTTAACTTTAAAAAATTAAGATTCAAGAACCTTCTAATAATCTAATTCAAGAACCTAATTTCAAATTCTAATCCAAATCCTAATTCCAAATTCAAGTTCCAAATTCAAGTATCTAATTCAAGTTCAAAAAAAAACCTAAAGTTGAAAACTAATTCTTAACTCAAAACTAACAATTTAAACTAATAAACTTAACTTAAAAAAATTAAGATTCAAGAACCTAATTCCAAATCCTAATTCCCAATTCAAGTACCTAATTCAAGTTCAAAAAAGAACCTAAAGTTGAAAACTAATTCTTAACTCAAAACTAAAAATTTAAACTAACAAACTTAACTTATAAAAGCTTAACTTAAAAAAACTAAGATTCAAGAATTTAATTCAAGTTAATAATCTAATTCAAGAACCTAATTCCAAATTCTAGTCCCAAATCCTAATTTCAAATTCAAGTACCTAATTCAAGTTAAAAAAAGAACCTAAAGTTGAAAACTAATTCTTAACTCAAAACTAACAATTTAAACTAACAAACTTAACTTAAAAAACTAAGATTCAAGAACCTAATTCCAAATTCTAATTTCAAATCCAAATTCCAAATTCAAGTACCTAATTCAAGTTCAAAAAAGAATCTTAAGTTGAAAACTAATTCTTAACTCAAAATTAACAATTTAAACTAACAAACTTAACTTAAAAAAGCTCAACTTAAAAAAACTAAGATTTAAGAACCTAATTCTAAATTCTAATTCCAAATTCAAGTACCTATAATTCAAGTTCAAAAAGAACCTAAAGTTGAAAACTAATTCTTAACTCAAAACTAACAATTTGAACTAACAAACTTAACTTAAAAAAACTAAGATTCAAAAACCTAATTTCAAATTCTAATTCCAAATCCTAATTCCAAATTCAAGTTCAAAAAAGAACCTAAAGTTGAAAACTAATTCTTAACTCAAAACTAACAATTTAAATTAACAAACTTAACTTAAAAAAACTAAGATTCAAGAACCTAATTCAAAAAGTTAAAGTTGAAAACTAATTCAAGATTCTAAAACAAAACCTAAAACTAATTCAAGAACCTATTTCAAATTCAAAGTTCCCAAATTCAAGTTAATAATCTAATTCAAGAACCTAATTCCAAATTCAAGAAGCTATACAATTCAAGTTCAAAAAAGAACCTAAACTAAGATTCACAAACTAATAGCAAGCCTAAACTAAGGTTCACAAACTAATAGCAATTCTAAACTAGGGTTCACAAACTAACAGCAAGCCTAAACTAAGGTTCAAAAACTAATAGCAAGCCTAAACTAATTAAAGTTCATAAATTAAGAATATAATCTAAAAAAAAAAAAGATTCACTATAAATTTTTTCATATATCAATTTTCACTATCAATTTTTTAAAATTCTAGTCTAGAATTCAACAATAACAACAACAACATATACACCCTAGTCTAGAATTCAACAACAACAACATACCCTAGTCTAGAATTCACTATCAATTTTTCAAAATAAAAATACTCAAATTAAACCCTAACCTTCAAATAAACAAAACAACTACCTCAAAATCGGAGGAAGTTGGAGGGAGTAGGTTGACGGTGGAGATAGCGGCGGTGGAGGGAGCGGCGGTGGAGGGAGCGGCGGTGGAGAGAGCGGCGGAGCAGTGGCGGAGGAGAGGAGAGAAAAGAGAAAGAGAGAAATGAGGGAAAGAGACCCCGTCGGGTCTCTGTATAATTAAAAAAGCGACGGACAACGTCGCTTTTGTCAGTCACTTTTTTAAATGAGTTGACCGCATATTGACCAAAAAGTGACGGACAAAAGCGACGTTGTCCGTCGCTTTTCTATTGTTTTTTAATATTAATTAAATTTTAAAGAAAGCGACGGACAGCGTCGCTTTCTTTAAAATTATTTTTTAATTTTTTTTAATAATTGCGACGCTGTCCGTCGCTTATAATAAAAAATATTAATTATTTATAAATAATTTTGGCACAAAAATTCGCCAAAAAAGCGACGAAAAAAGAGACACTGTCCGTCGCTTTTGTAAAAAAATAATTATAAATTTAAAAAAAAATAGAAAAGCAACGGACATCGTCGCTTTTTCCGTCGCTTTTCAGGAGCGACGCTGTCCGTCGCTTTCCTATCCGTCCCTTATTGAGCTGTTTTTAGTAGTGTTCAATAAAATTTCATATTTGAACTCCTTAAGTTATGGAAAGCTTGATTTCTAAATAAAATTTTAGTTTTGCCCTTGACGACTCGGGATTGACCTTTGAATTGACTTTCCGAATTCAAAATAGAAGTGTAATAATATAAGTACTGATAGACTCGTATTTATGCGTAGAACTTGTTATTTCTATATTTGGTGCATTCTAAATCCATTCAGAAGGAAAAATCCGGTTTGTGATTATTGGTGGCTTACAATTCGATTTCGAGGTAGGTTATGACTTAACTTTCTTCAGACTTTGCTTGGGTGACGACTTATAGTGTAAAACATGCTTTGGGATGGGTGACTTAGTGATTTAAAGTGACATATAAGATGTATTGTGGTTATGACGCCCGAATCAAGGCTTGTACAGTATTAGTGAATTACGATTTGGATTGCTGACTTGATATTTAGGCTTGTAGCCTGTGTTCATGAGTTGATTGGTACCTTGAGATTTCGTACATATATATTGTGTTTGATTCATCATTTCATTCTGAGCATGCATATATATTCATCTCATAGGTCACTGAATTATGCTATCAAGAGCAATACTGATTTTTGAAAGAAAATGAACCACCTTCTTTTGATTTAGTTCAGGGTAAGATTTTGGATGGAGACTTGTGATATTTTTATTACTTTAGTCCGAGGTAAGATTCTGGATGGAGTTGATTTCATCCAAGGAAATATTCTAGACGAGGTATATGAACATCACGAGTTCCCCATAGGTCCCAACTTACATCACACGATTGGAGGGAAGGTATATCGGTAGGCATTGACCCTTGCATATCATCTCATATTATTTACATTATTCTTGTATTATTGTTGAATTTGAGATGATGTGTGGTACTTATTGATATTGAACTACTGAGACTTTTCTGCATGCAGGGTTATTTAGTATTTTTTCTCGTTATAGTTTCTGTCAAAGCTTACTCGACCTATGATGCCTACTGAGTACTAGTGATTGTACTCATCCCTACTTTTATGCATCCTTCTGATGCAGATCTAGGTACGAGTGGTCCTCGCGACTTGTGATCATGCATTTCATGCGGTGTTTTGTGACTTGAAGCTATGGTGAGCTCCTACCTTCGGAGACTGCCCTGACTTCATCTATCCTTTATTTTTGTCTTCTTTATTTTCTTAGATAAGGTTGTATTTCAGTATGATATTCTGTATTAGAGTCACTTTTATACTTGTGACAGCTGAGTTTTAGAATATTTTGAGATATATAGCCCTATTTCCTTTCGATTGTTGTTGACTTGAGTCATTATGATTATTTGTAGTGTTAGTATTTTTTTAGTTTAGCTTACCTACCATGGTAGTTGGGGTCGGTGCCATCACAATCCATGTGATTTTGGATTGTGACATATGTGGACTTAAGAAAGATAATGTGCAATATTTCTCATAGATTAAGAATGTTATTTATCATTTTCCTCATCGTCTTCTTTTGGGATTTTTCCTATTTTTTTCTTTTCCTTTTTCTCTAATTTTAATAAGCTCAAAAATAATCTTTTTAAATTAATTGGTAACTTTCATATTCCATAATAAAATTGTGAAAATTATATACATGGATCATTACCTGTTACTTCCTTCGTCCAATAATACTTGTCTACTATTGACTTTGTACACTTCTTAAGAAACTATAAATAGAGAGGTAGTTTAATCATATCACCCTTTGAATATAATAAATACAATATCTTGAAAAATATTATAGAAAAATAACTATAATTAATGATAAGGATAGATTAGGAACTAAGTGTAAAATTATCTCTTGATTTCATAAATTGAACAAGTATTGTTGGACATCTATTTTTAGTATAGTGGACAATTAAAAATAAACGGAGGGAGTACTTTTTTTTTTATCTCATATATCATAATAAAAAATTAATAAAAGAATTCTGTTTGATTTTAATGAGTCGGGCTACATCTAAATAAATAACTCATTCAAAAGTTTATTTTTCTCTTTAGATCAATTTATCCTTTGCAAAATTAAAATTAAAATAGGCAAATATAATGGATTTAATATTAAATCATAGTTTTTTTCTAGTTAATTTGATGGCTTTACAATTAGAATTGGTATTGTCAAATTAGAAATGATATTCTCGACTTTTAAATATTTATGATAGAGTCTAATTGTGTATGCTCTTACACACACTTACTTCTTTTTATTCTTTCATTTTCTCACTCATACTAATACTATTAGTTCTTTTTATTCTTTCATTTTCTCACTCATACTAATACTATTAGTTATTTATTATGTCCAAATTAAGTTTATATTGTAGCTCTAATATTTTTGGAAAAAGTGAAGAAGGGCATCTCTATAACAGAAAACAAAAAAATGAGTAACTACTCTTTTGGATTTTCCCTTTTATTTAAGATAGTTACACAATTATTAACCAAATCAATGACCTATTAATTTAGGACCATAACTTCAGTCATAAGTATAAAGAGTAGTAGAAGATTTTAGTAACTGAACGAAAGTAACTACAATAATTATGAATCTTAACTTTTTTTTAACGAAGAAAGATCAAATATACTTCTGTACTATTAAAAATGGTTTAAATATACCCATACCTCGTTATATTTTGGGTTCAAATATACCCTTTTCGTTATACTTTGGGTCAAAATATACCCCTGTACTATTAGAAATAGTTTAAATATATCCCTCGTTATACTTTAAGTCCAAATATACCCCTTCCGATATACTCTGGGACCAAATATACCCTTCCCATTAAACTTTTATGTTGATTTACCATTCACCCATTTAAACCATCTCAATTCCCTCCAATTTATGTTCTTTTCTTTTCTTGTAGTCTTCTATTTTCTTTTCTTCTCTTTTTTAATGATCCGCTTTTCATGAATCCAAACTCTTTAAAGTCTTTGCTCACCTATTTCTGAATACTTTTTCGTTGACATTAATGATCAGTTTATCAGATATACGAATTTCCCCCTGCATTTATATAAGGTAATCTTGTTTAGCTGATTATTTCAAGTATAAGTTTTAACATCAGATATTAAACCAAAAGATAATGGAAAAAAGAAAGTGGACTTTCTTATATACCAAAACTTCAAAAATTTCCTGTAAAAAAATTTATTCGTTGTGAGGCCAAGGAAAAGTTTAGACGACAGGGGTATAAATTGTGAATATGTGTATTATTTTTGTATGAATCGAGAGAGTGGGCTGGAGATGGATTAAATATGTGCGTTTGTAAAGTGAATCACGCAAATATTTATATTTGGTGATGAATTATTTTTATTTTGAAGCTCATCACGTGTCCGTTTGTAAAAAATAAGGGTAAATCGTCTTTATAAGAAAAAAGGGGGAGGGGGAGAGGGGGTTAAATCAACATATAAGTATAATGAGGGAAATATTTGAATCGAAAATATAATGGGAAGGGGTATATTTGGATCCAAAATATATCTGGAGGAGTATATTTGGACTGAAAGTATAATGAAGGATATATTTAAACTATTTCTAATAGTACAAGGGTATATTTGGACCCAAAGTATAACAAAGGGTATACTTAAACCATATCTAATAGTACATGAGTATATTTGGCCCTTCTCCCTTTTTTAATATGTGCTTGTATTTTTCCTCCCACATACATGTTAGACTAAAATGACAATTATAATAATTGTACAAATATTTTCAATCAAATTTCATGATCTATAGCTGCTGGCCAAGTTTGGAAAGCTTTCACATTAATGAAGAATTGATCCAGTAACACGACTATTATTTCCAAGCCATTTATAATAAACTTTTTTTAACTGTGTGTATCTTTTTTTTCTTAATCAAAGTAAGTAGATAATTAATGACGGATATGACAGTGGTATCATTATCAATTTTCTCTTTGTTCCTTTTTATTAATATTATTTAACCTTATTGTAATTTTAGTAAGAGACTTTTGATTGTGGTGTGAAGAAAATCAAAACTACTTCTAAATTATCGATATAGATATGATTATTGACACCTATTATAAAAAAAAATTTTAAAAAATATTTTTGGTACTTTTTTGTACCGTCTGGGTCCGTCGTTACGAGTAGTCCAATCGTGCCAAGTGTTAGAGTTAAAAAACTCCGGGTTTGGGAGTTTGAAATTCTGGGCTAGGCTAGCCTCGGCCGGTTTTGGAGAGATGTGGAGTCTAGGGAAATCCGGGTATGGATTGAACTAGGTGTCTTGGGTTAAGCTAGTTTTCCGCGTAGCCAAGACATAGAGAAGTCCGGGGGACTTTTCAAAATCGAATTTGGGTAAGTAGAACTCCCGGAATCGCGTTTGACGTGAAAGGGTTGCTTCAGGTCATCGGGAGAAGCAAGTGTGTTGTGAAATGGCCAAAACTGACATATTTTCGGACATTCTGTCCGTGACGAGCGAGACCACGCGCGATAGCGGCCACCGCTATAGTGGCGGTCAAAGGGCGATCAACCTTCTTAAGACCGCTATAGCGGCAGCCGACCGCTATAGCGGGACCGCTATAGCAGAGCGGGGACCGCTATAATGGGCCAACGGGGTTTTAATGTAGAAACATTCCCTAAAATATCAATTTTTTACAAGTTCGTTTTGGTAGAAGGGCTAGGCGATTCCAGGCGTTTTTTCTCATTCTTCCGTCAAAAATCTTCCCTAAGGTAAGGCTTTCGCTTCCCAAACTCTGTAATACGTTTCCTATGCGATAGAATTGCTAGGAGGGAAATTGGAGAAGGGTTGGAATGACCTAGGGATGTTGAAATTTGGGGAAAGAAGGGGATTCCAAGCATGTATGTTCTTGGGTATTGTTAATAGTATGTTATTATGATCATAGGTTGTTAAATTCTCTGTTTTATCCGTAAAAATGATAGAACTAGGAGATTTAACGGTGGAAAGCCCGGGAAAAGGGTGGGATGATCATGAGTGGCCTGGGGTTTGGGGATTTGGTATAGTCCGGGTAATGTGCAGGCCTTGTGTGTTAATTGTATGTACTGTGTGTTATTTTTAGACCAAAAACGAGAAAGAAATTCCGGTTAAAAGGATGCGAAACCACGGATCCAGGCCTGCAGGACCGCCAGAAATGCCTCCACGGAGTCAAAAACGCACGGTTGCAGCTTCTTGGCGCCCAGGTAGGCTAGGTTTTAATGAGTAGTTAGACCTATTTATTTTCCGTACTTGTTATATAGTAGAAACGGAGAAATCATGTTTTAGACCTCCGAGCACGGAATCTGACGGATTCGGGATTGATTGTGTTGTTTCTAGGATGTACGGAATAGATGGTCTTGTGAATGGTAGTATGTGTTCAACTTATTCATATTATCATGATAAAATGATGGGTTGAGGGACTAGCGTGTCGGGAAGGTTCGGGTAACCGGGGAAGTGCTTGGGAGCACGGGAAGCGGGAATAGGAAGCTCCTAGGTGGGGTTTCAGGACTGTTTATTGCTTGAGGCTTAGTGGCGGTATGGCTAAGGTTAGAAAATAGAAGCGTGTCGCATGCTTGTATGTTTATCTAAAAAGGAAAATCGCTAGTTACATGTTATAATAAAAAGGGTGAACCGGGGAATAGTCTTCGGATGGGATTTAACGGTTCACCGGTTACCTGAAAATGGGGTAGGTAATGGCTTATGATTTTCCATGAATGTTGTATATCCATGTACTCATGTCTAAGTGATTGTATGCTTTACATTGCTTAGAAAAGTTGTGTGGAATGTCTAGGTTCCTGTTTACGGTCTGTGTTGAACGGTGTTTACTTGTTGGTCTTACAAGTTGTGTGTGTTCATCTATTGACTGTGGTTATTGATATTCGGTTGGCTCGGGTACCATGCCTAGTACATGTTACTATTTAGTTGGCACGGGTACCACGCCTGGTACAGGTTACTAATTGGTTAGCTCGGGTACCACGCCTGGTACAGGTTACTATTTGGTTAGCACGGGTACCATGCCTGGTACAAGTTACTATTTGGTTGGCGGTACGGGTTTACTTTATTGCGTATTGCATGTTGACTTTGTATTACATTGATTGTTATTGGTTCGTGTGTGGACCGGGTTATTTTACTGAATGTAATACCTGATATTGGTTTCGTGAGTGGATCAAGTTGTTTATTGAAAAGTGCTATTGTTTGGTGGTCCTTGAGTGGCCGGGAACTATTGTATAACTGCTGTGTTGGTCTTGGTGTAGGCCGGGTTGTTATATCATGTTATGAGTTTGGTCTTGGTGTAGGCCGGGTTGTTATATCATGTTATTTGTTTGGTCTTAGTGTAGGCTGAGTTGTTATGTCATGTTATGAGTTTGGTCTTGGTGTAGGCCAGGTTGTTATATTATGTTATTAGTTTGGTCTTGATGTAGGTCGGGTTGTTACATCATGTTATGAGTTTGGTCTTGGTGTAGACCGGGTTGTCATGTTAACACCTAGATGTGTTAGGGGAGGATCCGGGTGGGTCCGGACTATGTAAAAGAGGTTATGAGTTCATGTTTTATTGTTATTAAGTGTACTAATGACAGTCAAGGATTAATTTTGTTAATAAGCATAAGGATAGGTCTTGGGGTAGACCGGGTAGCCTATTGAACACTTAGGTGTGGCTAGAGGATCCTTGGAGGGTCCGGGTTTTGGGATGAGAAAGGGATTTAGATATAACTTTGTTGTTGTCATTAAATGTGTCAATGGTTGCTAGGTGAGTTGCATGTGGTTAGTAAATATAGAGGAAGACTAAGAGTCTGGGCGTGGTTATTAGTTAATATAACCAGGTGGTAAAGCTGTCCTAGAGGTCCGGGAAAGTCTGGAAAATGGTAGGTAATACTTGGGTATAATAGCGGTTTGGTTGGGAAGCTAGCCGGGTCAAGTCTGAATATTTAGTCAAGGTAGTTGACTGGGGTAAAGGTTAAATGTGACTTGGAAAGTCTACGTGTCAAGGTGACTTGGGAAGTCTACGTGACAAGGTGACTTGGGAAGTCTAGGTGACAAGGTGACTTGGGAAGTCTTAGATGTCAGGGTCAAGGTTAAAGGTGAAGGAGGGAGCTATAATGTTTATTTCATGTCTTTCCATGTTTTTCTTATATGATGGTAGGAATGGATTCGGGTCGACCGATGATGCCTACCAGTACGTGTGTTTGTACTGACTCTACTCTTGATATACCTTTTTGATATAGTCTGGTTGCAGGTTGGTGATGTTTCATAGGTTCACGGCGATGAGGGTCTCCAGCAACTTCTGTCTTCGATTCCATGGCGGAAGTTGGGTCTTTTATCTCTTTGTGTCATCTTGTAGAAGCTTTTGTACCTGTTTAGACTAGATCCTAGGGAGGGGTTTAAATATTGTAAAGGTTTTTTCCGCAATTTCTCATGTAGCCTATTTCTGAACATGATTTGTAAAGGAAAGGATTTCAGTTATGTATAAAGGTGGCTTAATTTAAAGGTTTATTTTAATTCCGCATGTTACCTGTTGGACGGGTGGTAAGGGTTCATCTATCTAGGTGATTAGAGTAGGCATCCACACGACCCGGTAGGTTGGGTCGTGACATTTTTCCTTTCATTTTATTGAGAGAGTAGCAGTTTTGGTTCTTCTCTCTTTCCCCACTATGCAGTAACTATGGAAGTTATTCGAAGGAGGTAATTTTTTTATTCCCATGTTGAAAGTATTTGCATAATGTAATAAGATAAATTGAGAGAGTAATTATGAAAAATATGAAAAATGAAAGAACAAATAAATAATACAGAAAGTAACCGAAAAATGAAAAAAAAAAGTGTGACTTTATTGAAATAGTAGGAGCTTATTTAGGTGATGGAGAATTGAGAAATAGAGGAATAACAAAGGAAAGGAAAAAAAACTGTAAAAGAATAAAAAACGAAAAAAGAAAAGAGGAAAAACAATTAAAGAAGCATATAACTTTTTTTTTGGGTATTAAAGTATATAACTTAACTAATGCAATTAAAATGGACGACTTTCTACGTAGTCAGTCGATATTTTTATTTAAACACTTGAACTAAGTCGTGTTTCAATTAAACGCCCAACTTCTAATAAAGTGTTTTAATTATATGCTTTCGATTCAAGTTTAAAAATACTTTTATGCGTGTTTTTATTTGTCTATTAGGTAGTTAAGTTAATCACATAAAATATGTTATTTCCTTTAATTACATGCATCAACCTCAAGTGGAAAACGTCTGAGGTTTTATGATTTATTGAGGTGAATGCGTATAATTAAAGAAGATAACATATTTTATGTGGTTAACTTAACCACCTAATAGACGAATGAGAATATACACACAAAAAAATTCAAAACTTTAGCATGAAGTGTCTAAATGGATCACTTTATTAGAAGTTGAGGTATTCAATTGGAATAAGGCAAAATTCGAGTATCTAAATAGAATATCTTAACAAGTTCAAGGAGTTGACTATGTATTAAGCCTAAAATGGGCATAACTTAATTATAGTAAAAAGATCCTAATAACTAATCTCAAAAAGATTTAAAAATGTGAAAATTAATAAAATTTTCATGAAAAGAAAAAAGGAATAACGATGCTAAATTTTAAAAATAACATTTAGGTCTGAGAAGGCATGTATCTAATACTTCTTACCAACGTTTCTATGGATACAAGATTTCTCACGTTGAAGAAATTAATTAAGGAAAATCTATTTAATTCTGTTGAAATGATAAGTGTCATTTTTCTATTTAAGAGTTTAATGAAATTAATATAAGTTCCTTTTTTGTTGGTCTTAGTGTAAAGAAAGTTATTTTTTTTATGGTGGATGGTTTATTAATGGTTATATTTTAAGTCTAAATATTAAACTTAGAAGTTAGTGAAAGGTCATAATCAATCATGAGATAAAAATCATTATTTTAGAATTAAAATAAAATCAACTTCAGTATTGATGATATGGAGAGTTTTAAAGTTAAATATTGAAAAAATATTAATAAATATGTGCATATATATGAAAAAAATAATCTAATTCTACTTTGTAACGACCGGGTCCGTCGTTACGGAAAAATTATTCGTGCCAATTTTTAGAGTTAGAAAACTCCGGGTTTGGGAGTTTGAAACTTTGGACTAGGCTAGTCTCGGCCGGATTTGGAGCGAGGTATGGTCTAGGGCAATCCGGGTAAGGATTTGGTTTGATGTCTTGATTCGAGCTAGTTTTCCTTGTAGCTAACACATAAAGGAGTTCGGGGGACTTTTCGAAATCGAATTCGGGTATGTAGACTCCCGAAATCGAGGTTGACGTGAAGAGGTTATTCCGGGACGTCGAGAAAATTAGTGTGTTGTAAAATGGACCAGTTTTGGAGATTTTACGATATTCTATCCCGTGTCAACCGCCGTAGCGACCTCCGCTGTAGCGTAGAAAATACTGCTACAGCGAAAGTCAATGTCGGTCAGCTTCCGCCATAGCGGATGACTCCGCTATGGCGATACCGCTATAGCGGAGCGCGATGGGATTTAATGCAAAAACTTTTTCAAAACAGTTCAGTTTTTCTGCAACTCATTTTGGGAGAAGAAGGGGGCGATTTTGGGCGATTTCTACCAGTTTTCTACCATTTTTCGTCTTAAAGGTAAGGATTCTACTCCCCAAACTTCGTAATATCTTTCCTATGTTATAGAATTGCTAGGGGTGGACTTGGGAAAGGTTGGGATGACCTAGGAATGGTAGAATCCGGGGAAAAAGGGGATTCTTGGGTGCTAGAGTTCTTGGGTCTTGATTCTTGATAATGGGTGATGATCATTTAGCCATAATTTTCTAGGAAAATCTGTAAAAATGATGAATTTAGGTGAATTTATGGTGGAAAATCCCGGAAAGAGGTGGAATGATCATGGTTGGCCTGGAGTTTGGGATTTTTCATAATCTGGGTAATTTGTAGGCCATGAATATTGATTTTTGGATATTGTGTAATTGTTTCTAGAACAAGAACAAGCAAGAGATCCTGAAAGGGGAAAGGCTCCGGCACTGCAGAGCTTGCTTATGCGAGGTAGGTGATGGTTTTGATTCCTATATGCTTTGTGTGGTTGTTTACTCTTATCTAAGTATTTGTATGAGATGCATTACTTAGGGGATGATCATGAATGTCTGATAGTCCTGTTTAACAGTCTGGTAAATTGAACTGTGTATTTTGCTTGTTGGTTTACAAGTTGATTGTTCATTGTTGTGACTGTGGATTGTTTGACATTCGGTTGGCTCGGGTACCAAACTTAGTACGGGAATACTAACGGTTGGCTCGGGTACCACGCCTAGTACGAATTATACTAACGATTGGCTCGGGTACCACGCTTGGTACGAGATATACTAACGGTTAGCTCGGATATCATGCCTGGCACGAGTTTATGTTACTGCATTGTTGCATTTGATATTGTTGTATTGCTGCACTGGTTGTTTGGTCCCCTGAGTGGACCGGGTTGTGTTCTCGAATGTGATACTTGCTTGTGGTCTTTGAGGAGCCGAAAATTCTGTTATATTTGGCTAAATTGATCTTGGTGTAGACTGGGTTGCATGTGTGACGCTTATTGTCACGACCCAACCCATCGTGAGTGGCACCCACCCAACCCCCGGATGAGCGAACCAATAGAGTTCCACCCTTGTCTAGACTAACAGCCTAAAACCAGCAAGCATCAAAGTAAACTAACAATGAAAATAAGATCAACTACTCAAAAACTTATCGTAATTAATTATCTGCCGAAAATCCCACCTAGGAATTGAAAGTCATCGTACCAAACATCAATACCAAATCTAGAGTACGTGGATATAACCCCAAACAAAATAAGAAATAGTTTTTAAGTCCGAACAAATGGACTAAAACTCTAATGATAATCTCATGGTAACTCGAATTGACAGCTCGCCCTTGAAGATCAGAAACGTCGGTGCTAAATCTGAGGTCTTGTCTCAGCCGCTGGAAGATTTCCTGTACTCACCAAAAGAAAGACAAGTGCAGTATCAATACACCACCACTGTGTACTGGTAGGATCATCGCCAGTATTCAAGAAAATAATATATAAATAGTACGCAAAATCCAGTAACAAGTATGGCAAACATGGAACAAATATCACAGGCATCTCTAGACTACAGGTCTCTACCTAGCTTGTTACCGCATGAATCCTTCTCTTACAGTTCTATTCCACCAACAAGAAACCATAACCACACCTTACCGTCTAGCTCGGACCCGCCCTAAAATCCCCTCTAGACAATACCACAAGTAATTGTTCAACCCGGCCTAAATCAAGACCAACTCAACAGTCATACAATAGTTCGCGGCCACTCAAGGACCACCAATTATTAGCACTTTTCAATAACAATCCGGTCCACTCAAAGAACCAATATTAAGTATCACATTAAGTAAAACAATCCGGTCCACACACGGACCAATAACAATCAATGTAATACAAAAATCACTATGCAATATGCAATAAAGTAACCCCGTACCAGGCTTGGTACCTGTTTCAACCATGTGTTATACCCGTACCAGACGTGGTACCCGAGCCAACCGAATGTCAACCACCACAATCAATATGTGAACACACAAAACTTGTAAAGCCAACAAGTAAACACCATTCAAACATAGACTGTAAACCGAACTTAGACATTCCACACAATTCCCCTAAGCAATGTAATGCTCACAATTACTTAGACAATGAGTACAATGAATATACACATTCACAGAAATACGAAAGCCATCACCTACCTCGAAATGATCCAAGCTCTATTCAACCTGAGCTTTCCCGTGTTCTGGATTCCTCTCGCGTTCTTGGTCTAAAAATAACACATAATACATACAATTAACATACAGCCTGTACATTACCCGGATTATACCAAATCCCCAAACCCCAGGCCACCCATGATCATTCCAATGTACTTAAATCAACACCCAAGAACATACATATTTGGAAACCCCCTTCTTCCTCGAATTCTATCATCCCTAGGCCATCCCAACCTTTCCCCAATTTCCCTCCTAGCAATTCTACCACATAGGAAACGTATTACAAAGTGTGGGAAATGAAAACCTTACCTTAGGAATGACTTTTGGCGGAGGAATGAAGAAAATCACCTGAAATTCGCCCAGACCTTCTCCAAAACAAACTTGTGAAAACTGAATGTTTTGAGAGCTGTTTCTGCATTAAAAACCCGTCGGCCCGCTATAGCTGTCCCCGCTCTGCTATAGCGGTCATCTGCCGCTATAGCGGTCTTAAGTGAGTTGACCTCCCCTTGACCGCCACTATAGTGGTAATTTCAACCGCTATCGTGCCTGATAGCGCTCGTCATGGACAGAATATCCGAAAATCTGCCAGTTTTGGCCATTTCACAACACACTTGGTTTTTCCGACGCCTGAAACAAGCCCTTCACGTCAAACGCGATTCCGGGAGTTCTACTAACCCAAAAGCGATTCCAAAAAGTCCCCCCGACTCCTTTATGTCTTGGCTACACGGAAAAATAGCTTAATCTAAGACACCTAAATCTATTTTTACCTGGATTTTCCTAGACTCTACCTCGCTCCAAAACTGGCCGAGGCTAGCCTAGCCTAGAATTTCAAACTCCCAAACCCGGAGTTTTCTAACTCTAAAACTTGGCACTATTGGTCTACCCATAATGATAGACCCGGTCATTACAATAGATACCAATTTACCCATCGTTTATCTTCGAATGATCAAACCCAAAATTATGGAACTAAAAGGAAGGAAATGTAGTACCTGAATCCTTAAACAGTTGAGGGTACTTGTCCCGCATGTCCTTCTCGATTTCCCAAGTGGCTTCCTCAACTGGATGATGCTTCCACTGAACCTTCACCATGTCAATCACCTTTCCTCAACCTCCAGACATCCCGAGCAAGAATCAAAACCGGTTGCTCCTCATAACAAAGATCTTTATCAAAAAGTACTTCATCCCACTTGATGATGTAGTCCCTATCCCCATCGTATCGCTTAAGCATGGATACATGGAATACCGGATGGATGCCCAACAAACTAGGTGGCAGTGCTAACTTGTAAGCCACTGGCTCACAATCTCGAGGACCTCAAATGGACCGATAAATCGAGGGCTAAGCTTTCCCTTCTTACCAAACTGCATAACCCCTTTCATTGGTGACACTTTCAAGAACACTTGTTCACCAACCTGAAAATCTATGTCCCGGACCTTGCGGTCTGCATATTTCTTCTGCCTGCTTTGAGCAGCCAGGAACTTGGTCTGTATGCCCCTTACCTTTTCCTGCGCTTCCTTCACTAAGTGTACACCCAGAGGCTTCACACCACCTTCCTCAAACCACCCAACCAGTTATCTGCAATTTCTCCTATACAAGGCCTCGAACGGTGCCATATCGATACTGGAGTGGTAGCTATTGTTGTACGAGAATTCGCACAATGGTAGAAATTGGTCCCAATAACCACCGAAGTCGATTACACATGCTCTCAGCATGTCCTCCAATACCTGAATCGTCCTCTCCGACTGACCATCAGTCTGAGGATGGAAGGCTGTGCTAAAGGTGAGTTGTGTACCCAACTCTTCATGTAACTTGCCCCAGAACTTAGAAGTAAACTGCGTACCCCTGTCTGAAATGGTGGACAGTGGCACCCCATGCAGTCTCATAATCTCCTTCACGTAGATCTTTGCCAATTTCTGTGAATTGTAATCTACCCTGATCGAAATAAAATGAGCGGACTTGGTCAGCCTGTCAACAATGACCCAAATTGAGTCATACTTCCCCAATGTCTTGGGAAGACCCACCACAAAATCCATGGCTATCCTCTCCCACTTCCACTCTGGAATTGGCATCCATTGAAGTAGTCTTGCATGTCTCTGATGTTCATATTTTACCTGCTGGCAATTCTAACACTTGGACACAAAATTAACTATGTCCCTTTTCATCCCGGGCCACCAGTAAAGCTGCCTCAAGTTCCTGTACATTTTGGTTACACCTGGATGGATCGAGTACCGCGAACTATGAGCTTCTGTCAGAATTTTTGGAATCATATCATCAACCCTCGGAACACAAATCCTCTCCCTGAAATGCAATACACCACTAGAGTCTAACATGACATATCTGGACTCCCCAAATATTACCTTGCCTCGCAATTTACCCAGTTTCGGATCCCAAAACTATTTTGCCTTTATTTCGTCTATGAAGGTGGCCTTGACCTCAATGCTGGCCAACAACCCACCTTGATCTGAAACACCCAAGTGCATGAACTTGGCCTCCAAATCCCGAATTTCCTTAGCCAATGGTCGTTTGGACGCCCCCAAACAGCCAAGCTACCCATGCTAATAGTTTTCCGGCTCAATGCGTCTGCCACCATATTAGCCTTACCCGGATGGTACTGAATTGTCACATCATAATCCTTCAAAAACTTCATCCATCTCCTTTGCCTCAGATTCAAATCCTTCTGAGTGAAAACGTACTGCAGACTGCGATGATCTGTGAATACTTCACACTTGACACCATAAAGGTAGTGTCTCCAGATTTTCAAAGCAAAAACCACCGCTACCAACTCTAAATCGTGAGTTGGGTAATTCCTCTCATGCACCTTCAACTGCCTGGATGCGTAGGCTATCACATTCCTATCATGCATCAACACAACACCTAAACCATAATGTGAAGCATCACAGTAAACAACAAAGTCTTTACCTTCAGCCGGCAAGGAAAAAATAGGGATTGTGGTCAAAAGTATCTTAAGCTTTTGGAAGCTCTCCTCGCACTTGTCAGACCACACAAACGGTACCTCCTTCTGTGTCACCCTGGTCAGGTGAGTAGTAATAGAAGCAAAGTTCTTCACAAACCTTCGGTAGTACCCTGCGAGCCCAATAAAACTTCTCACCTCTGTCACAGAGCTAGGCCAGACCCAACTCTTAACTGCCTCAATTTTCTGGGGATCCACCATCACCCCTTTTTCTGACACTACATGCCCCAAGAATGCCACAGAAGTCAACCAAAACTCGCACTTGGTGAATTTTGCATAAAGCTTTTGGTGCCTCAAGATATCCAGCACAATGCGAAGATGATTAACATGCTCCTCCCTACTCTTAGAGTAGATCAAAATATCATCAATGAACATGATAACAAAAGAATCCAAGTAGGACTTAAACACCCTATTCATCAAACTCATGAATGCTGCCGGCGGATTGGTCAAACCAAACCACATTACTAGAAACTCATAATGTCCATACCGAGTCCGAAAAGCAGTTTTTGGAATATCCTCAGGCCTAATTTTCAATTGATGGTACCCCGACCTCAAGTCAATTTTCGAAAACACCAATGCACCCTGAAGCTGGTCAAACAAATCATCTATCCGGGGTAAAGGATACTTATTCCGGATGGTCACCTTGTTCAACTGTCTGTTGTCTATGCACATCCGCATACTACCATCCTTCTTTTTCACAAACAAAATCAGAGCCCCCTAAGGAGAAGCACTGGGACGTATAAATCCCTTATCTAGGAGTTCCTGCAGCTGAGTCTTAAGTTCCCTTAACTCTACCGGAGCCATTCAATATGGAGGAATAGAGATGGGACGAGTGCCTGGCTCCAAATCGATACAAAAATCTATGTCTCAGTGTGGAGGCATACCAGGCAAGTCCACTGGAAACACCTCTACAAATTCGGAAACCACTGGAACTGACTCAATAGGAGGAGACTCCACACTATCATCCCGGAGATGAGCCAAGAAGGCTGGACACCCCCTCTCCACTAGCTTCCTAGCCCGGACAAATGATATTATCTTAACTGGCTTAGGCCTGTGCACACCCTCCCACTCTAGCCTATCCTTACCCAGAATTTCTAGAGTCACAATTTTGGTGTTACAGTTTAACACAGCATGATACGGAGACAGCCAGGTCATACCCAAGATAATATCAAAATCAGCCATATCCAGAATTACTAAATCTACCCAAGCACGTAACCCCACAAATATCACAGAATAGTCATGATATACATGAGTCACAATCACCGACTCTCCAACTGGGGTAGATACATGGATAGGGGAATCAAGGATATCGCAATTCAAATCCAGACCCAATGCAAAACTAATAGACACATAAGAATATGTAGATCCTGGGTAAAATAATACTGAGGACATTTTATCACAGACAAGAATAGTACCTGTGATCACTGCATCTGAGGCTTCCGCCTCGGTTCTTCCTGGAAAAGCATAGCAATGTGCCCGATCATCAATCCAAGACACTTCCTGGGTCGGCTGCGTCGCACCCCTACCTGCGCTGCTGTTCCCTCGATCTCCCTAGAAATTACCTCGCCCACCCAGTGGATGACCCCTAGCATTACCACCTCTGCCTTCCGGAACCACTGCTCTAGTCTGCTGCTGACCCTGATTACCTGCCTGCCTATGTGGACACTCCCTCTTAAAGTGGCCCAACTCACCACAATGGAAGCAACCACGGTCCAAAGTAGGCCTGCTAGCTGATGTATATGATGCTCCCTGGTCTCTAGGAGCTGAAGACTGAGCTCCCTGACGACCACCTGTAGTAGCTGGCAGAGCTGACTGAATAGGACGGGCTGAGTAAGCCTGCTGATGCTGACCCTTAGAGTACGAACCACCAAAATTTCCCTAATTCCGGGGCTTCTTGGCTAAAGCCTTATCCTGCACCGCTTGCCTAACTCCCTCTATCTTCTTCACATAATCCACCACATCATTAAAACTCTTTCCTGAAGAAGTCATATGCACCGACAGTACCTGCAGTTCACTATTTAGACCCTTGATGAATAATCGGACCCGTTCCTCCTCGGAACCCAACATCTGTGTAGAAAAATGAGACAACACATGAAACTTAGCCTCATAAGCTGAGACCGACATGCCACCCTGCTCCAAGTTCAGAAACTCATCTTTCTTCCGATCCCTCAAAATATGGGGAACGTATTTCTCTAGAAACAACGCGTGGAACTGCTCCCAAGTCAGTGGAGGTAAAATAGAAGACCGACACTCAACATGGGACCTCCACCACTGCTTGGCATTACCCTGCAGCTGAAAAGTGACAAACTCAACCCCATGCTGATGTACAACACCCAACTTATGCAACCTCTCATGGCATTCCACGATGAACTCATAGGCATCCTCCTTGTCTGTATCCTGAAACATCGGAGGTTTCAGCTTAAGGAACTTAGTCAGCATTTCATGCTCATTACGTGTCATCACTGGGCCTAACATTGGCCTGAGGAGATCATTTGTGCCCGAAGCTTCATCCATCCTTGGCGCTGTAGTAACTGCTGGCTGAGTATCCAAGGCCTGATTTGCATAAGCTGCGGGTATGGATCCAGCACCAACCAACCCACTTAGAATATCACACGCCTGCTTAAAAGCTTCTGGTGTCATAGTAGGAAGGCCTGCACCCCCAACTGGCGCAACCTTCTCTTGAGCTTTTTCATCTTCCACAACCACTTCCACCTCTTCTGCCACAGGATCCTAAGGTAGGGGAGGGGTTACCTCATGTGCAATAGCAGCAGCTCGAGCCCCACCCCTGGCAGGTGTGGCTCCAGCTCATCCCTTACCCCTTCCCCTACCTCTGTCGCAAACTGCCGGGCCCGCTGTCCTTGCTCCATTATTCCTGGAAGTAACCATCTGCGGACAGAAAAGTGAATGAAGTTAGATACCAATTTATATCACCAGATACCAATTGGAATCGAGTTATAGCACGAAGGAAAAGAAGAAGAGATAGTTTTTCCTAAAGCCTTGTAGCCTCTGAAAGAAAAGTACGGACGTCTCCGCACCATTCCAAAAGACTCTACTAGACCTGTTTGGTACAACGAGATCAACGAACCTAGGCTCTGATACCATCTTTGTCATGACCTAACCAGTAGTGAGTGACACCCACCCAACCCCCGGATGAGAGAACTAATAGAGTTCCACTCTTGCCTAGACTAACAGCCTAAAACCAGCAAGCATCAAAGTAAACTAACAATGAAAATAATATCAACTACTTAAAAACTTATCGTAATTAATTATATGCGGAAAATCCCACCTAGGAACTGAAAGTCATTGTACCAAACATCAATACCAAATCTAGAGTACGGGGATACAAACCAAAACAAAATGAGAAATAGTTTTTAAGTCCAAACAAATGGACTAAAACTCTAATGATAATCCCAAGGTAGCTCGAATCGACAGCTCACCCTTGAAGATCGGAAACGTCGGTGCTAAATCTGAGGTCTCGTCTCAGCCGCTGGAAGATTTTCTGTACTAACCAAAAGAAAGACAAGTGCAGTATCAGTACACTACCACTGTTTACTGGTAGGATCATCAGCCAGTATTCAAGAAAACAGTATATAAATAGTATGAAAAATCCAGTAACAAGTATAGCAAACATGCAACAAATATCACAGGCATCTCTAGACTACAGGTCTATACCTAGCCTTGTACCGCATGAATCTATCTCTTACAGTTCTATTCCACCAACAAGAAACCATAACCATACCTTACCGTCTAGCCCAGACCCACCCTAGAATCCCCTCTAGACAATACCACAAGTAATTGTTCAACCCGGCCTAAACCAAGACCAACTTAACAGTCATACAACAGTTCCCTGCCACTCAAGGACCACCAATCAATAGCATCTTTCAATAACAACCCGATCCACTCACAGAACCAATATTAAGTATCACATTAAGTAAAACAACCCGGTCCACACACGGACTAATAACAATTAATGTAATACAAAAATCACCATGCAATATGCAATAAAGTAACCCCGTACCAGGCATGGTACCTGTGCCAACCGAATGTTATACCCGTACCAGGCGTGGTACCCGTGCCAACCATGTGTTATACCCGTACCAGGCGTGGTACCCGAGCCAACCGAATGTCAACCACCACAGTCAATATGTGAACACACACAACTTGTAAAGCCAATAAGTAAACACCATTCAAACATAGACTGTAAACCGAACTTCGACATTCCACACAATTCCCCTAAGCAATGTAATGCACACAATTACTTAGACAACGAGTATAATGAATATACACATTCGCAGAAATACGAAAGCCATCACCTACCTCAAAATGATCCGAGCTCTATTCAACCTGAGCTTTCCCGTGTTCCGGATTCCTCTCGCGTTCTTGGTCTAAAAATAACACATAATACATTTAATTAATATACAGGCATATACATTACCCGGATTATACCAAATTCCCAAACCCCAGGCCACCCATGATCATTCAATGTACTTAAATCAACACCCAAGAACAAACATATTTGGGAACCCCCTTCTTCCCCGAATTCCATCATCCCTAGGTCATCCCTACCTTTCCCCAATTTCTCTCCTAGTAATTCTACCGCATAGGAAATGTATTACAAAGTGTGGGGAACAAAAACCTTACCTTAGGAATGATTTTTGGCATAGGAATTACGAAAATCGCTTGAAATTCGCCCAGCCATTCTCCAAAACAAACTTGTGAAAACTGAATGTTTTGAGAACTATTTCCATATTAAATACTCGTCATTCTGCTATAGCGGTCTCTACTCCACTAGAGCGGTCCCGCTATAGCGATCATCTACCGCTATAGCAGTCTTAAGTGAGTTGACCGCCCCTTGACCGCCGCTATAGCAATAATTTCCACCCCTATAGTGGTGACTGCTATCGCGCCTGACAGCGCTCGTCATGGACAGAATATCCGAAAATCTACCAGTTTTGGCCATTTCACAACACACTTGGTTTTTTCGATGCCTGAAACAACCCCTTCATGTCAAACGCAATTCCGGGAGTTCTACTAACCCAAAAGCAATTCCGAAAAGTCCCCCAAACTCCTTTATGTCTTGGCTAAGCGGAATACTAGCTTAATCCAAGACACCTAAATCTATTTTTACTCAGATTTCCCTAGTCTCTACTTCGCTTCAAAACCGACCGAGGCTAGCCTAGCCCAAAATTTCAAACTCCCAAACCCGGAGTTTTCTGACTCTAACACTTGGCACGATTGGTCTACCCATAACGACGGACCCGGTCGTTACACTTAGGTGTTGGTTAGAGGAGATCCCAGGGTGGGTCTGAGCTGTATAAACGAGGTTGTTGTTTACTTTGATGTTCGTATAAAAGTGAATTGCATGTGTGGTCAGGTTAGGGGAAGCCTTTTAGTCTAGAATTATCTGTTGACTTGTTGCGTGCTTTTATACTCTACTTGATTTCTGTACTATTCATACACTATTTTATTTGGAACTGACTGATGATCCTACTAGTACACGGTGGTTGTGTACTGATACTGCACTTGTTTGTCTTTCTGTGAGTACAGAAAATCTTCCGGCGGTTGACGCACGACCTCACTTGTAGGCCTGACAGTTCGAGATATCAAGGGTGAGCTGTTCGACCAAGCTGCCTTGATTTCCATCTATTTGAGTTGTAGCCTATTTATTTTGGGCTTAGACTATTTCTATATTTGGGGTTTCATTCCCGTACTTTAGTTTTGGTAGATATTTTTGGTATGATGACTTTCAAGTTCTAGGGAGGGATTTTCGCAGGTTATAGTTATTTTATAGAGTTGTTTTAGTATGATTGATTGCTAGTTTACATTTCTGCACTCTGGTTTTAAGCTGTTAGGCTATGCTAAGAATTGAACTCTATTGGTTCGCTTATCCGGGGGTTGGGTGGGTGCCACTCACGGCGGTCTGGGTCGTGACATTCTTCGACTAAGTTTAACACAAGATTTTATCGCGAAACATTTTTTATTAGGATCGCGCGTTCACTAGTATATACAAATAAAAGGTAAGTAGATTTGAAAGCTTTATTTTTAAGTAAAACTAACAAAGATGATTGTTTAGTTTTACTAATTGAAAAAGGTAAAAGAGACAAAAAGTAAGGTGAAACAATTTTAACCTAGCTAACATCATTAAGTCTAAAATTAAATTAAAGGTAATAATATAGTGATGACTTTCTTATTAGAGATAAGTCACCGACAAAGTTATTGGGTAATATAGGACATGAAAGATTTACCTAGGATGCTACATATGTTGATCCTGCTATTTATATTTTAATTTGATTCTGTATTGGCATTTTGAGATAGTGATGTAATACAAATTGTTATGGTAGTTGGATTAGATTATCGATTTGGTGAAATTAACGAATGGACCAAAAGTTTTAAGCACGAAAAGAGAACTTTGGGCCGAGACAATTAGCTCAAGGCCCAACTAATTAGGAAAATCATTGTGAGAAGAGCGAGATGAGGTGCGAACCTATTTCAAGTCCTATTACAAAGTTAAAAAAAAGAGAGTTGAATGAACAATAAATATTTAAGTTGATTAGAAATCCAAATAAAACCTTTTAATAAGATAGCAATACTTTTGTCTTATTACTTAATTTGAACATTTAAAAGAATATCGTTACACATTATAAAACCCTATATTTTTCATTCTATCCTCAGTCGCCAACTTCTCTCTCCTCTTCATCATAGTTCCTTCTTCATGTCTCATATCTGTCTTCACCATCTCCAATATTGCAGATCCATAATAGTTTTTCGTTATACAACTCAGCCACGCCTTGCCAAATTTTTATGGTTGTGATTTCTATCAATGAATTGATTGATTTGTCAAGGCAAAAGAATTGCTTTTATGAAACCCAACAATTAGAAAGTACAAGAAATTCCTCAACTTAGATATACAAATGCTTTTTGAATACTTGACAGCTTTTGATTGGTCATTATTTTGACCGATGATTAACACCTCATTTGAAGATAAATTTTCAAAAAATCTAATTCAAAATATATGGTCAAACACTAGCTTAAATGTAAATTCATTGATCAAACTCTAATATTTGTAAATATTCTTCCCCCCTCCACTCTCTTTTTCCCCTTTCTTTTCCTTTTCACTCAACAAAGTTCTTCAGTAGATAATAACAGTAAAAACAGTTTTTTAAATATATTCTTTTCTGTCCAATGGATTCTCAAGAATCATCACCAGTATACCACCACCAACAACAACAAACAACCCCACATGACCATGGAATAATGACGACAACCCCAACCCCACCAATAAGAACAAACCAACTCATAGATTTTTACCCACTAACACCATTTTCCAGCAACGCCAATAAAAAAACTTTAATTCTTTTCACCAATTCAATTTTTGGAGGAAACCCAAAATCCAATCTTGATGCCGCTGATAAATCAACTACTGCCGTTAGATCTAAGAAGAAGAGAGGTTGATCGAGGAAGTCTTCTGATGATGGTAACACCGGTTTAGTCCTTTCTCTTACTCCAATTGAAAGGCCCAAACTGGCGTTACCATCAATAAAAGACTTACTCGACTAACCTCTCTTTTTCTAATATCAGCAACAATAACTTATCCATCAGAGTGATCAAGATTGAATTTTGGATTTCCCCCCAAAACTGAACTAGTGAAAGGAAATTGAAGTTTTTGTTGTTGGGGTTGCTGGAAAATGGTGTTTATGGGTAAAATGTATGAGTTGGGTTGTTCTTGTTGGTGGAGTTGAGGGTGCTGCCATTGTTCCATGGACATGTGGGGTTGGTCTCTATTGTTGTTGGTGGTGTACTGGTGATTCTTGGGAATCCATTGGACATAAAAGAATATATTATAAAAAGGTGTTTTCACTGTTGTTCTACCAAAGAACTTTGTTGAGAGAAAAGGAAAAGAAAGGGGAAAAAAGAGTGGAGGGAGGAGAATGTCTGCAAATATTAGGGTTTATCAATGAGTTTATATTTAAGCTAGTGTTTGACTATACATTTTAAATTAGATTTTAAAAATCTATCTTCAAATGAGGTGTTAATCCGTGGTCAAAATAATGACCAATCAAAAATTGTCAAGTGTTTCAAATGACATGTCTTGGCCAATCATAAACGATCTATTATGGGTTAATTTGGGCTATGTATCAGCCCAACTTTTAAAATGACTAATATTAAGCGGATCAAAATGGGCTGAGATAAATATTAACCCACCCAAACTTAGACAAGTTGGGCCGATCCTGTTTTCCTGGACTTATAATTCTCCTTCTTTTCATTTTTATGCATTATGTACTCTAAAACACCTTTTATTATGTACTCTCCACATGTAGGTTTGGTTCAATTTTATTCTTAATGATTTTTCTTTTTCAAACCAAAATAGGTCAAATATTATCGGATTTTTTAAAGTTAAACTAATCAAATGAATGATTAATTCTTTCAAGTCGGTTTCATTTGATTTGGTGTGATTTTTTGATATTCCTTGAACATTCCTATGTAAAGTTCTTTTACATGGCAATAATCACTTTTATTCATTTATTTTTAAGTAAACCTCTTTTGTGTAAATTAACTTTTCATAATTTATTTAACAGAAGTCCCTTTGATCTATTATAGAAATTTTTATTTAAACACAATTGATTTTACAAGGAAATGTTCTGACTTATGAGCGACTCTATGAGGAAGAACTCCTGTAATGTCTTTCACATCAAGAAGAATTGAGTAGAGCAAGTTTCTGAACCACTATATAAGAAAGTTTAAATTAGCTACGAACTTCATCGCTAATTCATCACTAAATTGCTCGTAGCTAACAATTTTTTTTGATAATCTGCGAATTTTGCTGTTTAGCTAAAGAATTATTCCGTCGTTAATTCTTTTTTTTCTTGTAGTGAACCATTTTGCAGTTTTTAGAGGATCTTGATCAATAAGAGGCAAGGATGCCAAATGGGTAGGACATACTTTGTTGAACTAGAAAAAATTACTCGAATGAGTGTCTTGGAGACAAAGCCGAGAAGGGTATGTTCATGGAGCGAATTCTGAGATTTCGAGTGTCAGTAAGAGAAAAGATTGGACAGAAAAAGACCATTTCTCCTCGACACAAGGTCGGGACATCTATCTTTATTTACACAGAGCTATTTATTGTGTTGATTTGGATATGTTCATTGCCCGACAACTGGTCTTATTATCCATTTTTTGCTCTTGAATAATCAAGATTTCTCCTATGTAACGTAATTATATGTGAACATATCTAAAACTAAAAGAATAATGATATAATTGTAAGATTTTATAATCTTTCTTTGGATCAGGGGTGTCAAATAACCAGTTTGACCTAGTTTTGTCACCTCTACTTTGGGATTATATCTATTGCCTTTCTAGCTAACTTATGAAACAATAAGTAGGACTTATAATTAACTACAATCAAACTTTTCTATAGTGATTGTATTAGTCCGAAAAATTCACGGCTACTATAGAGAGGTGTTGTTATACATGTATAGTGACATTTGACGTTTAAATCTCATTTAACTGTTATAAATATAAATATGAAAAACTATTTCTTTGTACTTTTTATGTTATAAACGAAAATAAAATACTTGTTAAGTTCAAAATCTTAATTGCTTTTCATATTTCATTATTGAAAGGACTACTACATTACTAAAAATATTCATAACTAGATTTATTGTACCGACAAAGAATTAAAATCTAAGGAACATATGCATTTAAAATTAATGGAAAGTTTAAATATTTCAAGCTTGATGTAAGAATTCTATAATTGTAGGTTGTTTCGTAAATTTTAATCTCTTAGTGACAATACATCGCTTGAATTGACGAAGATTTTTATCCAAACTTTTAGCAAAAAGGTATTCAATCGCTTTTCCTTGAAGGTTGTTTAAGAGCTTAACAGTTGACTCTTCTATCTCACCCCAAGTAGCAGTAGGTTGAGGCTCTTCATCAGCACTTTCATATTCATTTTCTGCATCTGTTGTCTCTTGTTCTTCCACTCCAATGACTTGTGTAATAATCTCTTTATCAGTGTAAGTTTCAAGTATTAATATGTAACGACCGGGTCCGTCATTACGGATAATCCATTTGTGCCAAGTTTTAGAGTTAGAAAACTCCGGGTTTGGGGGTCTGAAATTCTGGGCTAGGCTAGCCTCGGCTAGTTTTGGAGCGAGGTGGATTCTAGGGAAATACGGGTAAGGATTGGACTAGATGTCTTGTGTTGAGCTAGTTTTCCTCATAGCTAACACATAAAGGAGTCCGGTAGACTTTTTGGAATCGAATTCGGGTAAGTAGAACTCCCAGAATCGAGGTTGACGTGAAGGGATTGTTTCAGAATGTCAAAAAAATAAGTGTGTTATAAAATGAACTAGTTTTGGAAATTTTATGACTTTCTGTCCCGTGTCAACTGCTATAGCGGTTGACACTCTGCCTTAGCGCCCTTTGTTGTCACGGAGAAATTGCCGCTACAACTGAAGTCAACGTCGGTCAGCCTCCGCCATAGCGGACGACTCCGCTATGGCGGTACCGCTATAGCGAAGCATGATAGAATTTAATGTAGAAACATTCCCCAAAATATTCAGTTTTCACAATTTCATTTTGGGAGAAGGGCAAGGCGATTTTCCTCCATTTTTCATTGTTTTTCTTCCCTAAGGTAAGGTTTCTACTCCCCAAACTTCGTACTACTTTTCCTGCGCGGTAGAATTGCTAGGAGGGAACTTGGGGAAAGGTTGGAATAATCTAGGGATGGTAGAATCTGGGGAAGAAGGGGGATTCTAGGCATGAAAGTTCTTGGGTATTGGTAAAAGTAAGGTATTATGATCGTATGTTGTTAAATTCTCTATATTTATCCATGAAAATGATAGAACTAGCAAAATTAATGGCGGGAAGCCCAGAAAAAAGGGTAGGATGATTATGGGTGGCTTTGGGGTCTGGAATTTGGTGTACTCCGGGTAATGTACAAGCCTTGTTTGTTAATTCAAGTACTTGTATGTTGTTTTAGACCAAGAATGAGAAAGGAATCCAGAACACGGGAAAGCTCGGGTTGAGTAGAGCTTGGATCATTTTGAGGTAGGTGATGGCTTACGATTCCGGTGAACATTTTATATTTTTGTACTCTTATCTAAGTGTTTGTATGAATTGCATTGCTTAGAGGAATTGTTTAGAATGTCTAAGGGTCCTGTTTTACAGTCCGTGAATTGAACAGTGTGTTTCTTATTGGTTTACAAGTTGTTTATTCATTATTTGACTGTGGATAAACTGACATTCAGTTGGCTTGGGTACCACGCCTGGTACGAGTATAACAAATGGTTGGCTCAGGTACTACGCCTAGTACAGAATACTAATGGTTGGCTCGAGTATCACGCCTGGTACGGGTTTATTTTACTGCATCATTGCATTGATATTGTTGCATTGCATTAACTGTTGTTGGTTCCGTGAGTGGACCGGGTTGTGATATTGTTTTGTGATAATTTGTCACGGCCCGATGTTACCCCCTAGATGTAACACGGGACTTGGGACCACAAGTGCCCCAAGCTAACCTTTGGTCATAGCATTATCAAGCATAACAAAGATAAGCGAAAGCATAATAGGGAATTCCAGAAGTAAACAACATAATAGGTAAGTGTGAAGATCACATAAAGATACAAGGTCTAGAAAGAACTTCGAATACTATCTATGTCTGAAAAGCCTCTACTCATAATATAAAGAGTTGCTAGGACAAGACCCTAGCTAACTCGTAGTGCAGAAAATAGAAACTAACCTAACTAGGAACATAGCTAGTCCTCAACCTAAGAGGACTCACCAACAGCTGATATGATTTGGCCTGGAAGCTCTAGCCACGCGTCTGAGTAGGAATACCTGAATCTGCATCATCAAAGAATGCAGCGCAAGAGATGTGTTAGTACTATAGGATGTACCAAGTATGTGAGAGATGCATAATTTAACGAAAACATACTTAAAACGTGAATATAACTTAGTTCATGCATAAATGAAGTCTCAAGTAGACATCATAAGTTTAAATAATTCAAAGCTTCATACGGGAGTTTCTTATAACTGACAATAGACCATGTGAGCTACATGGAATCTAATTATATAACCCTAGCTAGCAAATTTGACTTGAACCATGCCAAGGAACGAGTCACCATACCCAACTATATAACCCTAGTTGGCAAAGCTGCCCTAATGCCCGCTAAGACACAGGACACCATAATCAAGATGTGGATCCAGTCTCATAAGCCCATAGGGCAAATCATAACCTACGCTGGCAACGTAGTTTTGGACTTGGGTAATCGAACCCTCATTGCTCGGTGCTAAGTACTACTCCCAAAACATGCATATATCTCATAAGTTCATGAACGTATAATCGAATACCAATCTATTTTGAAAAGCATGGAGACACATCGGGTACTATGTAATTCTCATATTATAAGTTCTTGAAGTAAAGCATAGCCATAATTCAAATCATACTTTTCTTTCTAAATTTATACTTGAAGAATTAGGCATGCAATTTGATAAAATTCATAAAGTCATGATATCTAATCATGTCCAATTTCACGTGAAAAACATGCAATTGAATGTAATAATACTAGAAATCAATTTCAATTCTTGGGCCTTTAAATCTAATAAGGGAATCATGATCAATTCATAATTAAGTAATAGAAATCCATGAATTTAAGCATATAAACTGATTTCATAAGTTTTCCCCAATTTAGATCAAAAACCCTAATTTCATAAGTTCATAATTCAAATTAAGAATTGGGGGTTTTGGGCACAAGGGTAAGAGGAACCCATTGTTGAATACCCATATACCTTGATTAAAGATAACCCACTTGAGTTGGGAAGATTTAGGAGGCTTGAACTTGGAGCTTCGAGAGGAACTTTCCCTTTTTAGGAGTTGAATGAAGATCTTAGAAGGAACTTAGGCTAATGAGGGTGAAAACCCTTCTTGAAGTAGTCAAAACAATATCATTTAGGAATTAAAAGAGTGGGTAAAGACTAAAATACCCATGGGAATTAACTTAGAAAAGCAGTGAAAAACATTGACTTTCAGTGACCACTGATGGATTCCACGGTCCGTAGAACAAATCACGGTTTGTGTTTTCCACCCGTGGTTTCCAGCCAAACTAATAGGTTGCAGAAGTTCAAACAATGAGTCCATTCTACGGGTCGTAGAAAGAATGACGACCCGTAGACCCATCCGTAATTCCTGAGTCAGTAATGAACCTACAGAAGATCAACCACGGATCAACATGATGGACCGTAGAAAGTATTACAGTTCGTAGAATCAAGTCATCATTCCTGACACACCAACCAAACCTCTAAACATGTTCCACGAGTCATCTTTACTGTCCGTGAATCAAACGATGACCCATAGAAACAACTCGTGGTCCCTGGAGCAAGTCAGTCCTCAGGTCTGATTCCACGAGTGCATTCTACGATCAGTAGAATGAACCACGGTCCATAGAACCCACTCGTGGTTTCAAACCAGAGACTGAATTTTACAAGTCTGGAACCACGACTCGTGGTTCAGACCACGAACCGTCGTTTGACTCGTGATTCCTGGAAAGTTATATTTTTCTGAAACTCCCAGTTTAAAAAGCTGAATCGACTTCCGGGGTGTTACAATATGCCCCCCTTGGGATCATTCATCCTCGAATGAAGACTAAGTAAGTGAAATTGGAAAGAAAACAGCCCAACCAAACATCAAAACATGGAAACCAAGGAGAAACATGAAAACTGAACTTTTTAACTTTGAAAACATGATAAACTATCTTCGGAAACATGCATACATGCTAGGAACATGAGAGAAACTGACGGAATAGGATCAGAGGAACATACTAATGAGAAAACTATTACCTCAAGTTGGGGCGGGATCAGAATGGAAGAGATGAGGATATTTGGCCTTCATGGCCTCTTCCGCTTCCGAAGTAGCTCCCTCAACAAGATGATTCCTCCAAAGGACTTTCACCGAAGCGACTTCTTTGTTCCTTAACCTCTGAATTTGATGATCAAGTATCTCCACAAGAACCTCCTCATAAGTGAGACCATCCTTCACACCCACATCCTCCAAAGGAACAATCAAGGTCGGATCACCCACACACTTCTTCAACAAGGAAACATGGAAAACCGAATGAACCACTTCTAACTCTGATGGTAAATCCAACTCATAAGCAACCTTACCAACCCTCCTCAGAATCTGATAAGGACCTATAAATCGAGGACTAAGCTTTCCTTTCTTGCCAAATCTCATCATACCCTTCATGGGTGACACTTTAAAAAAAAACCAATCATTCACCTCGAACTCTAACTCCCTCCTCCTCACATCAACATATGACTTCTGTCGACTCAAGATCATGAGTAGGGTAGTTCTTCTCATGAGTCTTAAGCTGTCTAGAAGCATAAGCAATCACCTTACCTCGCTGCATCAACACACAACCCAACTCGACTCTGGAAGCATCACAATAAACTACAAAGTCATCCAAACCCTCGGGTAGGGTCAACACTGGAGCGGTGGTCAATCTAGTCTTCAACTCCTGAAAACTCTTCTCACACGAATCAGACCACTGGAACTTTACCTTTTTCTGAGTCAATCGAGTCAAAGGCGAAGCAATGGAAGATAACCCCTCTACGAACCTCCTGTAATAACTAGCCAAACCTAAGAAACTTCGAATATCCGAAGGGGAAGTAGGTCTAGGCCACTGCTTTGATCTTTTGAGAATCCACACAAATACCATCACCCATCACAATGTGACCCAGAAAAGCTACAGACTGCATCCAAAACTCACACTTGCTAAACTTAGCAAACAACTGACGATCCTTGAGAGTCTGCAACACAACCCTCAAGTGACCCGCATGCTGCTCCTCACTCCAAGAATAGATGAGGATATCATCAATGAACATAATCACAAACAAATCCAGATACTGCTTGAACACACGGTTCATCAAATCCATAAAAGTTGCAGGAGCATTGGTTAGTCCAAAAGACATAACAACAAACTCATAATGACCATACCGAGTCCTGAAGGCATTCTTCGGAATATCACACTCCCAAACCTGAAGCTGATGATACCCGAATCTAAGATCAATAGAGAAACAACTAGCACCCTGAAGCTGATCAAACAAGTCATCAATCCTAGGAATGGGATACTTATTCTTGATTGTGACCTTGTTCAACTGTCAGTAATCAATACACATCCGAAGAGAACCATCCTTCTTATGCACAAACAACACTGGGGAACCCCAAGGAGATATACTAGGCCTGATGAAACCCTTATCAAGAAGATTCTTCAACTGATCCTTCAATTCTTTATGTTCCGCTGGAGTCATTCTATAGGAAGGAATAGAGATAGGATGCGTATCTAGAATGAGGTCTATCCCAAAGTCGATCTCCCGCTTAGGAGGGACTCTGGGTAAATCCTCGAGAAACACCTCTGGAAACTCACTCACAATAGGAACTGACTGAAAAGGAGGGGTCTCAGACTCCGTGTCCATAACCCGAATAATATGATACACATAACCTTTAGAGATCATCTTCGTAGCCTTAAGATAAGATATGAAATGACCTTTTGAGAATGGGGGACTACCCTACCATTCTAAGACGGGTTCATTTGGAAAGTTGAAACTGACAACCCGAGTACGGCAATCAACAGAAGCATAACATGCATACAACCAATCCATACCAAGAATGACATCAAAATCAGTCATCACCAACTCTATTAAATCCGCTGAAGTGACTCTATGAAGGACTGAGATAGGGAAATTTTGGTAGATTCTTTCGTCTAGGATTGACTCACCAATAGGATTAGAAACATAAAAGGGTTCTAAAAGCAACTCAGTACAAACTTCAAACGTGCATGCTACATAAGGAGTCACATAAGATAAGGAAGCACCAGGGTCCAACAAAGCATACACATAAAAAGAGAAAACCTTCAGCATACCAGTAATAACATCTGGGGAACCCTCTTGATCCTGATGAGAGGACATAGCATAAAGGCAGTTCTGGCACTGACCACCAGAACTAGAAGCTGTGCCCTGCTGGGCTGGTCGACCTCTTGAAGCTATTGTGGTAGGCTGAGTCCTACCTCTCTGCCCCTTCTTAGCTGAAGGGAAATCCCTGATATGGTGCCCAGGCTGACCACAACCAAAGCAACTGCCTGATCTGGCTAAGCACTCTCCAGCATGACTCTTCCCACACTTGCCATAAGTGGGGTAAGTAGACCCCTTGGCTATACTCTCTTGAGAAAAAAAACTAACTCCTCTATCAGTATGATCATGATGGGGCATGGAGGCCTGAGTAGGAGCACTAGCAGAAGAATGAATGGATCCTGATGACTTCTGCTGGAAAGAGGAGCGATGTCCGCCTCCGAACCTGTGATGACCAAAACTAGATTCGTCGGATCTAGCCCTCTTGTTCTCCCTTGCCATCTCCCTAATCTTGTCACCCTCAATTTGATGGGCATGAGTCATAATTCGGGAAATATTCATATCACTCAACAACAAGGTAGACCTACACTCTTTCTTCACTATATCAGAAACCTTATAGATAAACTTTCTCATCTGATCATGCGGATCTGCTACCATGGAGGGGGCATACCTAGACAATTGGGTGAGCTTCAAACTGTACTCTTGGAACGACATCAACCCTGTCTCAAATTCACAAACTCCACCACCTTCGCTTGCCTCAACTCTCGGGTAAAGAACCTATCAAAGAAGGCCCTCTCAAAAACCTCCCCAGTCATGGGGACCGCATCCCTCACTCTAGCCTCCTTCCATTGGGTGAACCAAATATGAGCCACATCCTTGAGTTGATAGGATGCAAGCTCTACACAATCAACACCAACCACTTGCATAACATCGAAGATCTTCCTCACTTCATCAATAAAGTTGAGCGGGTCCTCACTCAGTTTCGAACCCCAGAACTCAGGTGGTTTATACGGATGAAATCACGAACTCGGGCCACTACCCCACCTTGAGGATGAACGGGGACAAGAGCCTGCTGATTGGCTTGAGCGGCCAAGGTCTGGGCTAGCAAGTGAATGGCGCACCTGAACTCCTCATTAGTGACCTTAGGGGGCCGGAACTGGAGAAATGACATCTCGAGTGGCTTGGTTCGGCATAGCACATCGAGGCATGATCTGAAACGTACAAGGTAAGGATTAGATGAACATTAGAGTTAAGCTCTATCGCACGACATGATCATGAAAGAAGTGAAGTTTTCTAAGACATCTCATAGCTCCTCCCTCACATGTGTGGTATGCTTTACACACATGAAAGAGACTCTACTCGATGTAGCTTTTAGACATCCTAGGACTCTTGAACCTGAGGCTCTGATACCAAGTTTATCACGCCTCGAGGTTACCCCCTAGATGTAAAACGGGACTTGGGACAACAAGTTCCCTAAGCTAACCCTTATTCATAGCATTCTCAAGCATAACAAAGATAAGCAGAAGCATAATAGGGAAATCCAGAAGTAAACAACATAATAGGTAAGTCTGAATATCTCATAAAGATACAAGGTCTAGAAAGAACTTCGAATACTGTCTAAGTCTGAAAAGCCTCTACTCATAACATAAAGAGTTGCTAGGACAAGACCCTAGCTAACTTGTAGTACGAAAAATAGAAACTAACATAACTAGGAACATAGCTAGTCCTCGACCTAAGAGGACTCACCAATAGCTGATATGATGTGGCCTGGAAGCTCTAGCCACGAGTCTGAGTAGGAATACTTGAATTTGCATCAACAAAGAATGCAGCGCAAAAGATGTTTCAGTACTATAGGATGTACCGAGCATGTGAGAGATGCATAATTTAACAAAAACATACTTAAAACGTGAATAAAACTTAGTTCATGCATAAATAAAGTCTCAAGTACACATCGTAAGTTTAAATAATTCAAAGCTTCATACGGGAGTTTCTTATAACCGATAATAGATCATGTGAGCTACATGGAATCTAACTATATAACCCTAGTTAGCAAAGCTGACTTGAACCATTCCAAGGAATGAGTCACAATACCCAACTATATAACCCTAGTTGGCAAAGCTGCCCTAATGCCTGCTAAGACACAGGACACCATAATCAAGATGTGGATCCACTCTCATAAGCCCATAGGGCAAATCATAACCTATGTTGGCAACGTAGTTTTGGACTTGGGTAATCGAACCCTCATCGCTCGGTGCTAAGTACTACTCCCAAAACATGCATATAGCTCATAAGTTCATGAAGGTATAATCGAATACCAATCTCTTTTGAAAAGCATGGAGATACATCGGGTACTATGTAATTCTCATATCATAATTTCTTGAAGTAAAGCATAGCCATAATTCAAATCATACTTTTCTTTCTAAATTCATACTTGAAGAATTAGGCATACAATTTCATAAAATTCATAAAGTCATGATATCTAATCATGTCCAATTTCACTTGAAAAACATGCAATTGAATGTAATAATACTAGAAATCAACTTCAATGCTTGGGCCTTTAAATCTAATAAGGGAATCATGATCAATTCATAATTAAGTAATAGAAATCCATGAATTTAAGCATAGAAGTTGATTTCATAAGTTTTTCCCAATTTAGATCAAAACCCTAATTTCATAAGTTCATAATTCAAATTAAGAATTGGGGGTTTTGGGCACAAGGGCGAGAGGAACCCATTGTTGAATACCCACATACCTTGATTGAAGATAACCCACTTGAGTTGGGAAGATTTAGGAGGCTTGAACTTGTTGAACTTGGAGCTTGGAGAGGAACTTTCCCTTTTTAGGAGTTGAATGAAGATCTTAGAAGGAACTTACGCTAATGAGGGTGAAAACCCTTCTTGAAGTAGTAAAAACAATATCATTTAGTAATTAAAAGAGAGGGTAAAGACTAAAATACCCCTGGGAATTAAATTAGAAAAGCAGTCAAAAACATTGACTTTCAGTGACCACAGATGGATTCCACGGTCTGTAGAACAAATCACGGTTCATGGTTTCCACCCGTGGTTTCCAGCCAAACCAATAGGTTTCAGAAGTTCAAACGACGAGTCCATTCTACGGGTCGTAGAAATAATGATGACCCGTAGACCCATCCATAATTCTTGAGTCAGTAATGAACCTGCAAAAGATTAACCACTAATCAACATAACGGACCGTAGAAAGTATTATGGTCCGTAGAATCGAGTCGTCATTCCTGACACACCCACCAGACCTCTGAACATGTTCCACGAGTTATCTTTACTATCCGTGAATCAAATGACGACCCATAGAAATAACTCGTGGTCCCTGGGGCAAGTCAGACCTCAGGTCTGATTCCATGAGTGCATTCTATGGTCCGTAGAATGAACCACGGTCCGTAGAACCCACTCGTGGTTTTAAACTAGAGACTAAATTTTACAAGTTTGGAACCACAACTTGTGGTTCAGACCATGAACCATCGTTGGACTCATGATTCCTGAAAAGTTGGATTTTTCTGCAACTCCCAGTTTCAAAAGCTGAATCGACCTCTGGGGTGTTACATAATTGTTGGTGGTCCTTGAGTGATCGGGAATCCTGTTATATCTGCTGAGTTGGTCTTGGATTAGGCCTGGTTGTCTGTTTAACACTTAGGTGTTGTTTAGAAGGGATCCCAGGATGGGTTCGGGCTAGTTGAAATGGATGAATTATTAGTTATGTGTTTGCTGTTTATGGTTATAAAAGGGTGGATTTCATGCGGGAACAAGCTAGGTAGAGACTTGTAGTCTAGGGGTGCCTGTTGACTTGTTGCATGACTTTTGTACTTATACTTGATTTGTTGTACTGATTATACACTATTTTTAATTGGAACTGGCTGATAATCCTATCAGTACACGGTGGTTGTGTACTGATACTGCACTTGCTAGTTTTTCTTTGTGAGTACAGGAAATCTTTCGGCGGTTGACGCATGACCTCACTTGTAGGCTGGATTGTTCCAGATATCAAGGGTGAGCTGTTCGACCAAGCCACCTTGGTCTTTATCTTTGAGTTATAGCCCATTTGTTTTTGGGCTTAGACTATCTTGTTACTGTTTTAAGTTTTGGGGTTGCATCCCCATACTCTAGCATTGGTAGTGTTTGGTACGATGACTTTCAAATTCTCGGGGGGATTTTTGCAGTTTTATTTCAATGAAAGGCTTTTTGCTTATTTGAATTGCTAATTTATTTTCTATTTGCTGGTTTTAGGCTGTTAGACTAGGCTTAGGGTTGAACTCTACTGGTTCGCTCATCCGGGGGTTGGGTGGGTGCCATTCACGGCAGTTTGGGTTGTGACAAAGATGGTATCAGATCCCTAGGTTCGTTGATCTCGTCATACCAAATAGGTCTAGTAGAGTCTTGCGGAACGGTGCAGAGACATCCGTACTTTTCTTCGAGAGGCTATGGGGCTTTAGGAAAAACAATCTCTTCCTTTGTGCTATAACTCGATTCCAATTGGTATCTGGTTATACAAATTGGTATCTAATCTTATCCACTCTTCTGTCCGCAGATGGTTAGTATAAGGAACAATAGAACTAGAGCAACAGGCCTGGCTGTCCGTGGTAGAGGCAGGGGAAGGAGTAGAGGATGCAGTAGAGCCATACCTTCTAGGGGTGGAGCTCAAACGGCTGCTGGAGAGCGTGAAGCAACCCCTCTCCCACCTTAGGAACATGTTGCTGAAGATGTAAAAGTTGTGGCTGAAGTGGTGAGGCACAGGAGGAGGCGACACCAGTTGGGGGTGCATGCCTCCCTACTATGACACCAGAAGCCTTTCAGCAGGCTTGGAATATTTTGAGTGGGTTGGTGGGTACTGGAGCCATACCCGCGACTTTTGTAAACCAGGCCTTGTATACTCAGCTAGCGGTTACTACAACGCCTAGGATGGATGCAACTTCAGGCATGAATAATTTCTTCAGGCCAACGCTAGGCCCCGTGATGACAGGGAATGAACATGAGATACTGACCAAGTTCCTGAAGATGAAACCTCCTACATTTTAGGGTACTGATAGGGAGGATGCTTATGAGTTCATCTTGGATTGCTATGAGAGGTTGCACAAGTTGGGTATTGTACGTCAACATGGGGTTGAGTTTGTCACATTTCAGCTGCAGGGTGATGCTAAGCAGTGGTGGAGGTCTCATATGGAGTGTCGGTCTTCTTCTCTACCCCCACTGACTTAGGAATAGTTCCATGCTCTATTTTTAGAGAAGTACGTAGCCCATAGTTTGAGGGACCGGAAGAAAGTTGAGTTCTTAAACTTTGAGCAGGGTAGCATGTTAGTCTCTGCTTACGAGGCTAAGTTCCATGCCTTGTCTTATTTTGCTACACAGATGTTGGGTTTCGAGGAGGAACAAGTCCGGTTATTTGTGAAAGGTTTAAATACCGAGCTGTAAGTACTGTCAGTGCATATAACTTCATCAGGGAGGGGCTTCAATGAAGTGGTAGATTAAGTGAAGAAGTTTGAAGGGGTCAAGCAAGCGGGGCAGGCTAAGGCTTTAGCCAACAAGCCCCAGCATGAGGGAAATTTTGGTAGTTCATACTCCAGGGGCCATAATCAGCAGGCATACCCAGCCCGTCCTATTCAGTCAGCTCTGCTAGCTGTTATAGGTGGTCATCAGGAAGCTCATAATCAGTCTTCAGCTCCTAGAGGCCAGGGAACGTCTTATACATCAGCTAGCAGGCCTACACTTGACCGTGGTTGCTTCCATTGTGGTGATCTGGGACACTTTAAGAGGGAGTGCCCACTCAGGCAGATAGGTAATCAGGGTCAGTAGCACTCTAGAGCAGTGGTCCCAGCAGGTAGGGGCGATAATGCTAGAGGTCGTCCACAAGGTGGGCGAGGTAACTTTCAGGGAGGCCAGGGCAACAGAGGGAACGGCGGCGCGGGCATGGGTGCAGTGTAGCCGACCTGGGAAGTTTTTCGAATTGATGATCGAGCTCATTGCTATGCATTTCTGGGGATAACTGAGAAAGAAGCATCAGATACAGTTATCACAGGTACCATTCTTGTCTACGATAAAATGGCTTCAGTATTATTTGACCTAGGTTTTATATATTCTTATGTATCTGTGAGTTTTGCGTTGGGTCTGGAATTGATTTGTGATATCCTTGATTCCTCTATACATGTTTCTACCCCAGTTGGAGAGTCTATGATTATGACTCATGTTTATCGTGATTATTCTGTTGTGTTTGTGGGGTTGCATACTTGGGTAGACTTGGTAATCTTGGATATGGCTGATTTTGATATTATCTTGGGCATAACCTGGCTGTCCCTTTATCATGTTGTGTTGAACTGTAACACCAAGACTGTGGCTCTAGAGATTCTGGGTAAGAATAGACTAGAGTGGGAAGATGTGTACAGGCCTAAGCCAGTTAAGGTCATATCGTTCATTTGGGCTAAGAAGCTAGTGGGGAGAGGGTGTTTAGCCTTCTTGGATCATCTCTGGGATGATAGTGTGGAGTCCCTATCTATTGAGTCAGTTCCAGTGGTTTCTGAGTTTCTAGAGGTGTTTCCAGCGGATTTGCCTGGTATGCCTCCAGACAGGGATATCGACTTCTGTATTGATCTGGAGCCAGACACTCGTCCCTTTTCTATTCCTCCGTATCATATGGCTCCGAAAGAGTTAGGGGAACTTAAGACTCAGCTGCATGAACTCATAGATAAGGTATTTATCTGTCCCAGTGCGTTGCCTTGGGGTGCTCCTATTTTGTTTGTAAAGAAGAAGGATGGTAGTATGCGGGTGTGCATAGATTATAGGCAGTTGAACAAGGTGACCATCTGGAATAAGTACCCTCTACCCCGCATTGATGATTTGTTTGACCAGCTTCAGGGTGCATCAGTGTTTTCAAAAATTGACTTGAGGTCAGGTTACCATCAGTTGAGGATTAGGCCTGAGGACATTCCTAAGACTGCTTTTCGGACTCGGTATGGGCATTACAAGTTCCTAGTAGTGTCGTTTGGTTTGACCAATGCGCCGACAACATTCATGAGTTTGATAAATGGGGTATTTTAGTCGTATTTAGATTCCTTCGTGATTGTGTTTATCGATGATATTTTTATCTACTCTAAGAGTAGGGAGGAGCATGCTAGTCATCTTCGTATTGTGTTGGACATCTTGAGACACCAAAAGCTTTATGCGAAGTTCACTAAGAGTGAGTTTTAGTTGACTTCAGTTGCGTTCTTGGGGCATGTAGTGTCAGAACAGGGGGTGATGGTGAATCCCCAGAAGATTGAGGCAGTCAAGAGTTGGGCCCAGCCTAGCTCTGTGACAGAGGTGAGGAGTTTTGTTAGGCTCGCAGGGTACTACCGGAGGTTTGTTAAGGATTTTGCGTCTATTGCTACTCACCTGACCAGGCTGACACAGAAAGATGTACCATTCGTGTGGTCTGACAAGTGCGAGGAGAGCTTCCGAAATTTCAAGACACTTCTGACCACGACTCCTATATTGTCCTTGTTGGTTGAAGGTAAAGACTTTATTATTTACTGTGATGCTTCACATTCTGGTTTGGGTGTTGTATTGATGCAGGATAGGAATGTGATAACCTATGGATCTAGGCAGTTAAAGGTGCATGAGAGGAACTACCCGACTCATGACTTAGAGTTAGCAGCAGTGGTCTTTGCACTCAAGATTTGGAGACACTGTCTCTATGGTGTCAAGTGTGAGGTGTTCACCGATCATCATAGTCTGCAGCATGTGTTCACTCAGAAGGATTTGAATTTGAGGCAGAGAAGGTGGATGAAGTTATTGAAGGACTATGATGTGACTATTCAATATCATCCGGGTAAGGCTAATGTGGTGGCAGATGCATTGAGCTGGAAGACAGTTAGCATGGGTAGTTTGGCTTGTTTGGGGTGTCCAAAAGTCCACTAGCAAGGGAAATACGGGCTTTGGAGGCCAAGTTCATGCACTTGGGTGTTTCAGAACAGGGTGGGTTGTTGGCCAGCATTGAGGTCAAAGCCACCTTCATAGAGGAAATAAAGGCCAAATAGTTTTAGGATTCGAAACTGAGTAAGCTTTGAGGTAAGGTAATATCCAGGGAATCCAGGGATGTCACGTTAGACTCCAGTGGAGTGCTACATTTCAGAGAAAGGATTTGTGTTCCTCGATTGATGATATAATTAAGAAAATCTTGGCAGAAGCTCATGGTTCGCGGTACTCAATTCATCTGGGTGTGACTAAAATGTACAGGAACTTGAGGCAGCATTACTGGTGGCCCAGGATGAAAAGGGACATAGTCAACTTTGTTCCAAATGTCAGAACTGCCAGCAGGTAAAGTATGAACATCAGAGACCTGCAGGACTACTTCAGAGAATGCCAATTCCAGAGTGGAAGTGGGAAAGGATAGCCATGGACTTTGTGGTGGGTCTCCCCAGGACATTGGGGAAGTATGACTCGATTTGGGTCATTGTTGACAGGCTGACCAAGTCCACTCACTTCATTCTGGGTAGGGTAAATTACAATTCGCAGCAATTGTCTAAGATCTACGTAAAGGAGATTGAGAGATTGCATGGGGTTCCACTGTCCATCATTTCAGACAAAGGTACGCAGTTTACCTCTAAAGTTTGGGGCAAGCTAAATGAAGAGTTGGGTACACAACTCACTTTTAGCATAACCTTCCATCCTCAGACTGATGGTCAGTCGGAGAGGACGATCCAGGTATTGGAGGACATGCTGAGAGCATGTGTGATGGACTTCGGGGGCCATTAGGACTAGTTCCTACCATTGTGCAAATTCTCGTACAATAATAGCTACCACTTAAGTATTGACATGGCACCATTCGAGGCGTTGTATGGGAGGAACTGCAGATCACCAATTGAGTAGTTTGAGGAAGGCGATGTAAAGCCTTTGGAAGTGGAATTGGTAAAGGAAGCGCAAGAAAAGGTAAGGGGCATTCAGGCCAAATTTCTAGCTACCCAAAGTAGGTAGAAGGAGTATGCAGATCGCAAGGTCCGGGACATAGAATTTCAGGTTGGTGAACAGGTATTGTTGAAAGTGTCACCAATGAAGGGAGTTATGCGGTTTGGTAAGAAGAGCAAGCTTAGCCCTCGGTTTATCGGTCCGTTTGAGGTTCTTGAGATTGTAGGGCCAGTGGCTTACAAGTTAGCACTGCCACCTAGTTTGTTAGGCATCCATCCGGTATTCCATGTATCCATGCTAAGCGATACCATAGGGATGGGGACTTTATCATCAAGTGAAATGAGGTGCTTTTCGATAACGATCTTCGTTATAAAGAGGAACCATTCTTGATTCTTGCTCGGGATGTCCAGAGGTTGAGGACAAAGGTGATTGTTATAGTAAAGGTTCAGTGGAAGCATCGTCCATTTGAGGAAGCCACTTGGGAAACCGAGAAGTATATGTGGGACAAGTACCCTCACTTGTTTGAGAATTCAGGTACTACACTTTCTTTCCTTTATTTCCGTAAATTCGAGTTTGATCATTCGGGGATGAACGATGGGTAAATTGGTATCTGTTGTAATGACCAGGTTTGTCGTTATGGGTAATCCATTCATGCCAAGTTTTAGAGTTAGAAAACTCTGAGTTTGGGAGTTTGAAATTCTGGGCTAGGTTAGCCTTGGTGGTTTTAGAGCGAAGTGGAGTCCAGGGAAATCCAGGTAAGGATTGGGTTGGATGTCTTGTGTTGAGCTAGTTTTCCTCATACCTAACACATAAAGAAGTTCAGGGGACTTTTCAGAATCGAATTCGGGTAAGTGGAACTCCCAGAATTGAGGTTGACGTGAAGGGGTTATTCTGGGACATTGGGAAAATAAGTGTGTTGTAAAATGAACTAGTTTTGGAGATTTTATGACTTTCTGTCTCGTGTCAACCGCTATAGCGGTTGACACTCCACCATAGCAACCTCCGTTGTAGCGGAGAAATTACCGCTACAGCGGAAGTCAACGTCGGTCAGCCTCCGCCATAGCGGATGACTCCGCTATGGCGATACCGCTATAGCAAAGCGGAACGCTATAGTGGAGCATGACGAGAATTAATGCAGAAACATTCCCCAAAACGTTCAGTTTTCACAATTTCATTTTGGGAGAAGGGCAAGGTGATTCCAGGCGATTTTCCTCCATTTTCCATTGTTTTTCTTCCCTAAGGTAAGGTTTCTACTCCCTAAACTTCGTACTACTTTTCCTACGCGGTAGAATTGCTAGGAGGAAACTTGGGAAAAGGTTGGAATAACCTAAGGATGGTAGAATCCGGGGAAGAAGGGGGATTCTAGGCATGAAAGTTCTTGGGTATTGTTAAAAGTAAGGTATTATGATTGTATGTTGTTAAATTCTCTATGTTTATCTGTGAAAATGATAGAACTAGGGAAATTTATGGCGGAAAGCCCGGGAAAAGGGTAGGATGATTATGGGTGGCCTGGGGGTCTGGGATTTGGTGTAATCCGGGCAATGCACAGGCCTTGTTTGTTAATTCAAGTACTTGTATGTTGTTTTAGACCAAGAACGAGAAAGGAATCCGGAACACGGGAAAGCTCGGGTTGAGTAGAGCTTGGATCATTTCGAGGTAGGTGATGGATTACTATTCCGGTGAACGTTGTATATTTTTATACTCTTATCTAAGTGTTTGTATGAATTGCATTGCTTAGAGGAATTGTTTAGAATGTCTAAGGGTCCTGTTTTACAGTCTGTGAATTGAATGGTGTGTTGCTTGTTGGATTACAAGTTGTTTGTTCATTATTTGACTGTGGATTAATTGACATTCGGTTGGCTCGGGTATCACGCCTGATACGGGTATAACAAATAGTTGGCTAGGGTACCATGCCTGGTACGGAATACTAACGGTTGGCTCGGGTATCACTCCTGGTACAGGTTTATTTTACTGCATCATTGCATTAATATTGTTGCATTGCATTGACTATTATTTTTTCTGTGAGTGGACCGGGAATCCTGTTATATCTGCTGAGTTGGTCTTGGATTAGGCCGGGTTTTCTGTTTAACACTTAGGTGTTGTTTAGAAGGAATCCCAGGGTGCGTCCGAGCTAGATGAAAAGGATGAATTATTAGTTATGTGTTTGCTGTTTATGGTTATAAAAGGGTGGATTTCATGTGGGAACAAACTAGGTAGAGACTTGTAGTCTAGGGGTGCCTGTTGACTTGTTGCATGACTTTCGTACTTATACTTGATTTATTATACTGATTATACACTGTTTTTAATTGGAACTGGTTGATGATCCTACCAGTACACGATGGTTGTGTACTGATACTGCACTTTCTTGTTTTTCTTTGTGAGTACAGGAAATCTTTCGGCGGTTGACGCACGACCTCACTTGTAGGCCAGATTGTTCCATATATCAAGGGTGAGCTGTTCAACCAAGCCACCTTGTTGTTTATCTTTGAGTTATAGCCTATTAGTTTCGGGCTTAGACTATCTTGTTACTATTTTAAGTTTTGGGGTTGCATCCCCGTACTCTAGTATTGGTAGTGTTTGGTACGATGACTTTCAGATTCTAGGGGGGATTTATGCAGTTTTATTTCAATGAAAGGCCTTTTGCTTATTTGAATTGCTAGTTTATTTTCTGTTTGCTGGTTTTAGGCTGTTAGACTAGGCTAAGGGTTGAACTCTGCTCGTTCTCTCATTCGGGGGTTGGGTCGGTGCCACTCACGATGATTTGGGTCGTGACATAATATTGTAGAATATTTGAGTATACTGGTATAGGCTGACTGAGTTTGATCCCCGACAACAACGAAATTCCCTTTTAATAGGCTATGTAGTTTCTTTTCCTACTTTCGAACCTGATTAGCGTATTACTCTAAACAATTGTCGTACTATATTTTCTTTTGGATATTTCTTTCCCTTTTGATATTTTTTCTCCCAAGTAGATTTGAGAGCTTTATTTTTAAGTAAAAATAACAAAGATGATTGTTACATTTTTATTAACTGAAAAAGCTAAAAGAGACAAAAAGTAAGGTGGAACGATTTCAACCTAGCTAACATCATTAAGTCTAAAATTGATGGAAGCAATACGGTGATGGATTTCTTATTAGTGAGACGTCACCTACAAAGTTATTGGGTAATATAGGATATGAAAGATTTCATTTTCTTGGCTGCAACACCTCCGGGGCTAACAAAGTTCTTGATCTTATTGCTCAACTCCACAACGCTCTGTCGCATCTCTTAATTCCCCTTATTGTTGTATCCACCAAAATTTAGACAGATTTCTCAATTGATTTTGATTTCACTAACTCATCCTTGTGAGTTAGTGAGATTCCAATTTTTAGTACATTAGTTACAAGGACGAGTTTATAGGGTTGGTCGAACTCGTTTGGCGAAGCTACTAATGGAACTCCCATGCTAATGCTCTCCATACAAGAATTCCATCTTAGATGGATGCCCCAAGATTTTCAACTGGGGTACCCAATTTCTCACCGCCACTCCACTTCCTTCCACCCTTTCTTCAAACCCTTGTGGTAATTCAATCTTTCCAAATTTCTTCTCAAATTTCTCCACACCTTTCTTCTTATTAGTATTATTATTATGATCCCCTTTTGCTAGTACCCAAATAAATCTTTGATTGCTCTTTGCTAGACCAAATGCAAGCTCATTGACTTGTTCTTGTGATAATTAGAGGTTGTTCCAAACAAAATAAATATTACTGAACAAACATCTTGATTGTTGAGAAATACAAGGCATTCCTGACGAGGAGTCTTTTCGCGAGATGAAGAAGAGATAGTAGAGGAGTCATGGTGTAATACCCCTTATTAAATAATAAGTATGTAACTAATTAGAATATATATTTACAAATGAAAAAAAAAGAAAGGGAACAGAATGGGCCATAGCCTATCTGTACGTATAACAAAGAAAAGGGGGCAAGGGCAAAAATCAAAAGGGTTTAAGTGAAAATTTTGACCAGCCCCTCTTGAAAGCAAAGAAAATATAAACTACGGGTTTTGTCTCTCATTTTAATCAACGAAGGAAGCAATTAGGTAAAGAGGGAAGGAGAAAAAAGGTATTTTCTGAATTTAAATTACTAATTTGATTCATATATTCCATGGCTACATAGAGTCTAGTTAAAGTTGAAGAAACTGCAATAAGGAAACAGAGAGACCTAGTTTTCCATGAATTACATGAATTCAATATACAATTTGACTAGGGATAGCTTTCATACTTCAGAATATCCCATAAAAGAAATAATGGGGTGGACATAAAAGTTATTTTAGTTGATTTTAAGCACAAATTTAGCTAATTTATGGTAAAGAATTGGATGAATGAATGGTATGATAGGCTGAAATTAATAGATACTGGATCATTGAATTACTCAAAGCATGAGTAAAATATAATTCGATGAAGCGAGATTCAAACATGGAACCAGATGTTAGATATTCTAAATTTAGTTATGATGTATCCTAAATAAGAGATTAACACGAGGTCGATATAATGTGATTATAGACTGATCGAAGGAAGTCATACGGATTTGCTCGAGGTGACGAGTTTGGTATTCCACACGCGTAAGGTGAGCAATAATCTTACCACAATTTATATTTTCATAACTTGCATAGTTTATACATGATTTTGAAGAAAATGGGTGTTATCGAATACTTTGATATTGCATGTGGGACAAGTCTCTTACTTGATATGATACTGAAATGGTTATTTAAGATGTGATTACTGTTATTTTGAAGGTTCTTTACTTACTTGAGAAATAAGTATCTGGACATGTGTTTTGTTCAAGTTTTATATGTAATATGATTTGATGAGAATTTAAATGCCTTGTACCATTTTGAAAATCTCTTTCATACAAGTACCTACTGTTTACAAAGAAAAGTATAAATGAGAGTAGACCTTGATTTGGATCCCGTAGCTAACAGAAGGTTCGTTAGACCTGGTGCACCTTGTATTTACAGATACCGTTATATACCTTGCTAGCGGAAAGGTCGAACTAGCATACCGTTACTGATCTCCCTCGAGTAGGGACCTATTAAGAAGTATATTTGACTCTTTTATGAGGGTTCCACAGATATTGGCTTTTCTTGAAGTAGAAAGTCACACTGATTATATGACTCATTCTTGAAAACCTCCCAAATTTATAATCTTTGTTATGATAACGTGTTTATTGAGTTATTATCGAACAATTAACTGATTTTCTTACATGAGACATACGAGGTTGCATATTGTTACTATTTTTCTGAAAGGACACTTATTTCATGATTTCTGACTATCATATTTTCAGAATTGTCCCCCATTAAAATGGTTGTGGTAAAGTTTTATTACTCACTGATTTAGCGTCTCACTCCTCGATATTGGTATCACAGAGAACGCAGGTGACATTGGTGAGGATTTCACTAACTAGAGCTTACAAGTTGCACATTCCTGGTGAGCCCCGCACTTGTTCGCGTGGACAACAAGCTTATTCATTGTTATGGACCTTTATTTTAACTCTTAGAGTCGCTCCATAATCATTTCATTCGTGTTATGCATATTCTTTTGTCTTTATAAGATTGTGACTAGTATTGCATTTCCTTTCATATTTAGAAACAGTTTTAGCATTTCTACATTGCGAATATAGGCATCATATGAATATCATGTCTTATTTAGTGATGTTGGATTATTGTGTTGAGATTCTGAGACAGAGAAAATTTTAGATTGTCCCAAAAACAAAGGAAACTCTGTCCGATTTTCTGTAGATTACCGATGAGACTTGCTGGGAGCTCTAATTCCTAAGCGCAGGTCATGGTCCTAATTTGGGTCGTGACACATGGTGTGATTGTAGCAGCATATTAAGTGGATCAAATGCGCCCACACCCATGGATAACAACTACCCAAAGTCAGGAACTCATCCTGCATTTGTTGGAGCAACATTTCATGATCATCATCAGTTGTAAATTATGACAAATTTCTTTGCACTGGTGGAGAGTTCAAGGCAGGTTCTCCGAACGGGCTCGATGTGATTTTTCAACAACTCTACAATCGAATGCACACGATCATATTCTGTGCTTTCGCAATATTGATCAGCCCATTCTTAAGTATTACTCCAATGCCACGTGTCTTAAGAAATAATAGGCTTTCCAATAGTGTCCCTCTGTTTTTATCTGTTGGTTTTTCTCTTGTTTTAGCAGTGATTTTTTAAATAGTTTTCGCTATTTTTAAATTATTTTTAAAGTATGGTACAATTTTTTGAGCTGTAATTTCTGCTTATTTTTTAAATATTCTGTTAGTGTCTTCTAGTTTTTTGTGTTACATATTTTAGGATTTGATGTGACTTTCTTAGTCTTGTAATTAAATCTTTTTCTTATAGTTTTCGTCAAATTTAATAGATATAGTTTGATGAATATTTTGTCAGAGACTAAAAGTTAATACTTTTAGTAAACTTGAAGGACCAAAACTGTTAATTGCATATTTAAGGAACCATTTTTGTTAACTTGTAGTAAATTTAAAGGACCAAAATTGCTAAGTGCATACTTAAAGAGACTATTTTGAATCTAACCTCAAAGATAAAAGATCATTTTTGTCGTTTTCTCATAATTCTTATATATCGTAGTAGCCTTGTAGGTAACAAGCCTTATATTTATATTTTTCATATTACTAATCTCACTTTATGGACAGTTATATATAGTTAGTTCCACAAGCTTTTCAAACACCAAATACCCCTATTGAGAGACTTACCTCAATGTTCAGTGATGAAAATCCTAATGCTTGTGAAATCATGTGAGGACATATATATATATATATATAAAATTCACTGGAATTTTGTATCTGGAAATATAGTGGCAGTACTAATGTTTTGGTCTTAGGTGTCGTTTGGCCATGAGAACCAAAAATTATTTCACTTTTTTGGAATTTTCAAAGTTGGAGTTGCAGTTGCAGTTGTGTTTGCCATAACTTTTGCAATAATTATCTAGATCTTAAATATATATTTTAAAAAAATATAAAATATGATTTAAAAATAAAATATAATTTAAATGGGTTATTTTATGAAAATAGAAAAATTAGAATTTTTTCAAAAAAAAAAAAAGTGAAAAGTGAGTTGGAAAAAAGTGAAAACACACTTTTCCAAATACAACTCTGGAGTTGTATTTGGAATTTTTATGGCCAAACACTATTTTCAGAAAAAAATGAAATAATTTTCCGGAAAAAAGTGAAAAATTCTCACGGCCAAACGCCTGCTTAAACTAGTTATAAAACAAAAAAGTTATTTGTGTTTAGATGTTGAGTTGTGCACTTTTGTTATTTTTCTATCTAACGGCAATATTGCTTCTGAATCATGAGAAATTGTCTATTTTTATTTTCCATTAATAATTGGGTGAAAAATGCTCTAACTGTTATTAAATCGGCTTACATTTACCCTTTTCTACTAGGAGAAAATTATACAATTTCGTATTATTCACGAGCAAATTCGGACCTTTTCCATAACGTCCTATAAACCGCCATAAAAATTGATGTCAACCTTTCTTCGTTATTAACAAGAACATAAGAAGTCTAGACTAAAATATTGCATTTTAGTGTTCTATGTGGTTCAAATTAAAAGGAGCCAAGATAATGATAAAAACGAAAATAAAAGCAACAAAATAAAACTACTTACGAGACCAAATTATGGGATAATTTTAAAAATATACAGTTTAAGAAAAATAATTATATTTACATAACTCATAAGAATAATTACACCCGCAATAGCCTATTTTTAAACGATATACATCTTTATACATATTTGTACAATTTTATACATCTTTATACAATATTATACTCTTACCATACACAAATATATAAACGTGTATAATAGTGTATAAAAAATATTTAATACACACTTTTACATTATTATTTACTTTATACATAATTATATAATATATATACACATATATAATATTTAAATAATATTTCTACCATGTATAAGTATGTATAAATATCTATTATATATATTTATTCTAGCAAACACCTTCCAAGTCATCATAACAATTGATAAATTTTCTTCAGACTTTTCCTGTATAAATTTAATTTTCTTGATCTTTTCAAATATTTGTTGATTTTAGAAGCAGTCATCACAATTTTGGCAACTTTTCTCATCATCACATTCGGCGACACTTTTTAAATCAGTGGCACTGAAAAAGTGGGCCATTTTGTGTAATAATAAGGACTTGGGCTTTAAAAAAAAAATTATGGGCATTTTACGTAAAACTCATATTTTTAGAACCCCATTACTTTTTAAGACATTAGTTTACCTAATTACATTTTTTTTACCATTTTTCATGCTTTTGGATACATGCATATTTCATGTATCTCAGATATATGGATGACTAATTATAAAAATTTTAATTAATCAAATTCCTTAATATAAGATGAAAATCAAGGCATGTATATGTGTTTAATTAATTTTATTTTATTGCTTTTTAAAAATAATAAATTTATTAATTTCATTAATATAAGACAGAAACATGTATATCTTGGTTATATAATTTAATTACTTTTTATCTAATATATCATTTTATATGTATCTAGTATTAATTTCATGTATATTTTTATATGTATCGATTATTAGTTTCATGTATATGTTTCTATGTATCTAGTATAAATTTTATATATTTATTTATGTGTATCTAATATTAATTTCATGTATATGTTTATATGTATCTAATATTAATTTGATGTATTCAATGCCAATTTCATATATTATATCCAAAATACAGTAAATCCAGTATTAATTTGATGTATCCAATATTATAAATTTCATACAGTGAATTTAAAATACATGTATCTAGTATCACCTTGACCCATAAACACTTTGAATACATGTATTTGTGCATAGATACATGCTTAAAACAAAAAGAAGATGTAGAATAAGAAGAAACACAAATGTGACCGAAAAACTCTCAGACTTGGACTATACGTGCAGTTGAAGTATGACATTTGATACATGTATATGTATATTTGTCCTGCCATCGAAAATCCAATGACAGAGAATTTGGACCCGAGTCCTAATTGATCAGCAAGTTCCTGCACGTCAAACGCCAAGCTCTTTACTGTTCGTTTTGGATTAGGATTACTTTCTCCATAACCAATTCTATCAATTGAAACAATGTATACTCCCAAGTGGAATAATTAGTAGATATGGTAAGGATGTTTGGCTTTTTATGTAGTTTATCCTAATGTTCATAGAGTAATTTTCCCAATTATAAATAGGACAAACATTCCATTGACAAAGAAGAATTAACATAAATAGTCATTCACCCAACTAATTAAATTAAAAATAGTTGGCGAATGTATAGTTTATGCAAAAAAAAATCCATGTATAATATGGATATAATCATATATAATCAATGTATAATATATGTATATCTAGAGGCGGAATCAAGATTTCCACTAAGGGGTTCAAAATATGAAGAAATAAACACACGAACTAGTTGAAGGGGGTTCAATATCTACTATGTATACATTAAAAATAATTTTAACCATGTATAAATAGTATAATTTTTCACCTAACCCCCTAGACAAAGGCTAGCTTCGCCCCTGTATATATCGGCTAGAAAAAATAAACCCTAAATTTTACCCGCTATTTACATGAAGATATAGAATAATGGGAGCTAAAAATATGCATGAAACAAAATCCTAAAAGCTCCATAGAATTAATGCCTCTAACCTTTTGCCAAGGACATCAATTTCATTGCATCAGACACAAAATTCTAATATTCCTCTGAGTCGAATACAAAAATATATATACTACTTCTTCATCATAATTTATGTGATATTTTTCGAAGTTTGACAGTCAAACTTCTTAAATTTTAATCGTGAATTTGAACATAGAATTTTCAACTTTTCATCATATGGACAACATCCCTATGGCAGCCAAAAGAGGATACTTGGACTGAAAATCCAATTCGTTATTAGCCCGGAGTTTCTTGATGATCCTCTTACTCTGCTCGGTTCGGACAATACTCGACTTGATGGTGTATTGGAGTGGCTCTAATTCGAATTCGAATTGAGGTCGAGGTAAGGGTCGAGGCCGGAGTAAGGGTTGGTCTAAGTCAGAATCATAACAAAAAATATTTTGATTTTTTCTTCCCCCTTTGCAATCAAAGAAGGGATTAATAAAACAAAAGAAAAGGGCCAAAAATACCCTCAAACTATTTGAAATGGGCCACATATACCCTCCATTTTATTTTGGTATCAAAAATACCCTCGCCGTCAACCCAATGGACCACATATACCCCTCTACTTAACATCCCATTTTTTAAGATGATGTGGTGCCCACGTGACGCCAACGTGGAAGTACAACTTGGCAAAAGCCTTCCACTTGGATGCCAAATAGGTTTACCCATTAAATTAAACCCATAAGTAGCAAACCCATAAAGGCCTTAGTTTAATCTCATAGTCATCTTGCAACTTATTCACTTCTATTTCTTTTTTCTTGTTTATTTTTCCCAGTGTACGGGTCTCAAATGAGCTTGGATTACGACGTCCAAGGGCAACTAAATACTTTGTCTATATCTCAGTGTTTCAGTCACTCCTAATTGGGCTACTCTGTATGATTGTTGTACTGGTAGCTAGAGAACATTTGACCGTTATTTTTACTAGCAACAAAGATATGCAACAAGCTGTTGGTGATCTTTCTTACCTTCTTGGAATAACTGTTGTTTTTAATAGTGTTCAGCCTGTTATATCAGGTATCGCATTCGATTCAAACTAGATGTTTCTTAGATTTGTATATTCTGATGGATCAATACTATGCCTCGTCACTGTGTTAAGCCATGAGATACTCTTGCAGCTGTTGCGGTGGGAGGTGGATGGCAAGTTTTAGTGGCTTATATTAATCTGAGATGTTAATCTACTACTTGTGAGTTTAATTTAATGGGTAAATCCTATTTGACATTCAAGTGGAAGGCTTTTGCCAAGTTGGTCTGCCACGTTGGCGCCACGTGGGTGCCACATCATCTTAAAAAATAAGCTGTTAAGTAGAGGGGTATATGTGGTCCATTGGGTTGACGGCAAGGGTATTTTTGATACCAAAATGAAACGGAGAATATATGTGGTTCATTTCAAATAATTTAAGGATATTTTTGGCCCTTTTCCGATAAAATAATAGTCGAAACGCTTTGGACGATCAATGGTGCCGATTATGGCTTGTCGGATTGACATGTCACATTCTTGGTTTTTTTTTCCCATTCTTGTTTGTGGAGAGGAGGAATAGATAGATAGGCTATAATTTTGTGGAGAGGTTTTGTTGTATTTATAACCGTGAAAAATCCTTGTTTGAGTACTCCTAGTATTTCCATAGGTTTCCTTTCTTCTTCCTAAGTATAGTTGATATAGCTAGGAATTAATTTGAGAGATGTGGATTTAGGATTTAAATTCGGTTTAATTTGTTAAGATGCTTAGTATTGAACATAATATATATTTAGGGTCCGTTTGGTTGGAGAATAAGTTATTCTCGGATTAATTATTTCAGGATTAGTTATCTTAGGATTGTTATCTCACCCTCAATCTGGGATAAAAATAACACTACAATCCCAAGATAAGTTATCCCGCAATTTTATTTCAACGAAACTGGAAGAAACTCATCCTAAAATTAATTTCAAGATTGGTTATTCCTTATCTATCTCGTACTATTTATCACAAATATAATAAATCTATGCTTCACGTCGAAGGTTATGGTTCAATTGAACTCGTTCCTATTAAGGTATATATATATATATATATATAGTAGGTAAGTAATTTATGTTAAAAATAAAGTAGTAAATTTGGTTGACTCTCCAAATTCTATTTGTGCCACATAAATTGGGACATAGAGAGTAACATATATTATCTAAAAATTAAGTAAAAAGTATTATAAATCACAATAATTAACAATTTAAAAATTTAACAACCATACAAAATATTTGATTGACTCTTCAAATTTCATTTGTGTCACATAAATTGGGATAAAGAGAAAGTAGCATATATTAGGCTCGTGCTTGCACGAGTTATATAGGCTTTAGGTATTTTAAGTTGTTAATTATTGCGATTTATAGTGTTTCGTCTTTTTGATCTCATTTAACATATAAAATATTTGAAGTTGTTAATTATTGTGATTTATGTACTTTTTACGTTATTTTCAAATAATATATGTCACTTCCTCTATCTTAAGTCATTTTCAAATAATATATGTTACTTCCTCTGTTTCAATTTATGTGGCACTAATAGAATTTCGAGAATGAACTAAATTTTTTATATGTCTTTGAAATATTTTAAGTTATTAATTATTGTTATGTGTAATATTTTTTACGTAATTTTCATATATATAATAATTTTTTTGAAAAAAGACAAAAAAATTAAAATGGACACTTATCTTAATTTTTTTGTAAAATATCAAACATTACAATAAAGCAGAATAGTTTAATTTATTTCATCACTTGTAAGCACATCTAATTAATTTGATCACAAATGTTACTTTTACTATACTTTACTATTATATATTTTTTTCATTCAGTTTTACTTGTTCTTAAAATTAATTTGAATAAGTTTCAATGCTAAATTGAATTAGATAAATTTAATATTTTATTTGTAAAATACACGATAAAATTCTACACTTAGCAAGTAGTTTTAGCATATTTCTTAATGTTGAGGTTTAGAAAATAAGGCCATCTAATATCTTTCTCAGGCAACTAGATATAAAGAGCTCGTGCCCCAACATATGCTACTTTTTTTATTTTAATTTATGTGACATAGATAGAATTTGGAAAGTCAAAAAAAAATTATATGATTTTTAAATATTTTAAGTTGTTAATTACTGTGATTTACATTTTTTTTACATAATTTTTAGATAATATATAATACTCTCTCTGTCCCAATTTATGTGACACTGATGGAATTCAAAGAGTCGACCCAATTTTTTATATAATTTTTTGATATTTTAAGTTGTTAATTATTGTGATTTATAGTACTTTCTATGTAATTTTTAAATAATATATGTTACTTTCTCTACTCCAATTTTTGTGGCATTGATAGATTTTGGAGAGTCGACAAATTTTTTTGTATATATTTTAAATTATTAATTATTGTGATTTATAATACTTTATACGTCATTTTAAAATCATATATGTTACTTTCTCAGTTTCAATTTATATGACACTGATAGAATTTTCAGAGTCAACTAGTTTTTTTATATATTTTCTAAATATTTTAAATTATTAATTATTATGATTGATATATTTATATAATTTTTAAATATATAATAGATTAAAAAATAAGAGAAACAATTTGAAATGAAGAAATTAACGAAACTGGTCAATATGCCCCTAGATAAAATCCAAGTAAATGCTTACCTTGAAATATGAAAAACCAAAGGGGCTCTAGATGTGATATAATATTGCGACTGATACAAGCCGAACTTTAGGACACGTGTACTCCAATAGCTCTTATTTTAGAACAGTAAAAAGACCTAAAAGCCCCTAGGAAACTGGCATGACAACCGAGAGCAGCTTCCAAGCCCGATAATAAAAATGTGCATGCATAAAACAATCAAATACAATAGTTTAAAGCATCAAAACTTTTAAAATACCAAAAATAACCCTGGTGAGGAAGCTGGCGCGAGGAGCTTCATCGCTCTTCTACATATTATAAATTACAAATACAAATTATAAATAGGAAAATGCAAAAAAAAATTGCTATAGAATAAATGAAGGTATTATTTTAAGCCAATAGGATAAAAATGAAGACTTTTGCACTGTTATTATTATTCATATGTGTACATTTGCTATTTGTCTGGAAGAAGCTCCTCCCTATTCCAATTACGAAAACGCCCTCTTGACCCCAAGCTCCTCTCAAATGGAATCGAAGATACAACTCCAAGCTCCTCTCCTTTGCCTCTTATACATAAGAATAATATAAATATTCTTAGTTTAACTCTTGATCTCGCCATATCATCTATATCATGTGAATAGGAACACAAACAATCATAATATAAGATATTTTATTAGATAAAAAATATAAATGTTTTTCAGATTTTTTTTTCCAACGATCAGTTTATTGGCCTCAGTCTAACAAAACAAAAGCGATAGAGTTTGTGGCCTTCATTAAAAAATTTTGTTGGCGTTTGTGTTAAAATAATGATGCATCATGCTTCTTTAAATTCTGAATCCGCATCTATGCATTATGAAATTTCGTGCCTCTTGCTATTGACTCTTTATTCCTTCAATTCCTGATTCTTGGGAAACATCCTCAATAGCTTTCCTTCCAACTTAAAAATAAAATAAAATAAAAACTCGATTGTTGAGTGATTATTTACTATGAAAAGTAGACCTTACCTGAAATAACAATTGTGACAATGGAATATGTACAATGAATAACTGAAAATTAAATAATGTAACATTCCTCTCAAAGCCTAAAAGGTTAATTTAATTCTCCTGAGGATTTATAAATTATATATGTTGATCGTGTAATCAATTTTTATACTATTAGTGCGACTTAATCGATTATAGAAGGTTAAGTATATTATTCTGATTTCTTGGTTACCATGTAGGGTGTTTCAAAAGTATACCAATACTTTGGACGAATGAATTTAGCTATCGAAGTTTGGTTGTTTGACACTTTATTTTTCGATGGCGCTATTCTTTGGAGTGATAGCCGGAACTGTAAAATTAGGTCTTGAGCCTAATTCACACGACATCTCACGTCTAGGACGAGACATCTGGTGCGTGAACAATTTTAATTTGGGGTCCAACATTGGGTGAGATGCAGGGAAAAATTTCGGTGCAATTTTTGGAGCACGGGTCCCGTGCTTTTTCTGTAAAATCAGATATTTTATGTACATATTTTCTAGAATTGATCTAATATTACCCTTTGGCACCCATGCTACAAAAAGGCTTGATGGTGCACTTTCTTAAAAGCTTAGTTATTTACCAAGAGGAACAAGGATCAATTCTCATTTAATACATTTTTTCCTTCTTTATTTTTAGTAGTGCACCCGTACTCTAGAAATCCTAGAATCACCTCCGGTCAGATGGGTCCTGCTTGATACCATGTAAAATTAGATCTCGGGTGTAACTAACACCCCAAAAGCTAGCTCAATGTGAAACTTTTTTCATTCTTTAACAAGAACTAATGACTTGTATTATAAAGCCAAACCTAGGATTTGTTGGTATCTGTGTTCAACAACCAGAAAATAACTTAGACTGTAAAAACAGAAAAGTAGAAACAATATCCGAGACCACAGAATTCACAGTGTGTCCTTAAGGAATTTAATCTCCTCACTGTACCCGAGGTTGTGGATTATTTCCTCCCAGGATAAAACGGATATACCTGGTATTGCTGTAGCGGTACCTCAAACTTCAATACCTTCAGCGAGCTCAAAGATTCAGTCTTCTATCACACTTAGACTCGATTTACTTTTGTAAGAAAATATATGTAGGATGCAGATTTTTCATTTTTGGAAAATGAGCTAATCCACTATATTTATAGCCAAGAGTTCGGGTTGAAATAAAAAAAAAATACCTTTTCGGAACATGTATGGTGCCTGTTCAGAAGAAACATCTGTTCTGAACAGGTCTGGTGTCTATTCGGAGAAGACACTTGTTCGGAACAGGTTTGGTGTCTGTTCGGAAGGACCAGTTCCTTTCCGAATTTCTGTTGGAAATTATTCCGCGAATTTAAAATTAATATTTCGCGTGAATTAAATTAATGTCTAAGAAAAGGGAAATTATTTGTGAGTTAAATAAATTTTATCCAAAAAATTTATCAATCAATCACATGCCGAAGCCGTAGGCGAAGCCGAGCGAGCGACGACGACGACGGCGCGAGGGGACACTCTCTTCTTAACTCTATAAGAGCTAAATGGAGTGTTTCTTAATATAAGGACAAAACTTTTCCTCTATTCTACCAATGAGGGAGAAATGACTTTTCCTTTCATTTTCCCTTCACTTGGTTCCTCCATATTTCTCAATTCACATTACACCTACATTTCCCAATTCACACCTTATCTTTAAAGCTCATTCTTTAAAGAACACAAACCCAACAATCCCCCACATGAATGGGGAATGGCTATATCATGAAAACATATGCATGAAAAACTGTGTGATTCGAAAGCAAGGATTAATTGCATCTGGATAAGTAGGTTTCCCTTTGAACTTTTCGTAGTGAACATATATTGGATATACTCGGTCAATCGGTAGACTTGATATCTTTGAACCGTCGAGCTTTGGTGTATACCTAGACAACATAAGTCACATAATCAACCCTTTAACTGTCTTTGGTTCTCATTGTTTTGTTCGTTTCAGCCATGAACACTGTCTGGTTCATAAGTGCGTAGAGAACTGGCCTTACCGGATTCTCCTTGAAGCGGCTTCTACTTCACACTTATATAGGTGATTCCTAAATGTGTTATCCCGTAGATACACCATTTGATATAACCTGTATCAAACTTAGAAATCATTAAAAAGCCTTAATGCCTTATCCTTGTTACTGAACATTGTCTCATCACGAGAATGAACCTTTAAAAGTTATTTTGACAATGTTGAACCGTCATCAATGACTTTGTTTGATCTCCTTGAACCTAGATCTTGGGATCTCCAGTCTTCTAGGTAGAGTTACCGCCACGATGATTTGTCCTCGGACATAGTCACATTCCCTTTGATGATCTTTCAACTACCTCTCTAGTGAGGCCTTTTGTAAGTGGATCCGACACATTATCTCTTGACTTTACATAGTCGATTGTGATAATTCCACTAGAGAGAAGTTGTCTAACGATGTTATGTCTTCATCGTATGTGACGAGACTTTTCGTTATACATAACGCTCCCAGCCCTTCCTATTGCCGCTTGGCTATCGCAATGTATGCATATAGGAGCCAATGGCTTAGACCAAAATGGAATGTCTTCTAGGAAATTTCGGAGCCATTCAACTTCTTCACCGGCCTTGTCCAAAGCTATAAACTCAGACTCCATTGTAGAGCGAGCGATACAGGTTTGTTTGGATGATTTCCAAGATATTGCTCCTCCACCAATGGTAAAAACATATCCACTTGTGGACTTAGTTTCAGTTGACCCGGTGATCCAATTTGCATCACTATATCCTTCAATAACCGCTGGATACTTATTGTAATGCAAGGCCAAGTTTTGAGTATGTTCCAAATACCTTAAAACTCGTTTCATAGCCATTCAATGAGTCTGGTTGGGATTACTTGTTTATCGACTCAATTTACTTATAGCGCAGGCTATATCTGGTCGCGTACAATTCATGATGTACATCAAACTTTCCAACACTCTAGCATAGTCCAATTGAGAAAGACTTTCACCTTTATTCTTAGCAAGAGCAAGGTTCACATCAATTGGGGTCGTTGCAACTTTGAAGTCCAAATACTTGAATATTTCAAGTACCATTTGGATATAATGAGATTGAGACAATGCTAGACCTTGAGGAGTTTTGTGAATCTTAATTCCCAATATCACATCGGCAACTCCTAAGTCTTTCATATCAAATTTACTAGCAAGCATATGCTTTGTAGCATTTATGTTAGCAATATCGTTACTCATTATTAACATATCATCCACATACAGACAAACAATGACTACTTGATTCATAGTGTTCTTAATATAAACACATTTGTCACACTCGTTAATTTTGAAGCCATTTGACAACATTGTATGGTCAAATTTCGCATGCCATTGTTTGGGTGCTTGTTTTAGTCTATACAAGGATTTAACAAGTCGATACACCTTCTTTTCATTTCCTTAAACCATGAACCCTTCGGGTTATTCCATGTAGATTTTTTCCTCTAAATCTCTATTTAAGAAGGCTGTTTTTACATCCATTTTATGAATTTGAAGACCGTATACCGCGGCTAATGCTATTAACACTCGAATCAATGTAATTCTTGTTACCAGTGAGTACGTATCAAAGTAATCGAGACCCTCACATTGTCTAAATCCTTTGACTACAAGTCTTGCTTTATATTTGTCAATAGTGCCATCATCTTTTATTTTCCTTTTGAAAATCCATTTAGAACCTAAAGGCTTATTTCCTGGAGGAAGATCAACCAATTCCCACGTATGATTGTTCATTATGGATTCAATCTCACTATTGACTACCTCTTTCCAATATTGATCTTCCAAAGAAGTCATTGCTTCTTTAAAAGTTCGAGGCTCATTTTCTAACAAAAATGTCAGAAATTCTGGTCCAAATGAAGTAGAGGTCCTTTGACGTTTGCTACGTCTTGGATTTTCCTCATCAAGATCATTTTCTGTTGTTTCTTTCCGAGATCGTTTAGATCCTTCGTTAGACGACTCACATTCCCTTTTATACAGATATATGGTTTCAAAAAATTCAGTATTATCTAATTCAATTACCGTATTCACATGAATGTCGGGATTTTCTGATTTATGAACCAAAAATCGATATGCTTTACTATTTGTAGCATATCCTATGAAAACACAATCAATTGTTTTTGGTCCTATTTTTACCCTTTTAGGTTTACGAACTTGCACTTTAGCCAAACACCCCCACACTTTTATGTATTCAAGGTTAGGCTTTCTTCCTTTCCATTTTTCATATGGAATAGATTGTGTTTTACTATGGGGAACTCTATTAAGTATTCTGCTAGCCGTATGGATAGCTTTCCCCCAAAAGTTTTGGGGTAAACCAGAACTTATTAACAAGGCATTCATCATCTCCCTAAGTGTTCTGTTTTTCCTTTCCGCAATTCCATTTGATTGTTGCGAGTAAGGAGCAGTTGTTTGATGAATAATGCCATATTCCAAACATATTTCTTCAAAAAGAGATTCATATTCGCCTCCTCTATCACTCCTTATCATTTTGATATTTTTGTTAAGTTCTGTTTCAACTTCACTTTTGTATTGCTTGAATGCTTCAATTGCCTCATCTTTACTATTTAGTAAATAGACATAACAATATCGCGTACTATCATCAATAAAGGTTATGAGATACCTTTTTCCACCGCGAGATGGTATTGACTTCATGTCACAAATATCTGTATGAATTAAATCTAAGGGATTTGAATTCCTTTCAGCAGACTTATAAGGATGCTTAACATACTTAGATTCAACACATATTTGACATTTAAATTGATTACATTCAAACTTAGGCAATATATTCAAGTTGATCATTTTTCGCAAGGTTTTATAATTGACATGTCCTAAACGTGAATGCCATAAATTATTTGACTCAAGCAAGTAAGAAAAAGCTGGAACTTTATTATTCTCAACAACCATTACATTCAGTTTGAAAAGTCCCTCAGTAAGGTAACCTTTTCCTACATACATCTCGTTCTTACTTATTACAACTTTGTCAGAAACAAAAGCGCACTTAATGCCGTTTTGACTAGAAGACTAGTAGAAACTAAGTTCTTCCTAATTTCAAGAACATGACAAACATTGTTCAGAGTCACCACCTTGCCAGAGGTCATCTTCAGAAATACTTTTCCATAACCTTCAACTTTGGCTGTTGCAGAATTTCCCATAAAAATGGCTTCGTCGGGTCCAGCGGGAGCATATGTTGCAAATGCTTCTCTAGCAGCATAGACATGTCGGGTGGCTCCAGAATCAATCCACCACTACTTGGGACTTCCTACTAAGTTGCATTCAGACAACATAGCACATAAGTCATCAATGTCCACATTTGTTTCAACCATATTGGCTTGACCCTTCTTCTTGTCTTTCTTTGGAGCACGACATTCCACAGCCTTGTGTCCAGCTTTTCTGTGGCAGTCCCCTTTAAATTTTTTCTTGCTAGGATAATTTTTCGGTCCAGATGCCTTCTTCCTCTTTTTCGAATTAGTTGGACCCGTCTCAATAATGTTTGCTCCAATAATTGTTGAGTTTTCTCTAGCCTTCTTTTCGGCAGCCTTGTTATCTTCCTCGATCCTCAATCGAACAATGAGATCTTTGAGTGTCATCTCCTTGCGTTTCTGTTTCAAATAATTTTTAAAGTCCTTCCATAAGGGAGGCAACTTCTCAATCATTGCTGCCACTGGAAATGCATCATTTACAACTAAACCTTCAGCAAGGAGATCGTGAATAATCACTTGCAATTCCTGAACTTGGGTAACAGCAAATTTGCTGTCCACCATTTTGTAATCCAGGAACTTAGTAACTATAAACTTTTTCAGACCGACATCTTCTGTTTTGTACTTTTTCTCTAAAGCATTCCACAGTTCTCTTGAAGTTTTCATGTTAATGTACACACTGTACAGATCATCCTCCAGCCCGCTTAATATATAGTTTTTGCACAGAAAATCTGAGTGCGTCCAAGCCTCAGTTATTAAGAAGCGTTCGTTATCCGGAGTTGATTTCGACATAACTGGAACGTCTTCCTTAATGAACCTTTGCAGACTCAAAGTAGTCAAGTAAAAGAACATTTTCTGTTACCAGCACTTGAAATCAATTCCAGAGAATTTTTCGGGCTTTTCAGCCTGAGCCGGTGTTGGTGCAAAACGACTGGAGGAGGCTGCGTTACTAGCAGTGTCAACCATTGGAGTACTTTCTATTCCTATCATGTTTGTTACTGGTAACAACACAAACGAAAATATTAGTTGGTGAAGATTTTATTTCTTCAAACCAAATAAAATTTTCCAGAAATAGATTTAATATTCGATGAAGTTTGTATATTCTTCGAATCGAATATTAAAATGGAGTAGAAAAACCAGAAAGGTTTTTAGTCTCCAAATCCAGAAAATAGATGAACACAGAAATAAATAAATAAAATAAATTCCTTAAGCTTGTTGGTATCTGTGTTCAACAAGTATACCAGAAAATAACTTAGACTTTAAAAACAGAAAAGTAGAAACAATATCCGAGACCACAAAATTCACTGTGCGTCCTTAAGGAATTTAATCCCCTCACTGTACCCGAAGTTGTGGATTATTTTCTCCCAGGATAAAAGAGATATACCTGGTATTGATTATCGCGGTACCTCAAACTTCAATACCTTCAGCAAACTCAAAGATTCAGTCTTCTATCACAATTAGACTCGATTTACTTTTGTAAGAAAATATATGTAGGATGCAGATATTTTATTTTTGGAAAATGAGGTAATCCTCTATATTTATAGCCAAGAGTTCGGGTTGAAATGGTGCGAAAAATACCTTTTCAGAACAGGTATGGTGCCTGTTAAGAAGAAACATCTGTTCTGAACAGGTCTGGTGTCTATTCGGAGAAGACACCTGTTCGGAACAGGTTTGGTGTCTGTTCGAAATGACCAGTTCCTTTCTGAATTTCTGTTGGAAATTATTCCGCGAATTTAAAATTAAAATTTTGCACGAATTAAATTAATGTCTAAGAAAAGGGAAATTATTTGTGAGTTAAATAAATTTTATCCAAAAAATTTATCAATCAATCACATCATTTTTCGTTGCCGTTGCCGTTGCCGTTGTCGAAGCCGAAGCCGAGCCGAGCGACGACGATGATGGCGCGAGGGGGCACTCTCTTCTTAAACCTTTATGAGCTAAAGGGAGTGTTTCTTAATATAAGGACAAAACTTTTCCTCTATTCTACCAATGAGGGAGAAATGACTTTTCCTTTCATTTTCCCTTCACTTGGTTCCCCCATATTTCCCAATTCACATTACACCCACATTTCCCAATTCACACCTTATCTTTAAAGCTCATTCTTTAAAGAATACAAACCCAACAATCCCCCACATGAATGGGGAATGGCTATATCATGAAAACATATGCATGAAAAACTGTGTGATTCGAAAGCAAGGATTAATTGAATCTGGATAAGTAGGTTTCCCTTTGAATTTTTCGTAGTGAACATATATCGGATATACTCTGTCAATCGGTAGACTTGATGTCTTTGAACCGTAGAGCTTTGGTGTATACCTATACAACATAAGTCACACAATCAACCCTTTAACTATCTTTGGTTCTCATTTTTTTTGTTCGTTTCAGCCATGAACACTGCCTGGTTCATAAGTGCGTAGAGAACTGGCCTTACCGGATTCTCCTTGAAGCGGCTTCTACTTCACACTTATATAGGTGATTCCTAAATGTGTTATCCCGTAGATACACCATTTGATATACCCTATATCAAACTTAGAAATCATTACAAAAACTTTAATGCCTTATCCTTATTATTGAACATTGTCTCATCATGAGAATGGACCTTTAAAAGTTATTTTGACAATGTTGAACCGTCATCAATGAATTTGTTTGATCTCCTTGAACCTAGATCTTGGGATCTCCAGTCTTCTAGGTAGAGTTACCGCCATAATGATTTGTCCTCGGACATAGTCACATTCCCTTTGATGATCTTTCAACTACCTCTCTAGTTAGGCCTTTTGTAAGTGGATCCGACACATTATCTCTTGACTTTACATAGTCGATTGTGATAATTCCACTAGAGAGTAGTAGTCTAACGGTGTTATGTCTTCATCGTATGTGACAAGTCTTTCCGTTATACATAACGCTCCCAGCCCTTCATATTGCCGCTTGGCTATCACAATGTATGCATATAGGAGCCAATGGCTTAGGACAAAATGGAATGTCTTCTAGGAAATTCCGAAGCCATTCAGCTTCTTCACCGGCCTTGTCCAAAGGTATGAACTCAGACTCTATTGAAGAGCGAGCGATACAGGTTTGTTTGGATGATTTCCACGATACTGCTCCTCCACCAATGGTAAAAATATATCCACTTGTGGACTTAGTTTCAGTTGACCCGGTGATCCAATTTGCATCAGTATATCCTTCAATAACCGCTGGATACTTGTTGTAATGACAGGAAAAGTTTTGAGTATGTTCCAAATACCCTAAAACTCATTTCATAGCCATCCAATGAGTCTGGTTGGGATTACTTGTGTATCGACTCAATTTACTTATAGCGCAGGCTATATCTGGTCGCGTACAACTCATGATGTACATCAAACTTCCCAACACTCTAGCATAGTCCAATTGAGAATAACTTTCACCTTTATTCTTAGCAAGAGCAAGGTTCACATCAATTGGGGTCGTTGCAACTTTAAAGTCCAAATACTTGAATTTTTCAAGTACCATTTGGATATAAAGAGATTGAGACAATTCTAGACATTGAGGAGTTTTTTGAATCTTAATTCCCAATATCACATCGGCAACTCCTAAGTCTTTCATATCAAATTTACTAGAAAGCATGTGCTTTGTAGCATTTATGTTAGCAATGTCGTTACTCATTATCAACATATCATCCACATACAGACAAACAATGACTACTTGATTCAGAGTGTTCTTAATATAAACACATTTGTCACACTCGTTAATTTTGAAGCCATTTGACAACATTGTATGGTCAAATTTCACATGCCATTGTTTGGGTTTCGCGTGAATTAAATTAATGTCTAAGAAAAGGGAAATTATTTGTGAGTTAAATAAATTTTATCCAAAAAATTTATCAATCATTTGCCTTAGCCGAAGCCGAGCCGAGCGTGCGACGACGACGACGCGAGGAGGCACTCTCTTCTTAACCCTTTAAGAGCTAAAGGGAGTATTTCTTAATATAAGGACAAAACTTTTCCTCTATTCTACCAATGAGGGAGAAATGACTTTTCCTTTCATTTTCCCTTCACTTGGTTCCCCCATATTTCCCAATTCACATTACACCCACATTTTCCAATTCACACCTTATCTTTAAAGCTCATTCTTTAAAGAACACAAACCCAACAGGATTCTACATAGCCTTTATGTTAACAAAGGAAGAAAGGCTTGCCTAGATCTCGTAATCCATCTGCCATAGACACTTTCTTTCTTCTTACACGCAAGCAAGCGGGGGAGTGAGGAAAGCAGAAGTGGGACATGAATAAACCAGTAGCAAAAAAAAGCAAGCATTTCAAACATTCCTCTAATTAAAGGAATCGATGAGTAAAGACGAGATCAGATATAAAATTTAAATCTTGAATCTGTCTCTATTATTGTATGGTGCCCTTTTTTGTTTCCTAATAAGAGAACAAATATATTTAAAATGATCGATAACAAGGATTGCGATCAAGTAGTTAGTTCTCCTTTAATTTTAACCAGAAGTCTCAAATTCGAGCCCTACTAGGCACGAAGCCTCTTTTTTAAGGAGCGTTTTATGCTCAATATAAGACTTCCCAAAGTAAATTCGAATTTAACCAGACCCCAAATATTTAAAAATTGTACACTATTGTTGCGCATAACTTTTAAAATAAGTTAAACCATTCCCAAAAACGGAGGTCTCAAATTCGAGCAATACTAGATACAAAGCTCTCTTTGTTAGGTAGCGGTTTACACCCAAGATAGGACTTTCACACACGAATTTGAATTTAGTCAGACCCCAATATTTAAAAAAGGTACACAATTGGGCATAACTTAAGACTTTAAAACCCTCTCAATGAACCAATATCTATACATATATAAATCTACAACTTAATTAGACTCATTCCTAAACACAAAAATCAACCAAAATGGCAACATCATCAACTTCTTCTTTACTTTTTCCTTCACCATTTTCACCAAAAAGAAGGTCATCAAGAGCTTCAACAAGAACTATAACACTAGCAATGAGGAGAAGCCCATGATCAGAACTACTACGATGGTTCGTGTCTTGTAGACGAGAACTTGATAGTCCTTCGTAAGAGAATCCACGAGATGAAGATGATAGAGAGGAATTACGAGCCCCCTTCTAAATGGATGGATTGGGAGAAGAGTCTTTACACGGATTACGATTCTAATATTTGTGAAGCAATGGGATTATTGCAGGCCCAATTGATGGATACAAGGCCAAACTTGGTTTTGGGCATGGTTGCACTCATTGGATTAAGTGTGCCCACCTCAACTGCTGTGATTTTGTTTCATTTGTTAAGAGTTGGCAAAGGGGATTTTGGCTACTGGACTACATATTCCTTAAAGATTCTCCTTCATAATTTCTTCTTGGGATTTCTTTTAAGGATTTCCAAGTTCTTTTATATGTACATTAATACATCAAACATTAAGACAAAAAAGCTCTATTCTTGACATTCTTTTTGAATATACTCTATTTGTACTAACACGTGTTGTTTATGGGAATAGACTAGGTCGATCGTTGTACCTTTTTTGGCAACAAATAAATTAGTTATAACAAATTATAGAAGGAAAATTAGACTTTAAACTAACTCATTACTTCCTCCGTCCATATTAGTCGATCACCTTATTAAATATAGTTGTCCCATATAATCGTCCACCTTACTAAATCAAGAAATCATTAGTTAAATTTTTCCCATATTGCCCTTGCAAGTTGCAATTAATTCTTTTTTAAAGTGTTCAGACTTGTTTGTAAAGTTTCAAAGAAGTTTCTTAGGAGGTGAATTAGTAAAACTATCTTCTTATTTATGATTTCTTAACATGCGTGTAAAAAAAAGTGACCAACTAATATGAGATAGAGGGAGTATATTTTGTTTCCTTTTTTAGAAAGTAAAATAATATTGTATACATGGTAAACAAAAATTATATTAAAATTAAAATAGACAAATGGATTTAATAGTAAATAGTTTAAATATTTTAGTTAATTCGATGACTTTACAATTAGAATTAGTATTATCAAATTAGAAATGATATTCTCGACTTTTAAATGATCATGATAGAGTCTGAATGTGTTTGCCACACACACACTTCTTTTTATTCTTTCATTTCTTCACTAGCTCATACTAATACAATTACTTATTTATTATGTCCAAATTAGGTTTACATTATAGCTCCATTATTTTTTGTAAAAGTGAAGTAGGGAAGAAGAGATCATCTCTATAATAGAATACAAAAAATGAGTAACTACTTTTTTGGGATTCTCCTTTTATTTAAGATAGTTACACAATTATTAATCAAATCAATGATCTATTAATTTAGGACCACAACTTAATCATAAGTATAAGGAATAATAAAAGATTTTAGTAACCGAACGAAAGTAATTACAATAATTATGGGGTCTTAACTTTTATTTTAATATGTGATTTTATATAACATACATGTTAGACTAAAATAACGATTATAATGACTATATAAATATTTTCAATCAAACTTCATTATTTATAGGTGCTGGCCAAGTTTGGCAAGCGCTCACATTAATAAAGAATTGATCTAGTAATATGATTAATTATCATTCCCAAATCACAAGCCATTCATTTCATGCTAAGGCTTCTTGGTGCCAAACTTCCCACCGATGAAAAGCTCTATAAATTTAAGGTTCATGGCCCATCTATTTGCTATTGCTGTAAATTTCCCAAGGAAGAAACTATCCATCACCTCTTTGTGGACAGTGACTTGGCTGACCTTTGGAGATTTTTTGCCGATTCTTGTGGTATCAAATGCAACAATGGGTCTGTCAGAATGATGATGATTCAATGGTGGCTTGAAAAACCGAAAAATGCTATTCAGGAACTCCTTTTCCAGTGTCTCCCCTCAATTCTGTGTTGGGTAATTTGGAAGAGTAGGTGCGCTCATAGATTTGAATCTATCAAACCCTCCAAGAATAGAATTATTGATCAAGTATCCCGACTTACTTCCTTGATCCTAAACAATCACTTCCCCGACTTAAACTTTAGATAGTCTAACCATCATAACATTGTTAGCTAATTGTGTTTTAAAGGAGCACTACTCCTTCAGCACTAGACCCCTTAATATCCTATATACATATATCTCTTCTCAATGCTTGTACAAGGATGAACTTTTCATCCTTAGATTATCGACCAGAGGTAAGGTTAACACCACCTCCATGTAATCTTCTTCTTGGAGTAATCGACAGGTTGGGGTCAATGCCAGACCCTCCACCATTAGTGGTGGTGTTAATTAATTTTATTGTAATTTTAGTAAGAGATTTCTGATTGTGGTGTGAAGAAAATCAAAACTATTTCTAAGTTGAGAGATTATTATTGAACCTATCATAAACGAGAATATTTTTGAAAATTATTTTTGGTACTTTTTCCTTTCATTTTGTTATAGAGTAGCAGTTTTGGTTCTTTTCTCTTCCCCACTATGAAGTAACTATTGAATTTATTTGAAGGAGGTAATTTTTTTCTTCCCATGTTAAAAGTATTTACGAGGGAGAGGAATAACAAAGAAAAAAAAAACTGTAAAAAAACAAAAAATGAAAAAGGAGAAGAGGAAAAACAATTAAAGAAGCATATAACTTAATTTTGTTTGGTAATCAAGTATATAACTTAATTAATGCAATTAAAATGGACGGCTTAATACATAGTCAAACCTTTAAATTTGTCAGGATATTTCATTTAAACACTCGAATTGATTCATGTTTCAATTGAACACCTCAACTCCTAAAAAAGTGTTTCAATTAGTAAAAAGATACTAATAATTAATCTAATTTAAATTTAAAAATGTGAAAATTAATAAAATTTTCGTGAAAAGAAAAAAAGAATAACCCCGCTAAATTTTAAAAACAACATTTAGGTTTGAGAAGGTATGTATCTACTACTTCTTACCAACTTTTATATGGATAGAAGATTTCTCATGTTGAAGAAATTAATTAAGGCAAATTTATTTAATTTTGTTGACATGATAAGTGTCATTTTTCTATTTAAGAAGTTAATGAAATTAATATAAGTTCCTTTTTTGGTCTTATAGTGTAAATAAAGTTATTTTTATGGTGGATGGTTTCTATTAATGGTCATATTTTAAGTCTAAATATTAATTTAGAAGTTAGTGAAAAGGTCATGATTAATTATGTGTTAAAAATTATTATTTTAGAATTAAAATAAAATCAACTTCAGAATTGATGATTTTGAGAGTTTTAAAGCTAAAAATTGAAAAAATATATATATATAAAATAAAATCAACTTCAGAATTGATGATTTTGAGAGTTTTAAAGCTAAAAACTGAATATATATATATATATATATATATATATATATATATATATAAATATGTGCATATAAATGAAAAAAAAAATTAATTCTACTTCGACTAAGTTTATAATAAGATTATATGGCAAAAAATAGTTTTTATTAGGATCGTGTGAAGCGGGATCAAATTCATCAATGTATATAAATAAAAGCTAAGTAGATTTGAGACCTTTATTTTTAAGTAGAAATAGCAAAAATGCTATTTCATTTTTATTAGTTGAAAAAGGTAAAAGAGACAAAGAATAGGTGAAACAATTCCAACCTAGCTAACATCATTAAGTCTAAAACTAATGAAAACAATATGGTAATGAATTTTTTATTAGAGATACGCCACCTGCAAAGTTATTGGGTAATATAGGACATGAAAGACTTACCTAGGATGCTACATATTTTGATCGTGTTGTTTATATTTACGTTAATTTGATTATGTATTAGCATTTTGAGATATCGATGTAATACAAGTTGTTAAGGTAGTTGGATTAGATTATCGGTTAGGTGAAACCAATGAATGGATCAAAAGTTTTAAGTAAGAAAAGAGAACTTTGGGCCGAGATAACCTCAAGGCCCAATTAATTAGGAAAATCAATGTGAGAAGGGCAATATATATGAAGTGTGAATCCATTTCAAGTCCTGTTACAAAGTAAAAAAAAAGAGTGAAAAGCACGATGAATATTTAAGTTGATTAGAAACCCAAATAAAGCTTTTTTATAAAATACAACACTTCTTTTTTTATTACTTAATTGAACTTTTAAAAGAATATCGCTACACATTATAAAACCCTAGATTTTTCATTCTATTCTCTTTCACAGCCGCCAACCTCTCTCTCCTCTTCATCATAGTCCCTTCTTCATGTCTCATCTCTGTCTTTACCATCTCCAATATTGCAGATCCATAGTAGTTTTTTTGGTTATGAAACTCAACCACGCCTTGCCAATCTTTATGGTTGTGGGTTCAATCAATGGATTGATTGATTTGTCAGGACAAACGAATTACTTTTATGAAACCCAACAATTAAAAAGTAGAAGAAATTCCTCAACCTAGATATAGAAATATTTTTTGAACACTTAACAACTTCTGATTGGTCATTCTTTTGGTCGAGGATTAACACCTCATTTGAAGATAGACTTTTAAAATTTGATTCAGTGGCTGACTCTCTTTCTAATGCAGGTGTATCTATGAAGACAGATTCTTTCTTCACTCGGGCTATATTCTTACCTCGTCAAGTTAGAGCCTTAATGAAAAATGATTACGTACTCTAAAGAACCTTTTACTATCATTATTATATATATATATATATATACATGTGTGTGTATAAATGAAAAAATAAACTACTTCTACTTCGACTAAGTTTATAACAAGATTATATCGCAAAAAATAGTTTTTCTTTTCACGCGATCAAATTCACCAGTATATATAAATAAAAGATAAGTAGATTTGATAGCTTTATTTTTAAGTAAAAATAACAAAGATGTTGTTTCGTTTTTATTAGTTTAAAAAGGTAAAAGAGACAAAGAGTAGGGTGAAACAATTCCAATCTAGCTAACATCATTAAGTCTAAAACTAAAGGAAACAATATGGTAATGCCTTTCTTATTAGAGATACGCCATCTACAAAGTTATTGGGTAATATAGGACATGATAGATTTACCTAGGATGCTATATATTTTGACCATGTAATATCTATTTACGTTAATTTAATTCTGTATTAGCATTTTGAGAGAGCGATGTAATACAAGTTTTTAAGGTAGTTAGATTAGATTACCGGTTAGGTGAAACTAACGAATGGAACAAAAGTATTAAGCACGAAAAGAGAACTTTGGGCCGAGACAAACTCAAGGCCCAATTAATTAGAAAACCTAATGTGAGAAGAGTGATATATATGAGGTGTGAATCTATTTCAAGTCCTGTTACAAAGTAAAAAAAAAGGAGAGTGAAAAGAACGATGAATATTTAAGTTGATTAGAAACCCAAATAAAGCCTTTTAATAAAATACAACACTTTTTTCTTATTACTTAATTTGAACTTTTAAAAGAATATCGCTACACATTATAAAACCCTAGATTTTTCTATTCTATTCTCTTTCACAGCCGCCAACCTCTCTCTCCTTTTAATCATGGTTCCTTCTTCATGTCCTATCTCTGTCTTCACCATCTCCAATTTTGCAGATCCATAGTAGTTTTTTCCTTATGAAACTCAACCACGCCTTGCCAATCTTTATGGTTGTGGGTTCTATCAATGGATTGATTGATTTTTCAGGACAAAAGAATTAATTTTATGAAACCCAACAATTAGAAACTACAAGAAATTCCTCAACAAAAATATAGAAATGTTTTTTGAACACTTAACAAATTTTGATTGGTCATTCTTTTGGTCGAGGATTAACACCTCATTTGAAGACAGATTTTTAAAATCTGATTCAAAATATATGGTAAAACTCTAGTTTAATGTGAACTCATTGATCAAACCCTAATGTTTGCAAACATTTTTCCCCCCACCCCTCCACTCTCTTTTCCCCCTTTCTTTTCCTTTCCTCTCAACAAAATTCTTCAGTAGAATAACAGTGAAAACACATTTTTATAGTATATTCTTTTATGTTCAATGGTTTCTCAAAAATTACCAATAACAACTCCCACATGACCATGGAACAATGGCGGCAACCCCAATCCCACCAACAAGAACAAATCAACTCGTTCATTTTTACCCACTGACAACATTTTCTAGCAACCCCAACAAAAGAAACTTACCAATTGGTTTGTTCTTGTTGGTGGGGTTGGGGGTGTCTCCATTGTTTCATGGTCATGTGGGAGTAGTTGTTGGTGATTCTTGGGAATCCATTGGACATAAAAGAATATACTTTAAAAAGGTGTTTTCACTATTGTTCTACTGAAGAACTTTGTTGAGAGGAAAGGAAAAGAAAGGGGGAAAAGAGAGCGGATTGGGGGGGGGGGGGGAGGGATGTTTGCAAATATTAGGGTTTAATAAATGAGTTTACATTAATCCAGTGTTTGATCATATATTTTGAATCAGATTTTGAAATTCTATCTTCAAATGAGGTGTTAATCCTCGGTCAAAATAATGACCAATCAAAAGTTATCAAGTGATCATAATGACATGTCTTGGACAATTAAAAGCAACCTATTACGGGTGAATTTGGGCTATGTATCTGCACAACTTTTAAATCGGCTAAAATATAGCGGGTCAAAATGGCCGAGTTAAATAAAAACCCGCCCATGGATAGGTTGAGGCGGTCATGTTTGACTGGACTTATAATTCTCATGCTTTTAATTTTATGCATTATGTACTCTAAAGAACCTTTTATTATTATTATTATATATATATATATATATATATATATATATATACATATATATATATATATATGTTTGTGTGCATATAAATGAAAAAATAAACTAATTCTACTTCGACTAAGTTTATAACAAGATTATATCGCAAAAAAATGTTTTCCTTTTCACGCGATCAAATTCACCAGTATATATAAATAAAAGACAAGTAGATTTGAGAGCTTTATTTTTAAGTAAAAATAACAAAGATGTTGTTTCATTTTTATTAATTGAAAAAGGTAAAAGAGACAAAAAGTAAGGTGAAATAATTCAGACCTAGCTAACATCGTTAAGTCTAAAACTAAAGGAAACAATATGGTAATGACTTTCTTATTAGAGATACGCCACCTACAAAGTTATTGGGTAATATAGGACATGAAAGATTTACCTAGGATGCTATATATTTTGACTGTGTAATTTATATTTATGTTAATTTAATTCTGTATTAGCATTGTGAGATAGCGATGTAATACAAGTTATTAAGGTAGTTGGATTAGATTACTGGTTAGGTCAAACTAACGAATGGACAAAAAATTTTAAGCACGAAAAGAGAACTTTGGGCCGAGACAAGCTCAAGGCCCAATTAATTAGAAAACCCAATGTGAGAAGAGCGATATATATGAGGTGTGAATCTATTTCAAGTCCTGTTGCAAAGTAAAAAAAAAGGAGTGTGAAAAGAACGATGAATATTTAAGTTGATAAGAAACCCAAATAAAGCCTTTTAATAAAATACAACACTTCTTTCTTATTACTTAATTTGAACTTTTAAAAGAATATCGCTACACATATAAAACCCTAGATTTTTCTATTCTATTCTCTTTCACAACCGCCAACCTCTCTCTCCTCTTCATCATGGTTCCTTCTTCATGTCCTATCTCTGTCTTCACCATCTCCAATTTTGCAGATCCATAGTAGTTTTTTCCTTACGAAACTCAACCACGCCTTGCCAATCTTTATGGTTGTGGGTTCTATCAATGGATTGATTGATTTGTCAAGACAAAAGATTTAATTTTATGAAACCCAACAATTATAAACTACAAGAAATTCCTCAACCTAAATATAGAAATATTTTTTGAACACTTAACAACTTTTGATTGGTCATTCTTTTGGTCGAGGATTAACACCTTATTTGAAGATAAATTTTTAAAATCTGATTCAAAATATATGATCAAACACTAGTTTAATGTGAACTCATTGATCAAACCCTAATATTTGCAAACATTCTTCCCCCCCACCCCTCCACTCTCTTTTCCCCCTTTTTTTGCCTTTCCTCTCAACAAAGTTCTGCAGTAGAATAACAGTGAAAACACCTTTTTATAGTATAGTCTTTTATGTTCAATGGATTCTCAAAAATCACCAACAACCACTCCCACATGACCATGGAACAATGGCGGCAACCCCAATCCCACCAACAAGAACAAACCAACTCGTTCATTTTTACATTGACACCATTTTCTAGCAACCCCAACAAAAGAAACTTACCAATTGGTTTGTTCTTGTTGGTGGGGTTGGGGGTGTCGCCATTGTTTCATGGTCATGTGGGAGTAGTTGTTGGTGATTCTTGGGAATCCATTGGACAGAAAAGAATATACTGTAAAAAGGTATTTTCACTGTTGTTCTACTGAAGAATTTTGTTGAGAGGAAAGGAAAAGAAAGGGGAAAAAGAGAGTGGATGGGGGGCGAGAATGTTTGCAAATATTAGGGTTTGATAAATGAGTTTACATTAAGCCAGCGTTTGATCATATATTTTGAATCAAATTTTATAATTCAATCTTTAAATGGGTGTTAATCCTCGGTCAAAATAATGACCAATCAAAAGTTATCAAGTGATCAAAATGACATGTCTTGGACAATTACAAGCAATATATTACGGGTGAATTTGGGCTATATATCAGCAAACTTTTAAATTGGTTAAAATTTAGCGGGTCAAAATGGCAAAGTAAAATAATAACCTGCCCATGGATAGGTTGGGGAGGTCATGTTTGACTGGACTTATAATTCTCATCCTTTTAATTTTATGCATTATGTACTCTAAAGAACCTTTTATTATTATATATAAAGTGTGTGTCACGCGCGAATGAAAAATAAACTAATTCTACTTCGACTAAGTTTATAACAAGATTATATCGCAAAAAATAGTTTTTCTTCCACGCGATCAAATTCACCAGTATATATAAATAAAAGATAAGTAGATTTGAGAGCTTTATTTTTAAGTAAAAATAACAAAGATGTTATTTCATTTTTATTAGTTGAAAAAGGTAAAAGAGACAAAAAGTAAGGTGAAATAATTCCAACCTAGCTAACATCATTAAGTCCAAAACAAAAGGAAACAATATGGTAATGACTTTCTTATTAGAGATACGCCACCTCCAAAGTTATTGGGTAATATAGGACATGAAAGATTTACCTAGGATGCTATATATTTTGACCGTGTTATTTATATTTATGTAAATTTAATTTTGTATTAGCATTTTGAGAAAGCGATGTAATACAAGTTGTTAAGGTAGTTGGATTAGATTACCGGTTATGTGAAACTAACGAATGGACAAGAAGTTTTAAGCACGAAAAGAGAACTTTGGGCCGAGACAAGCTCAAGGCCCAATTAATTAGAAAACCCAATGTGAGAAGAGCGATATATATATGAGGTGTGAATCTATTTCAAGTCCTGTTGCAAAGTAAAAAAAAAAAGAGAGTGAAAAGAACGATGAATATTTAAGTTGATTCGAAACCCAAATAAAGCCTTTTAATAAAATACAACACTTCTTTCTTATTACTTAATTTGAACTTTTAAAAGAATATCGCTACACATATAAAATCCTAGATTTTTCTATTCTATTCTCTTTCACAGCCGCCAACCTCTCTCTCCTCTTCATCATGGTTCCTTCTTCATGTCCTATCTCTGTCTTCACCATCTCCAATTTTGCAGATCCATAGTAGTTTTTTCCTTACGAAACTCAACCACGCCTTGTCAATCTTTATGGTTGTGAGTTCTATCAATGGATTGATTGATTTGTCAAGACAAAAGATTTAATTTTATGAAACCCAACAATTAGAAACTACAAGAAATTCCTCAACCTAAATATAGAAATATTTTTTGAACACTTAACAACTTTTGATTGGTCATTCTTTTGGTCGAGGATTAACACCTCATTTGAAGATAAATTTTTAAAATCTGATTCAAAATATATGATCAAACACTAGTTTAATGTGAACTCATTGATCAAACCCTAATATTTCCAAACATTCTTCCCCCCACCCCTCCACTCCCTTTTCCCCCCTTTTTTTCCTTTCCTCTCAACAAAGTTCTGCAGTAGAATACCAGTGAAAACACCTTTTTATAGTATAGTCTTTTATGTTCAATGGATTCTCAAAAATCACCAACAACCACTCCCACATGACTATGGAACAATGGCGGCAACCACTATAACACCCCGTACCTTTCAAAACCTATGTGACTAAGTAAATATCGACGAAGGTATTTGAGCTCGAGATTGTGAAGGGGTACTTTGGCCTAGAATTTGAAATGGTCAAATGCATATAAGTGTTAAGTTAAATTATAAGGAGGAGGGTTTTGAAAATGAGATAAAACAAGTGAGGTACTTGCTCGACTTATCTAAGCTCTTAGGTGACAAGTAGGTGCATCACCTACCTACGCTAACGAACTAAGTTCTGAGGGCCGATTACGGGCAGCAACACCATGGATTATTAGACCTAATGGTAGCCCAAATGAAGCTTAAAGTTGGCCCATCAAAGCACAACCAAATCTGGCCCAAACAACTACAAAAGTTAGCCACCAATACTGACCACATTTTGACCCAAGAGAAGCCCAAAATCAGCCCCAAAACTTAACCCTTTTGAGGCCCAAGCAAAGGGTAATTTAGGCCCAAGTTTCTTGACCCATTTTGGCCCAAATATACTCAAAAAAGTCGGCCAAAAAGGTCCCTTTATATAGGGCTTTTGCTGATCAATGTTCATCACAAAAAGCTTGAAAATTCTCTCTTATCTCATTTCCTTTTTGGCAGCCCTTCTTTCCCTTTAGGGTTCTAAGAAGACCAAGATTAATTGAAGCTTAAGGTGAGTTAAACAACTTGTTATCTTGGTATTAATCTACTACATATAGCTAGGATATCCTATGGTAAGAAAGACATGGACTATGGCAGCCCCTTTCT